>NAJO01000016.1:600000-974892 GCA_002077065.1 Cryoendolithus antarcticus
CAGCCCCACCCAAGCCAAAGCCGACTGCTTCGAAGGCTGCTACGCCCAAGATCAGCACACCAAAAGCAGCTACAGCTACGAATCTCAACGCCGTCATCAACGGTATCGCCCTCCCCAAAACCAAAGAAGCCGCCATAGCCGCTTCAATGCAGCGCCGGGAGGCCCTCGTCCGCACTCGTACCCCTGCTGGCCCAACTTCGACAATGTCGCGCAGTGGCAGACACCAGAAGCCGACTCCAAAAGACCCCTCCGCCAGAGACCCTGTGCAAGCCAATCTCATGCCCGAGTTCTTCCCATCCTGCACGGAAGACGGAAATGACGTCCACTGTATCTGTGGAGTCGAAACGGATGATAACAAGCACATGGTTCAGTGCGAGAAATGCTTCGTGTGGCAGCACAACGCCTGTCTCCTGCCTGAGCTGACGAAGAAGGAGCTTGCCAAGGTGAACTTTCTGTGTCAGGTGTGTGATCCTTGGGAGCGGAGGGTTGTACTCAGGGATCTGAGGAAGCGGGAAGGGAAGGTGGACTGAGGAATTCACATCGGTGAAGGAAGTTGATCTATAATCAAGAAAGGTGCCATAAATGCAGTGTGCGCCCTTCTTGTTGACGATCGGGCATGCATTTTCATAGGAGTATTTGCTGCGTTCAGGGCAATTAAGCCTGCCCTGGACAGGACGATTGCATAGGATCTGCAGCACGAAAGCTGTCAGCTCGAGAAGCGATTCCACTGGGCTAGGGGACACTTCCCAAGATTACAGGGAGCGATGAGGCAGCATCATGTAGTTGACATGGTGTAAATTTGTACACCGACAAGTACTTCGATCAACTTGCTCGCATTGCCACGGTGAAGGTCACCGAGGTTAGGCTCTCGCGCCAGCGGCATATGTGAGTGCTTGATACCGTCCCGGTCGATATGAAGTTCAGAAGCCTTCCCGGTGTCAGATATGCGTAGACTGGGGTTACCGTTGTGCAATGTTCCATTTGTGTCTATTGTTTTATCATACTGAAAAGCTATCTCAAGGTCAAGGAGTGGCAGGCTTACCGACTAGCCAGGTAGTACTTTCGAGCCTTGTGCGATCTGCTACGCTATGCCGTCCTCCAAATGCCAGAGTGCCCACTAGCCAGCCAAGCCTACCTTCAACTCCTGACTTGCACCACCATCGCTATGCATCACGTTCCAAAGCAATTGAGCAAACCCGAAAACCTCCCTCGTTCCTCATCATTGTCGTCATCATCATCATCATCATCTTCGTTACTTTGCCCTTCCCGAGCAGTGCCATTCTACAACCCCTGCGCCATCATCTTGAAGTCCTCCGGCTCCTGCCAGCCATGCGCCCTGCAAGCCCGGAGATACCCCTCAGCAGCCTCACCAGCGGCGTAGTCACCCCTCGTAGTCATATCCAGCCTTGCAAATGGCTCACTCGCGATAGCCATCCTCACCTGCAGTAGCACACTCTCCATCGGCAGCACAGAGTTCCAGCCGGTGTTTGTCAGGAGCTCCATGCACATCGCACCACCCATAACGATGTGCCCGCCACCTCCCTGCGCAAACGACAGGAAGTGCGGGCGAAGTACGCGGATGTATGGTGGTGAGAAAGGGAAGGAAGGTGGGAATCTGGTCTCGAGGACGATGCTCTTCTGGCCAGCTTTCTTGAGGTCTGCTGTCAGAGGGAGAGGCTTGCCGGCTGAGGTAGTGAGAGTGTGGAACGAGTGGAGCTCGATGATCCATTGGTAGGAGTTCTCAATGTGCGATGGGTCAATGTACCAACCTAGCTCAGCGGCTGGAGTCTTCTTTTGGATGGTGGTGAGGTTGCAAATTTCAGAGAGAAGTCGTTTCGTTGTTCCAGACGTGGCGTAGGTCGGAAAGGGCAGCATGGGTAGGGACGCGAAGTCGAGAACACCGGGTACGAAGTCCGTGGCCGACGCCGAGCAGGGCTTAGTGACGACCACGGTCTTGCCGACAGGTGCTGGTGCTGGATCGTCGGGCTCATCACAGAGAATCGCAAGGTCTTCGTCATCAGTCGCCACACTTGCGCTGTCATCGTCAGCTATGCCATCGAGCATAATCGGGTCGCCAAGATCGCCTTTCTGCTTCTTCGACGTAAGAGCTGTCCCCAGCCAGCCTTTGCTGATGCCTCTCTTGGCACTCTGCTCGACAGCCCGGCCCGACTTGATCGCAGCAGCAGGTATGATGATGGAGCCGCCTTGAGAGATGCCTGTTAGCGTGCGAGCCGGATCTTGCGGATGCGCATTGGCCGGCTTCACTTCCTCGGTGACATTCAGCCCGCTTCCCTCTGCATGCGAGCACTTGACAAACAGGTAGCGAGTCTGAATCCAGTCCAACTGCTTGACCACGTAATAAGGGTTGCTTGAAGTGAACTCCTTGGGCGCATTGACGATCTCGTTCAACGCCAAAGCCATCGATACTCGTAAGACGCTCTGTGGCCAGTCTGAGATGCCGCCGTAGCCACGGTGAGCGTAGCTGGTAGAGGTCATGGCATCTTTGGCGTGATAGACACCATCGCCATAAGCGCGACCATGATCGGCGTTCTTGAAGTGCAATCCCTCGCGGATAATGCTGTGCCAATTATAGAGAGGCGATCCGTGCCAGGCGAACATGGTAGGGTACTGCAGCGCAAGGCGCTCCTTGGTACTGCGCACCTCCGATAAGAATCGCTGCTCTTTGTCTGGCGCACCCATGGCGAAGCGGAACTGCATGTATTCTGGCATGCCGTGTAGGCGCTCTTGCTTCTTACCGTCTTCGTTCCCGTCTACTTGCATGATGCAAGCGCGGTTGCTGGCGATAATCCAGCGCAGGAGTGTCATGGCAGCCGGCGGTATGCGACTCACCCAGTTCTGTAAGAGCGCATTGCGATTCATGACCAGGTACTCCTTCATCTGCTGGACCCCAGGAAGCATATCCAGCATCTTGCAGATCGCCAGACATTTTGCACCAGTGGTGAGCTCTTCAAATTGCTGATTGTAAGGCACAAAGGACGCTGTCATCCACTTCGGCGTAGCCACAGGTATTGCGGGTTTGGTCGCAGGTGTCTTTGCAGAGGGCTTGGAACCTTGTGGCGCATCGACTGTGGTGGACTTGACAGGCACAGGGACGTCCAAAGTGATGGTCGGGTAGAAGGTGGTCTCTATTACACGGCAGTGGAGTTCAGTGGGTGACGCCTCTGGTACAGTCTGCTGCACAGTGAGGACGATCCAGCTCCCTCGAGCGACTGGACAGCCGCCCTCTGGCTTATTAAAGAAGATAAGCTCACGTCGCTCGGCGTCCCAGCCGACTTCGTAAGCCATCACATCGGCCGTTGTATCTTCTGTGGACTCATCAGGAACGCCAGGGTAAGGTCCGTCAATGTACGAGAAAGTCCCGCGGCCGGTGGGCTGTGGCTGGCTCTTTACTGGAGGAACCATGAGTGCCAGTCCATCAGGGAGATCTTTCAACTTCAGGCACCTCGCACTTGTATAGCAGAACGATATCAGCAAGTCTACAACATAGGGCTGAGCCAGGATCTCGTGCTCGATGCTGGGTCCAAAACCCATGCTCATGTATTGAAATAAGCAAAGCGGGCGGTCGCAAACGTATGGCTTAATAGCCTCCAGGTCCGTGTCCAGTTTGCGATGGCAGACCATGCAGAACTCGGTACATCGAGCAAAGTGGCGGACTGTGAACTGCATAGCAAGCAGTGGGAAGGAGTAGTAAGCCTGTCCAACTGGTGCCTGTCTGTACTGATCGCCGGTCACGATGGAGAGGAAGGCTCGATCAACCACCTCCTCTTCGTAGTATTTGTCAGGAACGTAGTCGGGCTTCACACCAGCGCTGTTCATCTCGTTGTACCACATTTCCGCGCCCTGCCAGTCCATACCATCGGCACGAAAGCGCAGGATGGGGACGAGAGTACTCTCCAGCAGCTCAGTGAGTGGACGAGAGATGAAGGTCTCGCGTAGCGATGTCACCTCCTTCTTAGCGTCCTCGGCCCACTGATTGTCGCTGGACTTTGCCTTGGTGAAAGCTTCGATGGCTTCCTGCAAAGTGGGCTTGTATGTTCTGCTGGCGAAAACGCGCATAGCCAAGTTCGGCTTCAACCGGAGATTGTCCAGATCCTGTAGCTGCTCGTTGTTCTTGTACCCATTCGGATGCTGTATGATGAGCATCAGGTAGTCATCTGGCTCCACCTGCCACGCCTGCATTGCCTCTTCGGAGATGCCGAGCTTGGCGATGCGGATGGAGACGATCACATATGCATTGTATCCGTCGAAGAGGTGACCGAGCTGGCCAACTTTGAAGCCAGCAGCCTTAACAGCTCGGAGGTCAGATCTGACACGATCGCGGAACTTGCGATCGCTTTTGGTGTTCGTAGCTGTCGGTGCGGCAGTGGCGGCCGACTTACTGGTGGCCGTGTAGCTGTCCTTGGCTGGCTGCCCGAAGGAGAACGATTCGTCTTCGCTGTCGTAAACATCATCGGCTTCGTCGTCCTCTGAGAACTGCTCATCATCTGCCTGACTGTCGATCATGGGCACATCCCCATTCACATCAGTGCTCAACAGTGTGGCAGCCACCATGTCGATGAGCTCGAAGACAGACTTGCGATCGGTCGATCGCACATCTTGTAGAGCCTGAGCAATCTGCGGTGGCGCATCTTCGCCGCAGAAGAGCACATATGAGTGATCCTTGGGGTAGTCCGATAAGTCAGGAATCATGGCTGTGATCTCGACCAGGCGCGCAGCACCGCCCGTATTTGGGCATGCGACCTCAAAGATGAATTGACCGTCGTCCTCGCCTCCTCTGATGCTGTGAACTCCGGCTGGCTTCACATCGTTCTCGACCTTCCGCAAGTCGCTCATATATACCTTGCGAGGCATGATGGCGATGATTGGGTGGTATGACGATGGTGATGAGAAGATTGGTGCACGAGGCACTGCTCACGTGAATCGTCTGTGTGCGTTTGCTGCTGTGGAAACACTCAGTGCTGTTGCGGTCAATATGACATGTACTGGAGAGATGTGATGGAGTGTTCGAGCGTTGAAGCTGAGCAGATCCAAGCGATGGATAATGTTGGTTCATGGAGTGGCACGTCCCTGGGGACGTCAAATGGCGCGGTGCGATAGTGAAGGCTTTGGAATATTGTTGCAGTGAAGTGAAGTCGAAGAGGCAAGGTACAGGCACGCAGGCAGCAGGGGGGACAAACGCAGGAAGGCTCGACCGTGGCGACCTACCGCGTTTTGTGCTGTGGAAATTTTGTGTTTCATAGAGAATGTGTCCTAATGCTCACCATCAGGTGTACTTCGTTGAGCGAGTGTGTATTGGCAGTGACCTGATGCGGCGACCAGTCACGGCGAGGTGATTGAGGTGACTGCGCAAGGTGGAGAGGTTCACATGTATTGGTGCCTGGCAATATTGAGGCCTGGTTGCCTTAGGCCTGAAAACACATGCACACTACTCGCCTCAATGGAGTATTCAACAATGACCATCACAATCCGAACTTCCACGCGAGTCGAGCCCAAATCCCAGCACGTCTCCGACGCCTTCACGACTCCCTTCCTGCAGGCCGACTTCGACCCTGCTGCCTACCTCAACGCTGCACTACCACCACTCTCAATAACCAATACCCGTCCCAGCCATGGCAATGCAGTCCCACTGCCAGATCTCGCCTCTCAGACCCAAGCTCTACTCTCCCAGTTAAGCGCGCAGACGACGCGTTTGTCAAATACCTTGACACAGCTTACCAACGAGATCGTTCGAAGTGGTGGTCGCTTGGCATACGAGGTTGAAGTCCTACGGGGCGAGACCACGAGTCTGAACGATGCACTCGAGAACGGGCTAAAGGATGACATCGCCGTCATTGCGCCTACAAATCGCACATCTGCGCCTACAGACGCCGAAGTAGAGGCGTCGGATGTACTGCCCTCGGTGCACTCTCCAGACCCATCCTTCCTGACCGACCTCCGCACGCTCTCTACCCTGCGTACCCGACTGGAGTCAATCACACAGACGTTCGGCGCCGCAATGTCATGGCCAGTTGCACCTTCGGAAGTTGCCTCTACAGCTTCAAGCAGCTTCATCTCTGTGTCAAGTCCGGAGACCACAGATCGCGAAGCCAAGGCAAAGGCTTACACCGACTCACTCCGCGCTGAGATTGAGACTTTATTGGCGACAGATGGCATCACAGCTGCAGCTGAGCGAGTGGAAGAGCTGAATGTGCTCGCCGAGGTCTGGAGAGGGACTGTGGAGGAGAAGGCAAGGGGAAGGGTCGTGGACATGTTGGCTGGGATTGTGGAGGAGAGAGGACGAAGCGTTGGTGGGAGAGGTACGGCGCCATCAGCGAGGAGCGACATGCGGTATGGGACGTTGGACTCGACGGTGGGGTTACTGTAGCTGCATTCTCGTCTAAACAGTCATGCCACTGGGAAGGCCTCTCAATCGACACTCTCATCTCGTAATGCTTGGCGTTCTTGCATCTGGCCTTCACCTCGAGTCATGCTCCACTTTGCGCTCAGATTGCAGGACATGCATTGTTTTATTCCGCCAGTCATTGACATGCTCACCTCACCGTGCCCTGATCGTCAATCCGACGGTACATCGAAGAGCTACCTGTTTACCCGGCGCACTGCAATTTTTGCCGTGCGACCCGGACGTTTGTGGTTACCCCGACTTTCCTGCCATCCCCAGGTGTGGAGCCGATGGTGTTCGCAAGAGCTCATCCCGGGACCGCGTGGAGATGCAGGGGAGTAAGTTCTGTGCCTGACAAGCCCGGTGGAGCTGCATCTCGAGCGAAATGCTGCAAAGTCGTGTGGTGAACAGCGAATTCAGTCTGCGAGGCGTTGTCGAGTGCACAGGAGAGCGAGTAGACTCTGCTGTTGCGGCACAAACTTCAAGCCCTTGCTTCCCTTCTCCAACGACCGCAAAGTGGGCTCCGGTAGCACGTAACGCAGCGCGACTCAAGCTCCCGCTGCAACTATGCACTCTACGTCACTCCACAATGTCTTCTGCGGGGATGGCCATCAACACGAGAGTGCAACGTAGATTGAGCCGTCATTCGGAGGAGGGCAAGGATGGGTAAAGTGTGCAAGCGAGGCGCACGACGTCGACGTGGTTCTGCTGGTCGGTGCTGATAATCAAGGTGATATCCACTTGGTTCCGGCGAAGGTAAGTTCCTCTCTATTCCCTCTCTCGTACGACTGAAAGATTTTGTGAGTCGAATTTGCACGTACAGCATCTACCACCAACAAGATGTTCTCAAAACTCGCGGCTGTTGCTGCGACACTACCTCTGCTTGCGCTCGCTGCTCCTCTTGCCGATATTGTGGGCAATGGCAGCACGGTCGCGGATGATGGCAAATACTACGTCGAGAGCGAAGGCATAAGGGCGAACTTTATCCCGTACGGCGCGTCGATCAGCAATCTTTGGGTGACCGACGTTCACGGTCTAGAGCGGGATATCGTTCTCGGCTTCGATAATGCGAGCTACTATGGCATCGACAAGCAGCATCCTCATTTGGGTGGAGGTAGGCAGACAATGCACGCAGTGGGAATGGAGCAACAAGACTGACGCTCTCGCAGTGCCTGGCCGCTATGCCAACCGCATCAAGAACAGCACGTTCGAGATCGATGGCGAGGTGTTCCACACTGACCCCAATGAGCACGGCGGCTTGAACACTCTGCACGGTGGCTGTGAGTTCCAGCGCAATGATCCGCGATAGCTCTGCTCAAGTGTTGACAATGTCTAGCAAACGGCTGGGATTACCGCAACTGGACTGTCGTAGCCCACACGACCGACAGCATCACCTTCAGCATCATCGATGAAGATGGCGAGCAGGGCTTCCCCGGTCAAGTCATCTCGTACGTGACCTACACCCTCACACCTTACCAATGGCATCTCCGCATGACTGCCGTGGCCACAACGAAGAAGACGCCGATCATGCTTTCATCCCACGTCTACTGGAACTTGGACGGTTTCCAAAACCCCGATGAGGCGACTGCGCTGAATCACACGCTTTCGCTACCGTACTCAGGTCAACGCGTTGGTACCGATGGTATCTTGATCCCCGATGGCACGATCTTGCCGAACCAGCTGTACGACATCAACGACTTCTGGTCGTCGCCCAAGCAGCTCGGCGCGAACTTCAGCAATCCCGATCTGCTCGGCAACTGCGGCACGAATTGCACTGGTTACGACACCTGCTACATTGTCAACCGCGCGCAGAACGGACCGTACGACTGGCATGACAAGCCTGTTGCTACTCTTGCCAGCCCGTGGAGTGGCATTCAGATCGACATCTTCTCCGAGCAGGAGGCGTTCCAAGTCTACTCTTGCGGTGGACAGAATGGTGAGCCGAACCCAAGCCCCCTGTTGGGTGTTTTCGTAGCTAACACTTACGTTCCAGGCTCCCTCGCTATCAAGGAGACGCAAGGATTCTTCAACACCTCTCGCCCACGTGTCGTACCTCAGTACGGTTGTATCGTGATGGAGGTCGAGGACTGGGTTGATGCGATCAACCAGCCGGAGTGGCAGCGCAGCAAGAGGAACATCTTCGGTCCCGGCGACGGACCGTACGTGCTCGAGGCGACGTACAACTTCTCAGTCAACCATGACTTGAGCGCTCCTTACAACGCTAGCAAGGCTACGTTGTCAGGGTACTAGATGGAGCAATCCGAACGGAAAGTAATGGATAATATAGCGTAGCAGAGTAGTAATGCTCAGCACTGTAACACAGCAGCTTCCGAATCGCCATGATCTGATTTTCATCTCTGCATCGTGCTCTCTGATCATACACGTACAAGTTGCTCGTGCTCAATGCACCCGACGATCAGTGCTGTGATCCCATGTAATGTTTCCGCTCCACCCGCCGCAGCCGAGCCCGAAGCCAAAGACCGCACCCCACCTCATCCACCATGTCCTCCGTAACATGCAACTGCCGTCATCTGCCCCGCGGTCAAGTGGACTGCAGTGCCAATGCATTATTGGAGCATCACTGGTCTCCGACTATCTACCGTAAGTGCAAAGCCTTCATTTCTCGCAGACGCCAGTCCCCGATATTTCCCCTGTCCTCGCCTCCATCTTGCCTGTTGCGTGTTCGCTAGATCCAGCTTTCGACACCTCATTACAGCCAGAGCACCGCGAATAGCTGCAAGAATCAGCGTCTTCGTCCCTATATCGAGCCAAGGGAACCATTCCCTGCCCCTCCCACTTGCCCTTCGACCGTTCGCGAACATGGCCCCTCTCACCTCCTGGAAACGCCTGATCCGCTACGTCTCGAAAGACGGCTCGATCAAGTACGGCGAGCCCATAGTGTCCGGAGACAAGCCCGACATAGACGCTCTTGCGCAGTCGGGGAAGCTGAAGGTGAAGGTGCTTGAAGGTCCTTCGCCTTTCGAGGCCAAGGAGACAGGAGAAGAGGATGAAGTCAAGACGCTATTGGGTCCGTTGACGGCGAAGGATGTGCCGATTGTGAGATGTATTGGATTGAACTATAAGACGCATAGTACGTAGTCTCTGCGTGCAGTGAGTACTGGAGGACCAGGCTGATGATGATGTAGTCCTCGAAACCGGCTTCGACCTCCCCAAGAACCCCACCCTCTTCACCAAGCCCGGCCCAGCCGTAGGCGACACCCGCTCCCCTGTCCCAATACCTCCTCTCGGCCAGCCAAAGCTCGATTACGAAGGCGAGCTGACCGTCGTGATCGGAAAAGACGCCAAGAATGTCTCGAAAGAGAACGCGCTGGACTATGTGGCAGGTTACTGCACGAGCAATGATGTCAGCTGTCGCGACTGGCAGATGGAGAAGGACAAGGCTGGTATGATGCCACAATTCACATTCAGCAAGAGCTTCGACAATTACCTCCCGCTGGGACCGGCGATTGTGAGTCCGCAGGTGCTTGGGGATGGGAGTGGATTGCGGTTGACTACGAAGGTTAACGGGGAGTTGAGGCAAGACTCGAATACTTCTGAGTTGTGGTTCGGGGTACGGGATCTGGTCGCTTTCCTCAGTCAAGGTCAGACGCTGCAAAGGGGTAGCTTGATCGTCACCGGGACACCTGGAGGTGTGGGACTGGCTATGAAGCCTACGCCAAAGTTCTTGAAGGATGGTGACGAGGTCGAGGTGGAGATCGAGGGGATCGGCAAGTGTGTGAATGTCATGGAATTCGAGAAGTAGGGAATGAAGCATGTTGCAGTGAGCTGTGCAGCGACTAGGTGTATCACAGGCATAGGCGTCGCAGTGAGGCATGTTCCAGTGAGGATCCCAATGTTGAAACTTCTAGTAGTGAAGTATTCCGTGCTTGATGTCTAATATAGATGGAGGCCAGGCGATCTCATCCTATGATCCGCGCCTTCAATCCCCAGAGCATATTGCTCACTAGTGGCAGCCAATGCTCCTCCACCTTCCCAGTCGCCCCCACAATCACAGCCTGCCCTCTGAACTCCTTTCTCCGATCCGCAAGTTCGACGAACGCCGCACCCAGATCCGCATAGCTGATACCCGG
This sequence comes from Cryoendolithus antarcticus, assembly GCA_002077065.1. Taxonomy (NCBI): domain Eukaryota; kingdom Fungi; phylum Ascomycota; class Dothideomycetes; order Cladosporiales; family Cladosporiaceae; genus Cryoendolithus; species Cryoendolithus antarcticus. Next base: position 610,492 of record NAJO01000016.1, read on the forward strand.
CTGCGGCGGCGTGGCTTTGACGTCCGAAATGAAAGTATGACCTGTCGGTGTTGGTCCCGAGTCGTGTATTGACCCGGGATCAACGAAGATGAGATGCAGTAGAGTCTTGCCTCCTTCCTCCGCAACGGACTCAAGGTATTTGCAGGCCAAGTCGAGATCGTGGTAGACGTAGTGGAGTGCGAACATGAGGAAGGCATGGACGGGTGCTGGAATGGCTTTGTTGTACTCGTCGTTCAATGACCCTGATCGAAGGACCAGAATTGTCGGGACAACGAACTCCGTACCGCTCTCGTCTCGCAAATCTCTCAGCGCGGCTACGATCGTCTCGATGGTGTCTTGCGCGACCCGGTTCGATGCTGTGGGCACGTTCGTCGCAATGCACATGTGGATGACATCTGCGCCTCGGATGCAGGCTTTCATGTCCTCGACTGACGAGATCGGACCTTCCGTGATCGTGACGGGAAACTTTGGCTTGGTGGTCAAATCCGGGAATGCAGCGATGAGCTTCGATTTTGAACGGACCAGGATGTTGAGCTGAAGATCTGTTGGAGGATTGACTAGCAGAGCACGGAGGATGGCCGAACCGGTGGCGCCTGTCGCGCCTAGAAGAGCGTGGGTCACCATATTGCGTTGGAGGTAGCGCATTCGAGGAAGTGCAAGTACGTTTTCCTGATTCCTTGGACGCAAAGAGACCTGATATCCACTGCCAATCGTGTGGTTGTTGTGGTTGTAGTATGGGATCCAGTCGGTTGCAACTCTAGGATCCTGGTCCTGATAGATTATCGACAAAGAAGTATCCTCTGCCCTTCAATGGTACCGCGATTCTGACTTGTTGATCTGACTGTGTGGGCAAGTGTGGGAGAAGAGTCCAACGATCAAAAGAAATAGAGATACGAGAGCTGCAGAGAATGACTACAAGAATCGAATATACCTACTTTACTGAGGTTGCCCGTCCACAGCATACTTGACGTTTCGCCCGAATGCCCGTCCGGGACTATGACGATTGAAAGGCTTGAAACCGTACTTACCGCGTGTGGACAATATCGCGAGTCAAAGGCTGATGGTCACTGACTGTGCTGATCTCTCGCATACCCATCAGACCTCATTGCATTCTGATGGATTGTTCTTTGGACTGTGATGCAGTGTATGCGAGCATGGTGTGATGACACCGATGAAGTCGGAGGTTCGGGCCTTGGAAGATCGAATGTCGTGAGTGACCAGACGCGGACGATCCCACGCCAAGACAGTCGAAGGCAACCTTTGATCTTCGTTGCCACCTCACATAACGGCCTCTCTGCGTGTGTTGCCCTGGGTCTTTGGCTTTCCTCCTCGCACCTGTGCCTACGTCCAGTAAACCCGATTCAGCCAGACAATGGTAGGCGCAATGTTGGCGTCCGAGAGTTAGCTTGCCATTGAAGTCCTACCCTGCCTCGCTGCCATGTGTGGTAGGCTACTTCAACTGAGGGATGTCCCGGATTGTTGCTGGCAACCTCGCTGCACCAAATTGGAGGTCTGATTTACGCTGCTATCGACTGAGCCCGCGATAGTCTGCTCACTGCTGGACAGCCGATGAGGAAGCGTCTGGACATGTCGCTGATGGCTTCTGTCCCTCTATGGCGCGCAGACACGACCTCGACGTCTATGGCACAGTTCGTCGCGGCATGGGAACCTTCGCGATCTCCGAAGTTCTCAAGCGAGTAGAAAGTTGCAGCAACGGTTTCTAGGACCAGATATGAGGCCGGATTCTACAGTCTATGCAATGGCAGCGGCAGCAAGTAAGTGAATGCATCACTACGAAGGAGGTTCACTAACTCAATGGTGGTTGCTTTCAATTGCACTTGATCGTGGCAGTCGGAATACCATTTCCCTCTCATATGTAGACGCTTCACGAATCACCTGCCTAATGCACGCATCCCTCCATGGGTCGTTCTTTCCTCATGTCTTTACCAGCAAATGCAACTTCACCTCTCTTCCCCCTTCACATTACCCTCGAACTGCAGCAGCACTCTCGCGTATCTCCTGAAACTCTTCCACCTTCCACATTTATCCTGCACCTACACAGCAACATCTACCATGGAAGACCCAACGCCCAATCCAGCAGCAGAACGCATCGGCAAAGCAGACGACTGTCGGATCTCAGAGCGACTAGCACACATCCAGCTCACTAGCTTCAACCTGCACACGATTCTAGGGATGCCGGAGGTGAACGGGATGATTGCGCCAGTTGTACCAGCTGTGATGCCGAGAAGCGTCACGGAGGCCGACAAGCTGCAAGTGTTGGAGGATGGGTGCTTGCTGGGTAGCCGCGCTACTCTCACTGAGATGGTGGAAGGGGATGAAGACGAGAGGGCGCGGAGTGCGTTTGCGTGGCTTGAGGGGCTCAGGGAGCGAGTGAAGGCGCAGCAGCAGACGTGCGAGCAAAGAGCAGTGATCTGTGATCGAAACGAGGGACTTGGCGAGTTGCAGGGTCTAACCAGAGTGCCATCGAAAGGCCGCCGGATGAGCAAGCCTACCCCTCAAAAGCCTGTGAAGAAGCTGAGGATTGTCGTGCATCCTCCTACGACGGAGCATGAGGAAGGCGAGATTCACTTGGCGCCGATTGTCTGCCCGTCTAAGCGCACGGCTCAGCTCAAGGGAGAGGCTTTACCGATTCCTGCTGAACGGACTCTTCGCACTTCGGCCAGCTTCCCAGTCATGAGCAAGACCTCTTACAGGCCATCGGGACTCTCGGAGTCGCCACAACAGCGTACCATACAGCACCCTGCCGACCTGATCCTCTCGACTGGAGAGCTAACTCGTAATGTCGATCTGGAACCTAAGACCACGGAGCACCAGGCTCATCTCAACGCCGTACCCACGGTCCCTTCTCCCTCGCTAGCCCTCATCCCGCGTACAGGCCTGCCCCAGCCTCCGGCTCTCGCGCCCACCTCTCCACCACCACCCTACCTCTCCCCCCGCTCCCACTACCTCCCAACCCACCGGCCCTTCCACTGGACATCCCACCTCTCCGCAACCCTCCACACCTGGCTCTCCCACCCCGATACTCGCGCAATCCAGCACCCAATCCAGGAACTCACGCTCACAACCTCAGCGCCACAGCCGCCCGGGGGAGTAAGGCTACTGAGTCAGTTTGAGGGCGTGCTGCGGCACAGGATGAAGTTCATGCGGATTCTGCTACCGATTGAAGTGAGTTGGGAGTTCGCGGACAGGGACTGGGTGGTCATCAGCTGCACTCAGAGCCCCATACAGGCCGCTCCAGCCTCGCAGACGCCAGCCACGCGGCCCTCGACTTCGGTTCTCCGCCCTCGGATCATCTCGCCGCCGACGTCGCCTGGACTCGTTCAGAGGGGAAAGGAATGTGCGCCCTACTTGCTCCTCGCTATCCCCGTCTCGGCGCTACGGATGTGGAGCGTGACGTACCCGCACTCCGCTTCCCTGGCTCCGCCGCCAATGCAGCCTGTTTACCCCTACGACATATCGTCCGACAAAGCCGCCGCCACAGATGTCACGCCCAAGGACCCCACCACGCGACCCCATCGCACGAGGATGCTGGTGCATAGTCCGGGCATCATGCCGCTGGTTCACGGCAAGGGCACGAGTCCAGCATTGTTGATGAATTGGGTTGGGGCTGTGGCGAGGGGCCAGGGCGGAGGAGGCATCTGCGAGGTGAGGAGTTTGGGGGCTGTGCCGGTGGGAGGGGATGTGGTCGGGGCGTAATGTATCAAGGATATTGAGCAGTGAGAGTGCGCGGCTTGGGCGGAGAGCAACCCCTGTGGAATGGAACCGAATGGGTGGGGCCAGAGAGACAGGCTTGAGGTCTCGATTGGGAGGACCACAGCGGGTAGGCTGCTACAGGGGCCGTGACCAATCCCTCCGTGACGACGATAAGGACCCAGCAGGTGAGAACGCCACGAGAAGATTGCATCGTGAAGTGGTATGTGTACGTTCGATAATCAGATATACACAGCCGCGTCCGTTGCACATCGCAGACAGAACGACCCGACAACGCCAACTGCATGCTTCCACAGCGATTGCCAAACCCCCTGAACGCCAGTGAAGCACAACTCACATCCACAACCCGGTCCCCGGTCCCCTCACGTCTTCACCTTCTTACTCTTCTTCTTCTCCACCCCATTGACCTTCACCTCCTCCTCAGCAGGCCTCTTCTTACTCACCACCTCCTCCGCACCCCCCTTACTCGCCTTTGCAGCCTTCTTCTCAGCTTTCGCAGCCTTCTTGGCGGCCTTGGCAGCTTTCCTCGCAGCCTTCTCCTCCTTCGTCTCCTTGCCTTCACTCTTCACTGCACTGCCGTTCACGCCCGGTGCAGGTGGGGGAGGCGTGTCATCTTCATCCATCTCCACATCCGGCGCGGCGACGACAGTCGGCTCGGTAGCGGGTGTCGGGAGGAGTTTGTCGCGTTTTGCCTTCTTGGAAGACGAGGGCTTCGTAGCCGGCGTCACGGGGTCAAGCTCCTCGACAAGCTTGCGCTTCTTACTGCTCGACTTCTCCTCTACTGGTGCAGCGGCAGCCTCAGCATCAGCAGCAATCCCATCAGCGTCAGGATTATACTTCCTGGCTTCCTTGATCTCCCATTTGCCTGGCTGACTCTGGCCTTGGGGACCGATAGCCACGCCCGTGCTTCGCAGCGGCTTGCCCTCGAGTGCTCGCAGTCGTCGTTCGACAAGCATACGCCCGTTGACACCTACAGATGCTTTCTCCTCTTCGGTCGGCTCCTCGCCCTTTCCTTCACCTGCTTGACCCCAGTCGGACAGAGCGTCTACACGCAGACCGAGTGTGGCTTTCGTAGCGAGCATACGTGCGATCTTGCCCTTGTTCTTACCCGTTGCTTGACCGATGAGGGAGGCGTGGTAGATGAGGCCGTATTTGGGTGTGTCGTGTTTTGTCTTCAGAGCGCGGAAAAGGGCTTTCTCGGCGCCGAGGATCTGGACTGTAGAGGCGGGGGACTTGGCGAGATTCATGAGTGAGCCGGCGTGGGCGATGAGACGGGCGCCGACCAGGTCGCCGACAAGGGCTGTCAAGTTCGGGGCGATGGCTAGCATGCGGGCGGAGAGGTAGGAGGAGAGCTGTTGGCGGTATTCGGTGAAGTTCACGACTTGCTCGGCGAGCGCTGAGATGTTGTCTAGATCCTCCTGCGTGATCTCGGTACCCATGCTGACTTCTGCCGCTGCCTTGACAGCTCCTTCGATTTCCTCCGGCAGGACCGAGGTCAAGTCTGTGGTCTGAGCTGACGTGCGCATGCCCATCGCGAGGATCACACGCGAGTAAGCGACATTGTCGTTGATGATGCGGGCCATCTCGGGGAAATGCCAGCCGTACCACTCCTTCACTCGCATGGCATATGTGTTCAACTCCTTGTCCAAGTCGTCTAGCAGAGCGATGGCCTGGATGATCATAGTATCCACCTTATCCGGGCTGAACTTGAGCTTATGTCTGCTCAAGCTATGCGACAGCCCCAAGCTCATGGTGGTGAAGTCGCTGGGTAGGATATCGGGGATCAGCGATGGCAAGTGTTCCCGAATCGCACGAAACACATCTGCAGTCGTCGAGTCGGAGATAGGCGAGATGTCCAGCCCAGGCAGCTTTGTGATGGCATTCCCGAGCTTAGGGTCTGCCACGGCGAGCGAGACTTTCTTCTCGTCTTTGATCGAGTCGAGCATGCTGGCCAGCATTGGCGTGACTTTGCCCTCTGTCAGCGCCGCGGCCTCTTCCAGCGCACTGCTGGCATTCTCGAATTTGCGGAACTCCTTGAGTTTCAACAGGCCTGCAGTGCCTTGGGCTGTGCTTGTCTCGCTGACGAGGTCATCGCGCTTGAGAAGTTTCTTGTCCGTGGCTTTGAGCAGCGCGTACCCGGCCGACGTCTCGGTGAGGATGAAGAGGGTCATGTTGTCGGTGATGGATTAGAGGATGGGCTATAGAGATTAGTGCAGAGGCATGCGGGTGTAGACAATGCCCGGCGGATGTGCAGCAGACGCAGTCCTTCAAAGCTCCAGCGATGAAGCTCAATTTTTCGGGCGGGTTGAACTTCGGCAGAATTCGACGCCAAGACTTCTCTCGCGACAGCTCATTGACCACCACCACCCTCTCGATTCCGCCCTCAGGCAGCCATGGCGGCCACCGCCACCAGCAATACAGACTACTTCGCCTCACGCCCCTCCCCTCGCTCTCGCCCCTCGCTCGCTCCCAAGTCCCCTCGCACTCCTCTCCTCGCCCGCAGCATCTCTGGCCAGTTCGGCAGTCCAGGCGGCTCCTACCTGCGCGAACAAGAAGAGGTGCTGGTCTGGGAGCTGCATCAACGCTATATCAGTGTAGGTATCGCGGGCGAGAGTCGGCCGCGAGGAGTGCTGCGGTTTGGGTATGGAGCGACTGATGGACGGAGGGTTGGGGATTGGAGAGGTGTGGATGGCAGTGTTGGGCTTGGGGTGGATGAGGGGAGTGAGAAGTGGGCACGGGAGTATGAGGTGTTTCGCGCGGATGTGACGGGCTTGGATCTTGGCTTGGTGGCAGCCGTGCTGGAGCGGGCTGTCAGGACGCTGCATGTGGATTACTTGCAGTTGGACGCGAAGCCGAGAAAGGTCGTGCTGGCTGTGCCTTCATTACTGCCGCTGCCAGTGCTGGAGCTCTCGCTGAAGGTGCTGTTTGGGCATGACTCGCAGCCTCCAGTCGTCACACTCATGCCCACCCCTCTGCTGGCATGTGTTGGAGCCGGACTGCGGAACGCCCTGGTGGTCGAGATCGGCTGGGAAGAGACGGTGGTGACAGCGATTGGAGAGTACAAGACCGTAGCAGAGCGGCGCAGCATACGAGGAGGCAAGATGCTCGTGGTGAAGACATCAGCGCTACTTCAAGCTTCCCTCAACTCAACCAGCACTCCTCTCAACCCAATCTCTTTCAAATTCGCAGAGGATGTCGCTCAGCGCACCGCACACTGTCCCGCCGATCCAAACGCACCCTCGTCATCCGACTCACCCTTCACTATCCCGCTACCCTCTCGCACCGACCCAGCCTCCCGCACTGTCACACTTCCGTTCTATTCCCTCGCCATCCCCGCCACCAACACCTTCTTTCCCGCCTCGACCTCTCACAACGACTCAAACGATCTGCCCATTCCAACCCTCCTCTTCCGCACTCTACTGGCGCTACCATCAGATCTGCGAGCACAGTGTATGGCCCGCATCGTGCTGACGGGCTCGTCTTCGAATATACCGGGCCTGCGGACACGCCTATTGCGAGAAGTGGAGACCATGGTGAGGGAAAGGGGCTGGGATCAAGTGCACAGCTACGGCTCGGCCAAGTCGCCTCTGCCCATCCGTTTGCGTGAGCGGACTGGAGGCGCGGAAAGCACTCTGCCGCCTTATCGCCCTCCGGCCCAACCAGCTGAGCCAGTATCGCGGACACTGGACCCACCACCACCGCAGCAGGCAGATCCCACGCCCGGCAACGCAGATCCGACATCCAACGATCCCTCGTCCCCCAGAGCGTCCATCGGCCCGGCTACCTCTCTAGCCTTGCGCATCGACCGCCGCCTCGCCGTGCCCTCCAAACACGACATCCGCGGCGTGGTACGCGGTGTAGAGACTCTAGGCGCCTGGGCGGGCGGGAGTCTCTTCGCAAGTCTGGCGAAGAGTAATGCCAGTATCAGAGGCGTGGCGGAGATCACGAGAGAGGAGTGGGAGAAGAAGGGCATAGACGTTTGTGATCTGCGAGGGTTGTGAAACTCGGATTTCAACGGGATCAGAGAGGCTCGGTCATGTCATTCTTACCATGAGGTTGTCCACTGCTATAATATGGGCTATGGAGACGTGAGATCCAACATCTCCACGCCGCTCTCTCGCCACGTTCTCGTCTTCCTCGCTACCATCTTGCTTGCGGACGCGGAGAGATCCAACATCTCAGCCTCGACCTCCTTCCAAGTACCCGGTAGACTCTCTCGTAGGACAAACTTACTCTTTGCGCGGATCTGCTGCGCGGGTTTGATGATAGGAATAACGCTGGGAAGATCCGCGACGGTCGTCGAGTTGGCGTGGACAGCCCGAGCCAGAGGCTGTGTGTGCTGAGAAGGCTGAGAGTGTGTTCGAATTGGTGGGCGCAGACGAGGGGAACGTCGTATCGGCCGCTCGTGGTTCGCAGCGGGAGCAGGACGTTGCGAAGGTGGGAAGTGGTCGGGGAGGTCGTCGTCACTTGCGTCCGGATCGAGGTCTTGGTTCGGCGGGTCTTCTGCAGGCGGCGTAGGCAGACTCGCTATACTTTCTAAATCCACCACTGTCACCCCAGAGCTCCTTTTGTTGAATTCGTGTATCGTGAAGTCGTTATGTCGTGCCAGATCTGCCATCGGATCATCAAATTCCAGGTCCACAGCATCGGAGCTCACGGGCGCCGTCTCCCATCTCCTCAACGGCCCCTTGCGTCGTCGTTTGGTAACTGTACTCGGTAGTGCGAGATCGAGCGTTTCAATCTCCTCACTCGTCATGGTCGATTTGCGCACCGTCACCGGCTCCACTTCCAGTGCGTCCACAGAGCCTGACCCACCGTCCTCTCGTGTGAAGAGGCGACGGAGCGGTGGCGTTGCGCTGACGACTGGCGAAGACGCTGGCGGCTTGGATGGCGATGAACTAAGTAGGTCCACTACCTCCTTCTCCCTGCTTCCCTCCCGACAGACGGGCTTCGTAGGCGTTGGACTAAAGTACCCTGTAATCGCTGCTTTGCCTGCAGGTCTTGGCGTAGTGAGCTCAGGCGTTCGTCGTTTGCGGCCTTTGGGCGTGCGTTGCAGGTCTGCGCGAGGCTGGCTAGCGGCTGCGGTGAAAGGTGCGAAGGGCCGTGCAGCCTGGGATGTGGGCATTTCGGTGGCTGACTGAGAGGAACGGCGCTGGGATGGAAAGAAGACCTGGGAGGAGGGTAGGACGAATGCGGAGGGGTTGTAGTCGAACGCTGGCTGTTTCGCAGACGCAGCAGGACCACTGAGATCGACCTCTTCCACAACTCCCTTTTGCCAAGTGACGCCAGGTTTCGTAACCTTTACATGTCTCAAGAGCGCATTCTCCTCCGTGCCACGTTCTTTGCTTTTCGCCATTCTCCTCTTCGCCGGCCCTTTGGCGCCCGCGGCAGCCTTTGCCTTTGCCTTCTTCTCAAAGAACGCCTTTGCGCCTTTCGGCACGCTCTCGAAATCCTCTACAAGTCCTGGAGCGCCGAGAACGAGCCAATCTCGCAAAATCCACAACTTTTCGGGTGCATTAGGGTCGTAGGGTCTCATCCGTCGGGCTTTCTTCGTTGGTGAGGTGGGCGCGGCTTCGGAGTCTGAGGTCTCTGCTGGCGTTGACGCTGGAGGGAAGTCTGCCTCGTCGTCGTTCTCGGCTCCAGGGCCCGCTGGTGTGATCTCGTCGTCGGGTGGCTCGGAGGTGAGGTCTATGGGCACGAGTGACGAGGGTATAAAGGAGATACGTAGCTCAAGGTTGTTGTCTGTGGAGGAATGCTTCCGTTTGCCGTGGATCGCTCGGATTAGTTTCGCCGCCTCGTTCTCGGACTGCGAGGATGCTGGATTACAGGATAGACGTAGGTTCCGGACCAACATCGCAGGTGCTAGATTTCGAATGAACTTCTGCGCGCCGCTGATGCAGCGCCAGTCGAATGCATCGCCTGCAAAGCTGCGAAGGGCTGAGTAGTCGATCTCAGCGTCCCAGCGAAGTGTCGCTCGTAGCTGATCGAATTTTGAAGCCGGAGATGTGCAAGGATGCGTGTAGTAGCCCAACACCTCCTGGCTCGGAAAATCCGCCGGCACCACAAACCCCGTCTTCCTCCGCGAGAATAGCTTACTCTCATTCGTCCTGACTTCATGCTGCAGCCTGTCTCTCCAAGCCACCAGTCCAGCCTTATCACTCCCCCTCAACGCACACAGATCCTTTCCAAACCCGGCTCTCGCAGCATCGCAAGCCACTTTTGGCCCAGCCCCAGGTATTCCCTCAGGAATATAGTCCCCTCCACTCATCAGCGCCACCAAAATCATCCCCTCGCGATCGAGCCCACTCTTCTCCAACGTCTCATCGCTCCGGTAGACATTCACATGTGTAGGCACCTTGCTGCTGCCCTCCGGCGTCCAGTTCCGTAGCGTAAGGCTAGCGCCAAACATTAACGTATCCACATCATCGCTCATAACCGCGTCCACAATCCCCTCCCTCTGCAACAAAGCACATTCTGCTTCCGCCTCCCCCGGCGCCACATGAGCCGGAAAGCCGAATTGCTTCAACAGCTGCTTCGCCAGGAACTCGGGTACATTCGCCACCCTCACCCCTGGCCCTCCGACCCTTTTCCCACGCTTCCACGCGGGCTTATTCGGGCCATCGAATACGAACAAGGGGTGGATGTTCAGGCTTAGCAGGCGAAGGAGACGGTAGTAGAAGGTTCGTAAGGCGGGGTTCGAGCCTCCTGAAGCGGCGAGGATCTGGAATAGCCAGATTGAGATGTCTATGGCTAGGCGAAGAGGGCGGTGGTGGGTGCGGTAGTGGGCTAGGGAGAGGGCGGCGAGGGAGGTGCGGGAGCCGGGGCCGAGCTCTTTCAATATGCTGGGAGGGGTTAGAGAGGGAGGGTGGGCATTGGGAAGGGAGGGAAGGAGCTACCCGGCGATGCCCATGTTGGAGGAAGCTGCGCCCGTAGGCTGTATGGGTGCTATAAAGTCATTGTTGCAGTACGCTTGAGCTGATATCGTCGTCGCCACCATGTCGACTCGAGCGGATGCCCCACCACGGAAATCGTGGTTGCTATGGACATCCCCGCGCATAGCAACCAGAAATCGCGTCTACGAGCGCGTAAAGATGCGCCACCATTAATGAAGAACATCTATCACTATCGGACTATCGCATGCGCAGATAATCATACACCGGACTACGGCGTGGCAATGGTCAAGTATTCGCGACGATGACATCCTCGCCGGACTCCCCTGACCCACTCACCCTGCCCTCCTCTCCGCTTGCAAGGAGGAGCTACACCCACGCCCTCGGCTCGCCTCGGCGTGCTTCCATCTCGCCTTCGAAGACCTTCCACTTGGACACTACGGACCTTCTGCCACGGCAGCTCTCGCCATATCGGCTAAGGGTGACTGTAGAAGCCGAGCCTCACCCCGACAGTCCGAGGAGACAGAAGCCCGCAATGCAGACCCGGCGTATCGCACTCAAAGGCGGCTCGAGTAGCAGCCCCGCCAAGGGTGCGCCGGGCGAAGGCAAGCGGAAGCGCAAAGGTACTCCGATCGCTCGTCGCTCGAAGGCTCGTCTGAGCTCGCCAATCCCGGAACCTAAGGTGCACGAGTATGAAGACGTCGGCGCAGCTGTGATCCCAGTCGCTCCATCCTCCGAACTCCGTGGACAGCGTATACCCCTTTTGCGCAACACGAAGCGCTTTCAACGCCTATCTGCTGCGCGGCAGGAGCTTGATTTGGCACTCCAGGCAGCAGTGGGCTCGTCGTCCCCTCGACCCGCAAGGCTGGGGAAGAGTTCGCCTCACGCAGGTGAGATGACAGTCGCGAACGAAGACTTTACCATGATCACTGGCGAAAGTCTGGCGAGCATCAAGGAGACGCTGGGAGGTGGCGTTGCAGGAGAACGGAGTGGTGTTAGTGGGGTGCAGTGGCCGAGCAGCCCACCTGCCTTGGGAATGCGAGGAAGGGTGGAGTGGCCGGACGTGGAGGCAGAGGCAACTGAGGCACGGACTGTAGGCTATGATGCTATGAGCTGGGTTCCAACAGGAAAGGCGATTGACCTCACTCGGCATGTGGAGCCGGATGGGGACGACATGAGTATGGGCGCTGAGAGTTCGGGTGATGAGTATGATGAGGACGAGGTAGCAGAAGATGGCTATGTGGAAGACGAGCCAGGACTTGAGGGAGATGCAGAAGTCGGGGACGTCGAGGACGATATCTGGGCTGAGGAGGCGTCGCGTTCGATCGAAGATCTTGCGCCGCAAGCCGACAAGTCGATCCTGTCACGGCATCGAGAACCACTTCCCAGCGTTCCACCGATCTTCTCCGACCAACCAGAGCCACCACGCCGCTCGAAGCTTCCCAGAACCTGGCGACGAGTGTCTGGCAACGACTTTACGTACTCTGACTCTCCGGCACATGACTTGGCGAAGGTGGTGCCTGACACTGTGGAGGAAGAGACGAGATCAGACGCAGGGAGCAGGCGGAGTAGTGGCGTACTCACGCCACCTAGCACGGACGACGAACGCAGACAGGGTGGCGCGAGTGCAGGTGGCGAAGACGATAGTGCCGAAACTTCTGGACTTACGGAGCCAGAGGACGCAGACACTTTGCTCGAGGCGCAACGGTTACGCCGCCAGCCTCAGAAGCAAGCCGGACCACTCTTGGCCGAGCGGAACACCGACCGTAGTCTCGAAAGCTCTGCTCTCACAGACAGTAGAGACGAGACGGGTCTTTATTGGCGGCAGTCCGATGTGCATATGAAGGGTCGACCTGTGCCGCAAGCTCGCGCTACGCAGAGGACATGGAATAGACCTCAAGATCATGAGCTCAGTGACATCTTCGCCATGAACCACACTGACGTGTTGCAAGGGACTCCAGCTCCCGTGGTGGTTGCCAAACAGATGACCCCGAAGAACGCTGCACGGGAGGCGAGGAGGGCTGAGCGCAAAGCGAAGCGTGAAGCCACACGAAGAGAGCACACGACGCAGAGCCAGATCGTTACAGGTACGCGAATCGAGCAGACAACTTACACAGCCTCGCTGGAAGAATCCCACACAACGGCTCTGAGTCTGGCAAGTAAAGCCAGCGATCAGCGGCAGATACTCGGCGACATGTCCCGAGCAGCGACACCTGCACAATTCAAACCGCAAGCGCTGCCACAGATGGCGACAGTGAACGAGCTGCTTCGCACACAGCAGCAGCGCCAGGAGGAGCTCGCGCGAGGTCTCGCTGAGTTTGCGCCAAATGCTTGGTCCACTGATGCAAGCATAGCGCCCGCCGAAGTCTCTCAGTCATATGAGGAGCACCTCAATCTCGACTCACCGCAGAAGATACGGGTGAAATTCGATGATTCAACGCAACAGACGAGCGATCCACTTGCTCCGCGAATGGCTTACTCGCCGCTGTTCGACGAGTCGGCAAAGGCTCAGCATCAGCAGATCTATCGAAATCAGGCACCAGTGATTGCACACCAGTACCCAACGCTACCCAGCTTTACGAGCCTGCTACCAATCGTGGCGTCCGTAGCCGACCTGCAAACCGTAGCGATGGCGAAGGTCTCGAGAGTCACGACAGCCATGTCCAACCTCAAGTCTGCGTTATGGTACCCATTCCCCGACCCATCCATTCCACTTCCGGCAGCCAATATCGTAGTGCCAGCCACGCCTCGCATGCGACCTGCCAAGCTCCTGACGCCCACGACACCCTTCCCACAACAGACGTACCTCTCCCGAGACCGCCGCACGCAGCTGCGCAAACGGTACGGCGTGATCCCCTTCACACACCCCTTCACGCTGGTGCACATGCGCACACTGCACCGTATGCTGCTCTCCACGATGCGGGAGCCAGATACCCTGATCTCCCACCGCAGTCTCCCAATGCATCTGGCTGCGCTGGTCAACACCGTCGTCCCCACGCCCGACGAGCGGGAGTTCGTCTTTACGAAACAGTGCGGAGGTATCGTGGAGGCGTTCATGGCGCTTTTGGTTGATGAGAGTGTTGTAAAGGCTATGGACAGCGGTGAAGTGGGCTTCCTTGGGGACAAGGAGGCGAGGAGGGAGAGAGGTGTCATGGGTGGCAGGCAACCGGACGAGGTCGTTTGGGAGGATGAAGTGGCGGATGGAACGGTGATCGAGTGGGAGTGGGTCGTCAGCGCGCTCGGAGGAGCTGTATTGATTGAGGAGGGGAAGAAGGAGAAGGCGACAATTGCATTGGAACGCGCATAATGACTTTGACGAATTGTACGACGCTTGAGACGTGAGAGAAGACTTCTGTTAACCTGCACAATATCAATCCTACAGCTTCGCCGTAGCTTCTCTGTTTGCTTGGTAGGGCCGTATCGTGAAGCCCACCCGGGGAAAATGTATCCGCACAGCAACTTCCGGTGGGCCATCCTTCAATTCGACAGGTGTGATGACGACTTCTTCGGGTGAGAGCGCAACGATCTTACCAATCGTCGGACTAGGGTACTTGTCAGCACCAATATTGGCGTCTGCAATGGGGACTACTCACCTAGACCGGCCTGTATCGTCTGGTGCGATACTGACCACCGCCCCTTCCCCAAACCCACACTTCTCATCAAGCTCTACATGACCCTTCCTCGGCGTAGGCAACAGTAGCGACTTCCGCCCAAGCGCTGGCGCTTCTTGCAGACTCTTCAAGACGCCGTCCCACTCCGCATTCTTGCGCTCGACATCCGGCAACCTCTCCATAAATCTCTCAAGCCTCTCATACCAAGCCCACAGTCCCGGATATCGTTGAGCGTTGAATACTGCGTCCGCGCCATCGGCTGCTGTGTCTGAAGTGCCACCAGCAGTCAAGTTCCCAATGAGACGGCCTTTGGCGATGTCGCTGCCCCACTGGAGCTGATAGAAGAGGCTGATGTCTGCTAAGCTTGGTGAGGGTGTTGAGAAGATCCAGCCTTCGCCTAGGTCGGTGAACTGGGGTTCGAGGATCGAGAGCTGCGTGTCCAGGCGGGCCAAGTTCTCGGGGACTTTCGCTTCTAACTTATCGGCGTCCAGAGGATGACCGATAAGGTTGGCGCGATCGATGCCAAAGTGCGTTCGCCAGACTGCTGCAGGGATGAGACCAGTAGTCACGCGAAAGAGTGCGCGATCAGTCCAGTAGCTTGCCCATCCCCTCACTAGTCCCTTGTTATCTCGTCCATCCGTCGCCCGTGGGTACAACGCCCCATAGCCTTCGCTCTCCGAAAAGAAGTACTCCAGTGCTTCCGTGATGAGGGAGGTATCGCAGTAAATGTCCCTTCCAATGGCTAGCACCGGAATTTTGCGATACGTGAGGCCAAATGTCTTTGTCAAGAGCGGACGAGGCAGCATGGAGGGTACGGGGATGAAAGCGTAGGGGATCTGCTTGAGGCGGAGGCAGTGTCGGATTTTGATGGTGAAGGTAGAGGCTTCGTAGCCGAAGAGGAGGACCCCGGAAGTGGAAGGATGGGAGGACATGGTTGCAATAAAGGAAATCTTACGGGAAAACACAGAGATGACGAGGACTCAGACATATGCCCTGGACAGTGATGGGGTTAGTACGAGGGACATGCTGGAGAGATATAATGTGAATCGAAGAGCATCGCGGTCGAAAGGTGAGGTCAAGCTGTGCTGAACCTCGGCTCACATCATTATATGGAATCCTCGCCGTACTAGCAACAAGCAAACAACTCTCGAGAGGCGAGGTGCCTGGCGCACGTCGGTATAGTCGGCAGAGATCTCTGAAAACTGGTCGGCCAGCGCATGGAAAATATAATGGGAAGATGGAGGTGCACACGAAGGTCAGGAGAGTAATGAGGTTCGGGAGGTGGCGTGGTGCCGCGGCATGCCAAGACTTGACTTGGTCCCCTATTTTGTTTTCATCCGCCTGATCTGCGTCGAGAACGTTGTTAGATTTAAGGCATCATTCGCTGTGATTGTAGAGCATGCTTCGAGAGACCCAGACTGTAAGTCAGCCTCCCGGTCTGCACGTACGAGCAACTCATACCCGGAACGGACACCCACGCAACCCAGCCCCCGGCTACGTGCATATGGCAGGCAGCACACGCCCAAGATCCGCGTTCTACAAAACCCGGTACGATCTTGTAACGCAGTCAATATAGTGCTGACAGCTGCTCGCACGACATGTCCACAGTGAACGCGTCATTACGCGCCTTCTAGATACTCCAAAACTCGCCCTCGGCCATATCATCCGACGAATTGGACGAGGGCGACGGTGGCTTGCAGTTGACAGCGGTAACGTGCCGACTGAACGAACGGTGGTACAGAATAGCGGTCTGTTCGTGCATTCTAGAATGCGTCCGATGGTCTTGCCGGGAGACAGAGCGGGCCTTCAGGCCACTGCATCTGCGAACGCCTGGTCTGAGCCTCGAGCAAGCCATGATGATCAATCGGAGAGTGCATGGAGGAATCTTCCAACTTGCGCTCTGGTGATTACCTCAAAGCTGGCGAGCTCTGGTGCGGATATGCTCAAGGGCAGTCCATACTCAGTGCAACGGCCTCGGCACAACCTGTCGAGTCTCATAGCTACGAATGGCGGACCTCCATCACACAGTCTGACACAGCCGCTCCCGGCCGTCGGCGCTTTGACGATTGGCTGATGTCCTACTGTGCCCGCGTAGGGGAATCAGGTCATGGCTCGGGACCGCTTGCCGGCGAACTAGTCCTGCAAGCTGGTGGAGTAGCGTGGCTATCCGTTTGACCAATGTTCATCTTGTATACGAGACCTCATGTCTTGAAATGGCTAAGTGCACTGGTGAATCAGCAGAGAGCCATTCACCTACAAGTCCCAGCATAAAGGCTGCTTCTCTGACCTTCTGCAGGACAACCAACGGGCAGCTAAGTAATTGAGAACGTTCCCGCTTCCCATTCGTTTTCCGTTCTGCCGGTACGAGCACTGACACGAGCGTGGACTCTCCGTGCGCATAGCACAGTGGAGCTGGTCATGGCAATGACAGCGGGGTCTCACAAAGTGCGTGGGCAGCAGCCTAATTCGTCGAGGTATGGTAAGACTGCGCTCTGGCAGATCTCACCTCGAGCGGCAGCGCTAAGCATACTGTTCTGTCCTCGGACGCTGCAACGCCTCGCAAACGCACATCCGATGCCCTTTGGGATCATGGAGTTGTACTCCCAAGCATAAAGGTTCCCCTCAACACCGCCCAAGACACTCGAGCGGCTAGCTCATCACAAATTCTTGCTGGTACGACTCTCTGATCGTTGACTTCGGCCAGCTCGGCAGGCAAACGCATTTCCACATTGTATGAGCCAACAGTGCAGCAAGCATATGCGTAGCTCCTGCTTTGTCCCACACCGCAAACTCTTTGCATCTGCCTTGACTAACCACACACACACCCTTGCAACCCAGCAATTGCACATCAACCTTAGCGAGACATGTACGGACCGACTCTTTGCTGCACGTTCAAAGCCAGTCTTTGACCTCCCGACAAGACATTGCGGGCCGCGGCGTCCTTCTATTTGGCCTTTCTGCACGTTCCTGTAAGATCGCGCACTATGACCGGATGGCTGAGACTCTACCCTGTACTATAAGGTTCATGCCCTCGTCCTTGAGGTAGGCAGTGCCTTCTTCACCGCTGCATTCGTTGCTGTTTGTACATTCAAGTCTTTGCTGTTCCACGATGTCGGGCACTCTCTCTGCGCAGCAAGATCCTCCTTCGTCTACCAGCACTGAGCACGGTAGTCGTCATGATAGTGTTGCACACGACTCTGTCACAGACGTACCGCCATCCAAGATGCTGACCATCAACGCTTTACTGAACCCGGAAATCTCAGAGTGTCGCGAAATCATCTGTACCGGCCGGCCTCTAACTCCAGCGCCGACCACTGAGCCTTCCACACCTGCATCTACATCTCAGTCGGCGACATTCTCTGCTGGTGCTTCTGCTCGCCGTTCAAAGCTCACAAAGGACGCTGCTGTTTTTGCGCGCGGTGCACCGCAGGGCCAAGTCAACTACGACACATTCGAGTGTACCTCGGAGTCGATCTGCCTCGCATCTTCTCAGCAAGAAGAGCTCACGCAGCAGCATGAGCATTTCGATGTTTTCCCTTCGGGTCAAGGCGACGCTGGTCTAATTCGCGAGTATGTCCGCCACATCCCATACTCGAGTGAGAAGAAGGGCTTCTTCGACAAGACTGGCAGAGAGGCGTTCGAAGGTAGGCTGATAGATTCAGCTGTCTTTATTTACCTCCTGCTGACTCATGTCTAGTCTTCCAGTACACCTTCAGCGTGCCCGATGATCCGGATAGACGCACCCACGTCGTCATGTGGGACTATCAGATCGGTCTTGTTCGCATCACGCCCTTCTTCAAATCCTGCAAGAACTTCACCAAGGTTTGCTCACGTGACTGATCGTCCTCTACGAAGCATTGCTGACATACCACCACAGACAAGTCCAGCCAAAGCTCTGAACGCTAATCGCGGCTTGCGCGATCTATCGCACAGCATCACGGGCGGCGCACTCGCAGCGCAAGGTTACTGGATCCCATACGCCTGCGCCCGTGCACTGTGTCTCACGTTCGCCTACGAGATACGCTGGGCGCTCACTCCAATCTTTGGCCATTCGTTCATCAAAGAGTGTCTACGCCCAGAGCATTCCGACTACAGAAGCTTCAAGATCAATCCGGAGATTGTCAGGAACGCGGAGTTGGAGGCAGAGTCGTGGAAAGCGACTGCTAGTCGTTTTGGGACACCTGTCAGTGCCACATTCGCCGGGTCGAAGGCAATGCCACCCACTCCTGCTCCTCAAGAGAGCCAGATGGCGCGGCCAAAGAGAGAGAGACCAACGTTCAAGTCCGGCTCCCTCTTCGCTAACAGCAGAGGTAGATCATCCTTCGACTGCCAAGATGACGACGACATTCTCGACTCCCCATCGTTATCTCCCAAATCCTCGCTAGTCTCGCTCGCCCCGAAAACATCATCGGGCTGGGCTACGATCAACCGTCCTAGGAGACTTCTGCCTGCACCACCTCACAATTCGCCAACCAGCGGTACATCCGCTCTGTATGGGTCATCGATGCGATCCACAGGCACTACGCCCAAGCATCACTCATCCTCCTGGCGCGATCTTAATGGTTCGCCGGCGCCAAACCATCCTGTCAAACGTCGTGCTGCCGACCTCGACGAGGACTACGAGGACGAGCTCAAGTCACCCTCATCAAGCAGTGCCGGCTCTGCACATGGCGAAGTCATTACATCGCCGCCTCCTTCGCCCGTCGAGCCGCAGCCAAAGCGCCTTCGTCAGGCGCCGGCTTCCATCAACAACCTGTCAAACAGTGAGAAACAGACGTCGATGCGCGTCGATGCGCAGGACATGCGTGCAGCGAACTGGCTGCTACAACTGAGTGTTGAGGATACCCACTTGGGCCACGGACCAAGTGCTGAGGAGAAGACAGCGGGAAAGAGAATTTCAAAGGGTAAGGGTAGTAGGTCTGTCGCTTGAGGGTTATTGCTGCGCCCAGAAGTTGGAAGCTCTGGTGTTTGCCGCATGGCGCAATGACATGGAGATGTCAAAGCTCCGTGCGGCGCAGATGAACACATTCAATCTCTACCAATTCGCGACGGCAGTGTTCACAGCATTATTACAGCTAGGCAGTATGCACAGAGACTTGGACAAGAGACCGAGGTCTTCATACGCTACCATTCAGACTTATTCAAGAGCAGCAGCTGCCACAGATCGACTTTGCCACTCTTTTGCACCTTTGTAGCCACAGTTGTAGTCCATGAACTCATCCGGACGCAGAGTCACTTCACTACTTCCCTTCGCTGTGGCTGGCTTTGTCGAATCACGACTGTACTCCTGGATTAAGCTAGCCCTCTCGTACCGGCACTGAAAGACCTTGCTCAATATCTCCTCCACATCCTCTCGATTTGGTATGCCGTGTACGTCTTCGAAGTATGCACCCAGCGCCTCTGCGTCCTCGAAAGCCTGGCTTGCACCTTGCCCTTGCGTTGGCAGCATCGCATGCGCGGCGTCGCCGATCAATATCACTCTGCCCTTCGTCCACGTCTTCAACGGATCAATGTCGCGTAGCTGCCAGAGCCCTAAGTCCTTGGCCTGTGCGAAGACGGCCTTCATCCACTCGGGAAACTCCTTGTAGGTCTCGAGCATCTGGCCGAGGTCGCCTCTTGACACCCAAGACTGCTTGCTGTCTGCGTCTTCTTGCAGTTTCCCGTCCGGGACCAGGCCGACAATGCTATATGAACTTCCCTCTCGGGCTGGACCCATGATCAGGCGACAACTATGAGCCAGCATCATGGTCGTGAATGGCTTTGCGGGCTGCAACAAAGCGGTGAACTCGGGCGCCTCCTTGGCAAGAACGTCCGTAGGAATGACCATTCTGTAAGCGCTGAAGCCAGTAGGTATGGCTTTAACCTCGCAGCCAATGACGCTGCTACGGATTGAGCTGTGTATACCATCAGCCGCAACTATCAAGTCTGCGACAAGCTGGTCGCCGCTCTCGAGAGATACAGTGCCTTCCAATGGGTCACAGTCGACTACCTGTACGCCCATTTAGTACTGCAATCACAGATCGAGCGCAAGTGCGAACTTACCTTCGAAGATGTGCGAATCACTGCTGGCTGCCCAGCCCTGTTTTTGGAAGTGGCAGCTCGAAGTAAGCATGCGTGCAAGTCCTGGCGATGATACATCACTCTGTCGCCGCCGTACTCTGTCTTGCTGACCAATGGCACGGTGTTCACCAGCTTGCCCTCAACATTGAAGATCCTGAAGCCATGGTCGATCATTCCCCGAGCCTCCTTGACACTGTCAACGCCCCACTCTCGTTGCAAGATAGCGCTCGCGTTTGGTTGCAACGAAATGGTCGCTCCGATCTCAGACGCCAGCCTTGACTGTTCCAGAATGGTAATTTCGCGGCCTGGCGCCCGCAGTGCTATCGCAGCTGCCAAACCTGCGATACCGCCGCCGCAGATGATGATCCGGAATGGCGTTGACAAGGGCATTTTGCGTACTCTGTGAAGTATTTGCGACGCCGAGAGCCAGAACACCAAGCCAGATACACGAGCGTAATGTGGGAGAAGACATCTTAGGTCGTTGGTCCGTTAATTTGCCTTTGCTTGTATGCTCGAGCTCTACTCTTGTAGTCGGGTACGCATCCGGCGTGGAGAAACAGTGAATGGGCTGGATTTGAGCCGTCGAATCACGCAACGGCAAGTCTGTTCTCACCTGCTGGGCCCTAGACACCTAGACTGGGTACAGACTTCAAGACGACGACATTGCCCACAGAAGCCGATCGGCTGACGTGGGCCGTACTCAGCAGAAGGATGCACTGCTGAATCCATTCACCGGATAGTGGGCGATCCTAAACAGCCAAACGGTCTCGCTTACTGGCCACCTTCAGTCTGGCCATGTCGTAACATGTGGACGTTCTCGGCGGTGCTATTTCAACATCTACCTCTCCATGATCCAACGCTGCCTGCCCTACTCCCGAGACTTCCAAGTCAAGAGAACAAGTGCGTTCTACGAAGAAGCCGACATTTGGAACAATGGCGACTACCACGATCACGCAGGAGGCACGTCCGGCACGTATGACCGTGCAGCCGTCCAGGAACAGCGCGCTCAAAGTTGATGGGACCGACCCCAAATTTGGAGATTGGAGAGATGATTTCGTCCGTGATGGCTATGCTGTGATTAAAGGCGCAATCCCTCGCGAGAGAGCAGACAAGTATGCCGATGGCATGTACAGCTGGTTGGAGGGCTTGTAAGTTCAGCAGTCAATCGTTCTAGGTTCGTACCGACGTTGACTCTCTGCCCTCAGCAAACTCGGCTTTGATCGCAACGATCTGTCCACCGTCCACAAGGACAAATTGCCTACCATCAACGAGAAGGGCATGTGCCTGCAATATGCTGTCACTCACGAGGACTTCGCGTGGGCAATCCGAGGCGAGCCTGGCGTCATCGATGTCTTTGAGAAGGCGTATGACACAGAGGATCTCATCGTCTCCTTCGATGCAGTCAACTTCGGATTCCCGGGGTCAGTGTATCGCTTCTTACGTGCTTCTAAAGCTTGCCACTGACGCATCTTAGCCGCACAGATATCGCGAAGAATGTGCCGTGGCCACATCAGGATCAAGATCCCACAAAGCCCGGTTTCCGGTGTCTTCAAGGTCTAGGTGAGATGAACACCAATTGACATACTGCGCATTCACTGATGAGCTCGAAATAGTCAATTTATTACCCAACGGCCCTAAGGACGGAGGTCTCATCGTCTGCAAAGGTGGGCATCTCCTGTCCGAGGAATTCCATGAGGCCATGAAGGAGGAACCTAGGATCCCGGCGTGGACTAACGAGTGGTTCGGTTTCACTGATAGTGAGTGCCGGTCTCATACTGTCACGGTAGGCGTTGCTGACGGTCCGTAGATGGCATGAAGTGGCTTGAAGAGAAGGGTCTTGAATGGATTAAGATCTGCGCTGAGCCCGGTGATCTACTCCTGGTTAGTGCAGTCCTCTTAACACTGGCTGCTAAAACCGCGGACTGACTTTGAATGTTTGCAGTGGGATTCTCGGACACCACATTACAATCTGAGCTCCGAGACTCACCAGCCACGCTTCTGCGTCTACACATGCTACATGCCCGTAACCGATGCATCGCAAGCCGATCTTATCAAGAAGAAATCGGCTATGGAGCGCTGGGTGGGTACCACTCATTGGCCAAATGCAAGGCACACCGGATCGAATGTAGCGAAGCGGGACGGCGAAGAGGATCCACACAATCGCTTCGAGCCTGTCAACAAGCCAGTGATGAATGAGCGGACCTTCAAGTTGACGGGTATTCCATACATCGTAGCGGACGAGGCAGGTGCTGACGCGGTGGAAGCGTCTGCCGCAAGGACATGATTGTGTATCTGTGGGACTCGGCGCTGTATACCAGAAATCTGTCCCAAGAGCTTCCTTGATGAGTTCCAAATGCAGCCTGGTGCATCTTGCTTCCACGGGAGCGCTCCGAACGTGACTGTAGCCACTGTCGCCGGAGGATTAATGGCTTGACTTCGTAGCATTTATCGGAATGAGAGAATGTTGGGTGCTTGGACTGGAAGTGTTGTGCGCATCTAGCCCGACCTCCTGCGTACTGCAAATGTCAACTTGCGGCATTCAGTGATAACAAACATGCCGTCTTGAACCGTGCAGTTGCTGTGTCACTGATACATCGTACATACGTTGGGCTCCATTGATCAGTACCCGCCAGCTACACGAGCGTTGCAAGTCGCAGCGTTTGTTCTATGCATCCAGTCCGAGACAGGACGGAGTGTGGCTGATACCTTCCAGCAAAAACGTAATGTCTCATCGCAGATTACCAAGATCATCCATCAACGTGCAGAGGCTCTTGATCAGCTGCGGCATGCCATCCCGAGTCTCCGTTGGACAATTGGCTTGCAGTATCGCAGAGCCTACAGCCAGCACTGATGACGGATTGCGCAATTCACAGATACGGCCGTCCGGGAAGCGCATGCAAGGACGGCCGTCGCCCGTGTGCACGAAGACATCCGTCGATTCGTCCTTGATGTCATCCAATACGACTTGCTTGACACTGTGTGTGCGGAGGAGTCCCGGGGGCGAAGAGCGCCTGTGGCTAGACGTAGGTGTGTTGGTCCCAGTGCGTCTCGCCGAGTCTCTGCAGAGCATTCCATACGTCCACAACACCATTACGGCGTGATAGGTAACGAACGAGTCTGCACCGCGTAGCTGAAAAGGGGGCACTGCTTTCGCTGCACGCATCGCTTGCGCAGCGTGCCAAACGGCGACTCTGGCCGACTTTCCCTTTACCCAGACCTGGAGATCGTGGTATGCGCGATGGGCTTCAAGCTCGCCACACTTTCCTGCAAATCGCATGACCGTGTCTATATCGATGTTCAAGATCATCATTAGGAAGGCATGAATTAAGCGTGTTGTTGCGGGCAGGTTGGCAAGGCTAGGCTCGAAGTCTCTCAGCTTTTGCGACAAGGAATGTTGGCGAGCTTGCAGCCATAGGGTATTCGAGGGATCACCACCGTTAGCCTGTTCTGCTGTAAAATGGATGTCAGCGATAATGTCACGTGGTGTCGCTACCGTCGGTCCCACATACCTTTTAGCACAGTGGCCTGCTGATTGTACTCCCAGATCTGTGCTGCTATGCCGTACAGGAACGTCGTAGCCGCCAAAGTCCTATCGATGTTTCGCGGCAGGAACTGCACCATGTCATTGGTGGACAACAATGATCTTAGAGACACTGAGGATGCACGAGTATCGCTGGCCCTGGACATGTTCTCCAAGTACAGAGCTCTCCAGGACTCAGCCGAGGGTGCGAGCCAAAGATCTCTGGAAGCTGGTAACGGCACCGTCAGCTCGGCGTATGATATAAGACATTGGCGATGTCTGGCGATAGTCATAAGCATATCATGTTCGAAAAGATGGTACACAAGCCGTTTGAAAGACTCCTGCTGCGCCCATCGCCGCCACAGAGCCTCAGTGACTTCTGTGCTGTCGCTTGCTGACGGACTGATTTCTTCGTAGGCAACCTTGTCGAGCTTGCCGAATCGTCGCAAAGCTGTGATTACAGGCTGAAGGTTGGACTCCGCGATCTCCATTTTCCTCTTGTAGCTTCATCATCGTCAGCGAAATTCTTGGGTCGTGCCTGCTAGAGATGAACGTACCCGCAAAAACCGCATACATCTAGCCAGATCATCGAAGCCTGGAGGTATTGTAGATCTCGGACGCTGCTGTTGTCTTCCTCACTGGCAGATGCCAAAGCCACACGGGCTATCTCAAGCAGGACGAGTCCAGTACGAGATATTGAAGGATCCCCAAAACATACGCAGCCAGCTGCAATCAGCGCCACTAGTAAATCTGTTCGAGTTTTGTCGGACGAGAACGTGTAGGGATGAATCCATGCGTCGGTCTCCAGTCGCTTGGTGATGCCTACTTTGAGAAGCAGCTCGAGGCATTCGTTCGACGGGAAAGTAGGTACAGATATCTTTGAGTTTGCAGTCTTGATAACGAGCTGAAATATTCGATCTCGAGATTGAGATGATAGGTCGTCGGGGATTGCGACCGAAGGGGCATGGGGTGTATGAGGAGAAGCTGCAAGGTTCATGCTCCGTTCGTCTACCTGGATACGATTATGCTCGGAGAATGCGTTGGACCCGCTTCCAGGCATCCATAGCCTTGTACAACGAGTCAACAGCTTTACTTCGGTATGCCTTCACACCATCATCGAGCGTGGATACGGAATTGACTCACCAGGGAGAGTCTTCTAGGAAGATACTGTGACGCTGTCTGGCTGACTCATTCGGTTTCATGGTTCGTTGCTGCTCCTTCCCATTGGTATCGACTTCATCGGTACGCATTGGTACTGCTGATGGTAACGGGTCCATTGCCTTGTCAATCGCCAATGAGAAATCGATATCGAAAATTGAGGAACTTCCGATCCAGTCTTCCTGCTCAGGTATCATGGCAGAAAGCTCTGGAGGGACCATCACATCATCGCCGCCGACCCATGTCTGGTTTGGCACCATGATCGACTCGAAGAAGGCCGGAAATGCCGAATTGAAGGCAGCATCCCAATCATCTGGACTAGCCAGAGGGATAGTACTCGCCGCCATGATCGTCAAGTCGGTCGGAGCTTGAGAAGCGAATCCCATATCTGCGAAACCATGGATAGACCCATTGTCCTGGTTGTTGCTCAAACCATCTGCGGCTCGCGAGGTCGTCACCGTGGCAGAAGACGGTGACTCATCTCTTGGACTGCCTGCGAGTCCAACGCGACTAAGCGACTCGCTTGAGCACGCGACTCCGCGCTTTCGACATCGCTTGCAAGGCCGTTCGTCGCCTGAGCCAAGTCTTAGAGATGCGATACGCGTCCATGCTACCAGTGCTATGCTCACCACACTTCAGCTTCGACTTCACACAGGCATCGCAGGCCTTCACAGCCCTTTCTATTGACCTCTCAAGTCCCTTGTTGCCTTGACTGCGATTCTTCTCGTGAGTCGCTTGATGTCGCAGTAACAGATCCCTGAGAGTCATCGATCAGCTTCGAACAACGACCTGAAGGGTAGATGAGCCCATTTACAGCTACGTACCGTCGATTGAAGCCCCTAGGACACTCTGAGCATCGGAACGTTCTTGCATTACGATCTGTGCAGTGTAAGCTCAAGCATAGCACGTGATTAAATTGCAGACACCTCAGACATCCCGGCCATATCTGGATCGTACTCACGTGAATCTAGATGCCTGTCAAGGTGGTCACGACGCTCGTAGCTGCGCGCGCACACTTGGCAAGCATGTGCGTGCTTGATGTCCTCATTCCCCAGCGGCGTGGTGCTCACGGTGGCCATCTCCGCATTTGATGCAGAATAAAGCCAACGTACGGCATACGGTCTGAGTGGGAACAAGCGAGGCGTACGGTCTGAGATATATTGCTGACCCGAAGAAGCGTGTCAAGAGGACAGTGAGATGCGGAGAAGGTGGACCATCTCCAGTCTGGTGTCCCCGCATGGTGCCACGCGATGGGAGCTGCATCTCATCAACGTATTCACCCGAAGTCTCGCCAGTGATCCGGAGGACACAGCTACGGTAAGTGACACGGCACTCAGTTGCGGTCTCGTCCGACGCGACCATTTGGCCTCATCTCTGCATAGCGACGGCTGCTGGGACAGTATTGTCCTCCAAGTACGTCCACTCCTAGAGGACCCAGAGCAAACACACTCAAGAGTGATACTCAATCACCTGTACTTCATCCCCAAGGTGATGATCTGGCGACTGGGCCGAGTAGTGGTACACATTCAACATGTAGCTGGCACTCGCTTGTTTTCCGCTCCGTCATTTTTGTGTAGATACAACGACTGATGTAATCGAGAGGCTAATCGACCAAAAGAGTAATGCGCTGCCTGTATACTCACCATCGATTGCGAGTCTACCTGGACCTGTGATGGGCCCACGGAATGCCACGATCCCCATACAAGCAATATACCATGTCCTGCAAGGCGACCAGGTGAAATAGCTGTGGACCGACGAAGCAGCGCTGGCATCTTCTGAAGAGGCAAACATCGATCGTTGACAGTGTGCATTGAACCTGCTACGTTGAATCAGATGGAAGCCAATTAGCTTGCGCGATCTCATACCTAATTCTGGAATTTGCTGAAGCTTGTCTCTGTCTCCGGTGATGTCCATGGGGTGCTCACTCGGTAGTGATTGCCTCGATGTTCACCTCGTGGTCAAGACTAGTAACACGGGGGGCCATTCGAGGTCTCGGAACATCAAGTCATGGGGTATGTGGTGTCTTTAAGTACATATATACGGTTCGCTCCGCAGCGCAGGGTGGTCTAGATCACCGGCCTGCTCCCACATCCAGTCTCGCTCAGTGAGTCAAAGATGGCTTGCCTGTCCGCTCCTTGACTGCCCACTTTCCAGTGAACTGCCGAATGCGCTTGCCAAAGAAGTAGATTGGAATGCCGATCAACCCTAGACCAGCGGTAATCCCAGCATACGCACCAAAGGCACCATCGTATCCTGCGGTCTCGATGAACTTGGCTACACCATAGCTGGAGCCGAACGAGACGAAACCACGCATCGAACAGATGACCACCAACGCCGGGCCAGCGCGGGCTGGGTATGAATCGAGCAGGAAAGTTATGCCGACGATGTTGCTGCCAATGAAACACAGATAGTAGGCTCCGTAGGCAAACACTATAGCGAACCAGTGTAGTTTGCCAGGGAATTGGGCTGCTTGGCCGTAGAGGACCGCAGCAAGAACACCAAATGCGAGTGGGATACCAAGAGGGAGCAGTCGAGCTTCTGGTTCGTGTACACCACCCTGAACTTGCGTTAGTAGCGTCGAGCAGCGTGCATCGTGCCATGTGGCGACCCATTGAAAGAGCAAAGGGTACATGATCACAAGGAACTTACATTCTTCCGCGCCTGACGCTTGATTATCCAATCGGACCCCTCTCCTAGTAAGGGTAGGGCGACCAAGGCCGTGAAGATCTGCGCGACATTTATATATGAGACTTTGTCGTTGCTGAAGTTGTATCTACAACACGAGTCAGTCTCTTGCACCCAACAATAATGGCTGTACAGTACTTACGGAGGCGCGGACAGAATCGTCCCATAAGTAGTGGCGAGTGCTAAATGTCCGTTAGTGCCTGTGGTACTGAGTCGTACGTCGTGCATGTTATGCACTCACCAATGTTCACGCCGAGCGTGAACCCATTAAGGCAGAAGATCCAGAAGACGTTGGGGAATAGCATGATCTGAAAGGTGTTCTTGAGCGCATAGAACCCCTCGCTCCAGTCGGGTTTGTTGACGAAGAGGCGCATGTCGCTTCGCAAGGTCCGAGGTTGATATCTCACGGTGTCTAGCGCAGGTCGCTCAGACATCTTCATAGGCTTCGGCTCTAATTTCTCGTCAATGTAGCCAGCGATGAGCTCCGCAGATTGTCCGTATGCCGCAAGGTCGCGGACGTACTTTGTCTCCGGCACAAAGAAAATGGACACAATTAAGACAGCAGCTGACAGTCCAACGCCAATGAGATACCACGCCGTAGTACCCACAGCACCAGCGATAGGTGATGCGAAGATGTTGAGGATTGCCGAGACAACAGTCTGCATGGCGACCTGCCACATCAGGCATTGGCTGCGCTCGTGGATGAAGTGAACTTCCTGGATCCTTCGGCGAATGTCAGTCGCAAGTCTAAGGACGAGCGCGTTTCATTGGAACCGAGCAACTTACATCATAGGCACGAGGGCTTCTGAGTTGCCGGCACCAATACCGATCAGCATGCGCAGCCATAGATGATGGTTGTAGTCTTTAGCATAGGCACTGAGACATCCACCGAGGATGAGAATCATGCAACTGCCAAGGTATACTGGTCGTCTACCGATGGCGAGTGCCAACGGCATAGAGATGAGGTTGCCGACACCCATGAACATGGATGGGTATGTCATCAGAGCGGTTATGTCGGCGTAGGTCGCCCCCTTCTCGACGTAGCCAGGAATGTAGAAGCCGAGAAGTCCACCGAAGCCAGAGACCATGCTCAATCCAGCGCTCGAGACTGCAGCGTGTTAAAGGCGTCCACTGTAGGATTGGATGCATCCTCACAGATGGACAAGAGCACTACAAATAGGACCTTCCTCCACTTCGGCATATTGAGAGGATCTGATTATGAAGTCAGCATCATGCCGCTATGGTAGCTACCATTGCAGTGTTGCTCACCTCTTGGATCCGCGCTGGGCTGTGGAACCAACATCAACTCTTCGGTATCATTGATGGTGACAGTGCCCATTGTCGCCGTTTGCTTGAGGCCATTGATCTCGTCCTCGGCGAGCTCATGGCGCTCGACCGTGGAAATGTGCTTCTCATCCATATTACTGTTTGTTCGAACTTAGAGAAGGCGAGGAAGTCTTGCAGTCACAGAGCAGTGCCCAGGATGAGAAGGGTATACTGGCAGCGATGCAATGGGATATTGAGAGCGTTGAAGGATCGGCGAGAACTGGCCGATGTTATACATATCTGGTTCCGAGAGGAGGGATGATAGCCCTCGCAAGCCTGCCCACAAGTGCCAGTATACCCAGATCTGAGCACGTCGCAGGGTAGGATTCGGCATACACCGAGTCAGACCTGGAGACCCCATCAAGGCCTCGTGGCTAGTGTGCGCCCGGATCAAAAGCCGATCATGGAGAGTGTGGAGACTCACTACGGTCAAGGCGCGAGAATAGGCGCGGCCTAGATGTCGGCGAGTGTTGACAATCTGAAGGTGGCGTCAAGTTCGAGGGAAGAGTGGAGTCGAAGGAGAGATTGAGCACGGCTTTTGTGGGCAATGCGGGGAACGAAATCTGGGGACTTTTCTGGAGATGGTCATGCGAAGTTTCCTCAAACGTGGTCTACATGACTGTTGATCAGTGTCACTGTCTAGGACATCCGTGTGACACCGTAGACTGATCTAGCGGTTCACCGAAGTTGACTGCACTCAATCGTGGCCCATCCACCCCGACCTCGTCTGTGGTGGTCACCCCCTACTTCCCTGATGCGTGGCCTGCGGTTTTCTCGCACGTCGTCCAGAATAGCATTGCTCCTCCGTCCATGATGCAGATCTATAAAGTACTCTTGACCCAAGCCGTTACAACCAAGGTGCAATGCACTACATCCGCCTCCTCAAGAGTCTGAACGCTCCTGTGCTACTGTGACGACACCTGTGACAGTAAAACTCTCCATCGGCATCGCTAGGAGGGAGCGCAGTTGTAAGAGTCTTTGCTGCTATGTCACTCTCCTCACGGACGCTGAAGGGTAGCCCCCCACTGGCGCAGGTGAGCTGGAATGGCTGTAGTCAACGATGTACGGCTTCGAGGAAAGCGGATGACCTGGACGAGCTGCTTGCTCCTTTGCTACAGGCTCGATGTTCCGTCGCCGCTTCATGACTGACCACGGCGCCGCAATACATTGGGCGTATCTCGGCATTGCTGACAGTCTGTTGATCAGCGAGTGGAGGAATCCAGGAAAGACGAAACCGACTGCGACCTCGGGTTGATAGCAAACCTCGAGGACCATTCAATGAAGGTGTTGAATGGTTTGTACTCGGAACATATCGAGAGGAGCTCCAGGTGTTGGCAAGGTGGGTGGGCTACGATTGAGTGCAGGCAATTTCGGTGAACTGCTGGATCAGTCTATGGTTTCACACGAATGTCCTAGATAGTGACACTGATCAACAGTCATGCAGCGCCTGCCCGACTCGGCCCGAATGACTTGTGCCGAGAGATGGCAGAACTTTTGGACGGTGCGCTCGTAGCGCCGTCTGACCCTTAGTCCAATCCAATAACCCACGATGAAGGTGCTGCCAAGCATGCCGCGATACAAGTCCAGGATCTGAAGTGTTGACGACGGTAGTAAAGCGAGAGGCATCTCAGGCTTCTCCTGAAGGTTCGCATGTTGTTCATGCTCGCGCCATGGTGGCCATAAGCGCTTCAGCAGAAGCTTCCGCGGTCAGGGAGGTATCTCATGAGACCTTGATGCCATCTATATAGTCTACTGAGGGATGAATGGCAGTATGATACTGCTGGGGTGCTCCGGACCAGTATGGATCTTGTGCATTCCCTTGTTCTTCTCATGCTCCGGCCGTGGCTTTGAAAACGCATCGTACTCCGTGAAGGCTGGCAGTTGGCCGCCAATCTGTACGCTGATGGACTCGCCAGCGTCGAAGTCGTATCCGATAGACCAGATGCCGATCTCGAGCTTAACGATGGTGCCAGGTGGGATCTTCTCCTCCTTGTCGTGCGGGTGGAACGGGAACTGAGGGTGTAGACTCCGTTCCTGATCGTAAGCTCGGTGAGAGGCGCGCAGAATGCCCATTGAGCCCTTGTGGAGATTGAGCACTGCTTGTTCCTTCAAGGGAATTTCCTCGATTGTGTTGTATGGCATTGCCTTGAAGGGGAAGTTGAGATGCATCAGAAGATTTCCCTTGGCGTCGCGTTTGCGGAGGGTGACGAAGATGATAAGGTCGTCTCTCTCCTCGCAGGAGACATAGAGCACCGCCTTTGGCAGACCGATGAGTCGCGTCTTGTTTTTGAATGTGTACGTGAAGTCGGCGAAGTCGTCTTTGTTTGTACTATCGTACGTAGAGACGGACGTCTCTTTTGCGGGTTCTGAGTTGAGAGTCCCGCTGTGCAGGAACATTTCGCGATACTCGGTACCGGGGACTGGGTAGTCTTCGAGCTCAATGTTATCGATGGCTTCGCGGTTGCCGAATTGCAGCGCAGACCACCTCACTTTGGGTGTGTCCATTTCCCAGCCATTGTCTTGGCCTCTCAAGTAGAAGTCGAAGTATCGATGAAGCTCGACATCACTTTCTGGGTGACAGTACAGCTCAAACCATTCCTGAGCACTGGACCAACGGATCCATTTCTTGTCGTGTGGTATCGTCATCCATCCGCGCACCGAGCCCATTGTGTGCATGCTCGAGAAATCGCTGCCAGAGATATAGACCGGACATTTCACCTAAACAAAGGTCAGCAAACTAGACCAGACGAGCAGCCCTACTCTCAGGAAATCGCACCTTGGACATATCTGCGCGCTTGTCCGCCCAGAATGGGTTGCTCAATGGATACTTTTCGTACATTGCGGCCATGTCCTCGACGCCGTTATTACCTTTGATGATCAGCGTCGAGATGAGGTCGAAGTTGCTCATGTGGAACCATCCACCACGATTGAATTGTTCGCGGTAGATATCTCCAGACCCCTCCCAGGGAGCGATAGCAGCGAGGTGCGGTGGGTTGAGCTCTGCAGCGCGCCATTGTATGATCGCAAGCGCCGAATTACCTGCCATGCCAATCTTGCCGCTGCACCAGTCCATTGCCGCAATGGCCTCTATGACATCGTAGCAGTCCTCGCCATCCTGAGAGCCCATAACATGTACGCTGCCCTCGCTATTGCCAGCTCCTCGGGCGTCGACATTGATGATGGCGTATCCACGAGGGCACCACTGGAGGGAACATCAGCCACGGTCTATGCCCGCTATCGATAATGGCCTTCAACTTGCCTCGCATGGATCAAGACCCTCAAATTGTTCATAGCCACTCAGTGCCTCGCGTGGGACACAGCAGTTCCAGACGGTCACGGGCAGCATGGTCAAGGAAGCATATTTTTTACCATAGGGACTGAAAGAAACTTGGACATCGTCAGCACACTTGTGGTATCTGAATGGATGGGTTGGCTCACTGATCGCTGGCAGCTTCTCGTCCCTGGCCTCAGCAGGCCTATAGATATCGGCATACATCTTGATGCCGTCCCGTGCCTTGATTTCAACGTCATGTTCGACACGGATGTCACTCTTCAGCGGCTTCGCGTTGTTGTGGTTGGAGCCTTTCTTGAGAATTTCGGTGCGGTTGGGCGTGAAGCCCTGGTAATTGTTGTTGCCGATCTCTGGCTTGCCAATTGGCTTGAAGATGATGGGTGTAGACTGCGGCATGGTGATGGAAGAGCCAGTGACCTCTGCTCTCTGTCGGCGGCGCCTTGCAGCAACTTCGAGACTGATTAAGGGTTGAAAGAGCAGCAGTCACGACTGGCGAGAGAGGAAGGACTGGGAGATACGGAACATCGTGCTACGTTCTTCGAGCGCTACTTGACCATCCGCTTAAAGCCACGCTGTACCTCAATGTCCTCTCGGAGTGCGTTGTGGATGATGTGGAGGGCAACAGCTCTTGCTCCGTACGGAGCTTGGGGAGTGTACTTCGCAACCATTCTCAGCTTTGCTGCAGACGCTCCCTACAGGCTTGTGTGCACGAGACACGGTGGAGATGAGATGTATGCTCTGACATGGTGATAGTAACCGTGATGGCTTGTCAATGCCTACAGCGCAGCGTTGTTGACGTTGGCTCCTTGTCTCTGCGCACACCACTAAACACCTGCATCAAATTTCTCACGCGACGCGACTTGCCAAGTCTTCGGCCATCATTCTCCCGTAAATCCACCAACGCCTTTATCAAGCCCGAGGTGATGTTTATCATGAGCCTCGTTCGCCACCCTTGCAACGTCCCATCCGGCAGGGCGAGAGACTTAAACATTGCTGACCACTCTCCGACAGGTCAGACCAGCACCGAAGGCGAGCCGTCGACTACAGCTTGCGGGGTGCTGGGGACCCCACAGGTGTGCAGAGACGGGGCTACATGGAGTGCCCACATATGCCGATACAGCTCTGGACAATAACTCGCGTTCCGGTACGGGCGGAGGTCTGGGTGGAGAGCTCTGGCGCCTATGTATAACATCGCACTAGTCGACCAAGATTCGAGACGTGAGTACAGATACAATTCTCCTTCTCCAGAGCATAGCTACCATCTCCACATTCTCACCTGATTTCTCCTGTTCAAATCTCCAACCTTTCCATACACAAGATGGCCCCTCACGCAGATGAGCCCAAGGCCGACTCTGGTGTCGATCTCATCCAACACGACGGAGAGAAGTTCGGCGACTGGAGAGACGAGTTCCACAAGACCGGCACTGTGTTGATCAAAGGCGTCGTGTCCGAGGAGCGTGCAAAGTACTACCAACAGAAGCAGATCGAATGGCTCCAATCTTTCGGGCGAGGCTTCGATCCCAATGACGAGTCAACCTGGACCGCTGATCATCTCCCCGTCTCTTTCAAGGGCGGTATGTACTTTGGTTATGCGTCCAACCACGAGAAGTACGTCTGGGAGTCCCGCATGGAGCCCAAGGTTGTCGACGTGTTCGAAAAGCTTTGGGGAACTAAGGAGCTCATCGCCTCATTCGATGGCCAGAACATCACGTTGCCAAGACAGAAAGATCTGACATGGTCTCCATGGCCACACTGCGATCAAGCACCATCGAGGAAGGGCATGCAGTGCGTGCAAGGCCTTTTGAACTGGGCACCAAACGGGCCAAACGATGGAGGACTCATCGTAATGAAGGGCTCATCAAAGCTGTTCGATCAGTTTTTCGCCGAGACCCGAGAGCAAGACGATCATGAGGACAAGCCACCAGAGGAGATGAAATTTGGCGACCTCTTCATCTTTAAGGAGACCGACGTCAAGTGGTTCGAGGATCATGGCTGCGAGATGGTCAAGATGAACATGGACCCTGGTGACTTGGTCCTCTGGGATTCGCGGACGATGCACTACGCTTGCTTCCCCCAGGGTAACCAGATTCGCCACGTGCAGTATGTCTGCTACACACCACGCAAATTCGCGAAGGATGAGGACATGGCCTTCAAGGCAGAGTTGTTTAAAACCTGGCAGGGCACAACGAAATTTTCCCCGTTCTCACTGCGGGCCGAAATCATTTACTAACTAGATCACAGACACTGGCCGCACTGCAACATTCGCAAGTCGGGTGTGCCTATGAGGAACGGCGTAGAGGATCCGTCGAACAGGTTCGAGCCGCTCGAGAAGCCAGACATGACCCCAGCACTGCTTCGATACGCGGCTGTGGAGTCGTATTAGCTTGTAAAATAATTTCAAATGTAGCGTTTCGCATCAGACGTCCTGGTTCACTCTATACATCACTCTGCCTGGCGACTTGAATACATGACGATTGACAGCATTGCGTATGAAAGGTTCTCATTGTGTGGCCCATTGCTCATGTGCCTGTGCTCGCGCTCAGTCGACAGCATCTCACATGATGGTGATTCCTGATGTAGACCATCCCATCACAACGCCCCTGGTCACAGTCCTTCCCATCCTGTCTCGTCCACCAACCTTCTCTCCATTACCGTTATTTCCGTGAGATCTCCTCGTATGACAGCTCTTCACCGAAGTGCGGATTGGCAATTCACGACGTCAGCGAAGCCGTAACGATAACGCAGTCAGTATGCCGAGAAGTCGCCAAATAGATCAGCCCACCACAGTCTTGCAGGATCGAACTTGCGTGCGCCTCGAACAGCGTGAAGTCAATCGTGCAGTCCGGCAGCAAGTCTGCAACGACCGGAATGCTCTGAAAAGCCGGCTGGCTCGCATCGCGGAAAAAGATGAAGCCGCTAGTGGTGTCCGGGACCTAGGCAAGATAGTTCACGCCGTTGTTGGAAATAGGCAAGCTGAGGGACGCTCGGATTGCCGTGTATTTTGGTGGTGTTAATGTAGTAGGGTGAGGTGGTGGAGAGGGTAACGTCATGAGCGATGAAGGTGCTGCTGGTCTGGAAGTAGCCGGAACCCTCGCGGATCTTGAAGGAGGATGGAAAGTTGGATGAGCAGGTCGCCCGAGCCACAGGCTTGGCAGAGACGAGGCCGGTGGTGATGGAGCCCATGAGGGCTGCGAGCTCAAGAAGAGAAGGCATCCTGCAATTTCGTTTGGGATTTGGGACGTGTTGCGTTATGTCCCGATGTGGAAGAGTCGACGATGGGGACAGCTGGAGAGAGTAGACTCCGCGATCTCATATATAAACCTTGTCCGCAGGGCCTTTCTTGCCACAAGTGCGGCTGGACGGGCATATGAGCCGCCCGATGAGTTCAGAATCAGACCTGTTCACGACCTGAGAAGATCGCAAGAGCCAGCAATCCTCTGCGACACTCGTATCCAACACCTTCAGATCGTCATGAGAGGGTCAGGCCCGCTCCCTATCTAGCACGTGCATGGGTATGCAGTCGAATCATATCGATCGACTTGAATCACAGCAGCTTCAACCGATGTCGACCGGCTTATCGGTGTCCATCTCGTCCAGTGCGAGCTGCAGACCAACAACCATCGTCCAGCTATCATGCTTCCTAACATTGCACAGTCAGAACGCGGCTTTGGCCTGACTGTACCCAGCCGCCTGTACGACACAGTCAGGCGGTGATGTCGGACCGTGTTATGGTTTATGATTCCCCGTGGAGGCTCAAGTCAACGTGCACGGTGGAAGCGATGGTTTCCATCCTCACTGACCTGTGTGGAACAATGATGCTCATGCCATCGGTGTGGCACACTGCGGATGCTTTACTCGTATAGATACCCGATAAGCTTTTTGTTCAGTTTCCGTGGCCGTTGATGCGCGATATGACCACACTCGAAGTGAACAGGCTCTTCGTCCCCGTCATCGTCTCTATCGTGACCGTTCAGCTGTTGTGATACTCCCCTCTTCGAAGCACCGCCGTAACTAGCTGCACCTAGCTTACCGGCAGCTGCCTCCGATATTGACTTTGGCACCGCGGCTGGCTTAATTGGCGCAGCCTGCAACTTGTCCTTAGGGAATTCGCGATGTCGACCAATTGTCGCACCGTTTGATGAAGGCTTGGTGCTCTTCTGCTCAGGCTGCAGCTGACCTCTTGACAGGTCACGGTTTTGACCGACCGCATTACCATCAGGCGCTGGCCTCGACGTGCTCGGGTCTGGCTGAAGCTTGCTCTTGGGAAAGTCGCGATGTTGAGGAGAAACTGTATATGCCGCATTGCCAGCTACGGGCGTGCTCGCGATTGATGGCTTATTGGTCTCAGTCGCAGGCTTGCTGCTTGGTGCGATGTCCGTCAGGCTATTGGCACTCGCGGAGCCCGCCCTCTGCGCGCGCTTAGCTTTAGCGAGCTCTGCCTTCGTGCGTGCTAGCTCAACTTGTATCTTGCTGAGCTCGCTTGCATCAGCCGGCTTGGTAGATCCGGTGAGGACCCCGCCAGATGCACCTCCGCTAGGCTTGCCAGCCGGCGCGGTGTCCTTCGGTAGCCCAGCCACGGCATGAGATGGCGCCACTGGACGACTGCTGTTCGCCAGCGGACGGCTCGTATTGGCTGCGAGCTTGGACTTGTCAGCCTCACTCGCCTTCTTCAGTATCTGCTGCGCCACCAGGTTTTTCAGCCTAGCGTTTTCGTCCTGTAGGCGCTTCAGACGTGCGGCATCTGTAGCGCCCGGTGCGTTTCCTACGGTTGTCTCCGCATTCGCCAGTCTTTGCTCCAGGTCCTTCAACAGCAGCTGCAATTTCAAATTCTCGTTCTGAGCCTTCAGGGGCTTCTTCTCGTCACCACCGCCTGCGCCCGCTGCACGCAGCTTCTTCTCGAGTTCTGCCTCTTTGGCCTTGTTCGCTTTGTCCTTCGTCGCAGCCAGCTCTTCTCGCTTCGCAGCAGCGGCCTCTCTTGCCGCAAGTGTCCTCTCAGCCTGCTCAAGCTTCTTCGTTGCGGCCGACTGTGCAACCGAATCGTCCTTGCTTTTGCCCGACGCCGCAGAGTCAATGTCCGCCAATTTCTTCCCCTGGATATTTAGTTGATCACCTTGCTTTCTCAATGCAGCTTCTTTGGCGGCCAGAGCCTGTTCCCGCGCATTGAGAGCAGTGTCTCTTCGGTCAACATCGCTCAGTCGCTTCTCCTTCGCCGCAAGTGCTTCTTCTCGACCAGCGAGATCTGTCGCTTCGCGCTCCTTCTCAGCGAGTGTAGCTTCGCGCTTTTCCAAATCCTCTGACTTCTGCTTCTGCGCTGCGTCCAGGTCCTGTGACTTGCGCTCTTTCTCCGCCACATTCGTCTCCCTAGCCTCGAGATCGCGAGCCTTGTCACGTGCAGCTCCAGAATCCGAGTCTGAGGTCTCTTTGGCGCCTTGCGAAGCTTCCTTTATATCTTTGGGCTTGAAGCCAGGTGCTTGAGCATCTTTGAAGTGCCATGTGAGAGCATGTGTCCAGTTCAGCTTGACCCTCTATGTTAGCGCAACTTCCACCGTAGGGCTTCAACGCTATCTCACCTCCTTCGGCCAAGCATACACCTTGTTGCCATCCGCATGTGCGCCGTACGCATTGCACAGGTACGCGTTTGGAAAGTCATTGGACTTTAGCCTACATCATGCATCAGCTCCATGCCCTTCCGTATAACTACGGTCCACTAACCAGTACGATCCTGGCGACCCTGGTCCTTCCTCCAAAGTCCACCACTGCTTCTCACCTGTGTCGATCTTGCCATAGCCGTTCCCTGCGAAGCAACGAAGCCATTGGCCAGTTTCGGCGTTCTGAAATGCTACAATGTTCTCGCTATCTCCGTACGCAACAGTCCAATGCTGCGAGGCAGAGCCATTGGCATTCTTGTCGAAGAGGCCATTGTTGGCTTTCGTGACGACCGTACCGCCGCCGACGGCAATGATGTATATTGCTCCTGTAGACGATGACATGATGCAGAAGATGTGGAATTACTGGGACCTCCGCTAGAGCGAAGAGATGAAGAGCAGACGGAACGGAAGGATATACTTGCTCGGCGATGCAGGAATACTTGGTCAGTAACCTTTGCTCCTGCGTTTGCTAGCGCTCGATGAGGAAACCGCACGGACTGATGCAAGAAGACGTTGCTGACATCGGAGTTGAACGCGCGGGCCGACGCGATCGGGGATATCTGAGGCTTGGCGTTTCCCAGTGAGACTCAAGTAGCGAGGCGACAGACATCGCTGTGAACACTGTCATAAATGCATCTTGCATTTTCATGGGTCAGCTTAGCTACTTCTGCCGTTCTCTCCCTCGAGCTTCAGCCGCCCGATTGCTTCCATCACTCCTTCGTGTGCACCTCCACTCAGATCCCTTGCGAGCCAAACCCCGAGATCACCGACAGCTCTCCTTAGCCGCCCATCATTCAGATCCCAAACCACCGCTGCCAGAGCTAGCATTTGCGTGGTCGTCGATTGTGCGACTGCGGTCGCCGATGCGATGAGTCGGTCAGAGATCT
Source organism: Cryoendolithus antarcticus (assembly GCA_002077065.1). Classification (NCBI taxonomy): domain Eukaryota; kingdom Fungi; phylum Ascomycota; class Dothideomycetes; order Cladosporiales; family Cladosporiaceae; genus Cryoendolithus; species Cryoendolithus antarcticus. The sequence continues at coordinate 649,301 of NAJO01000016.1, forward strand.
TGTGTCTTCGATCGATGGTGTAAGCCTGGCTGCAGACCGACTGTACGCAAGGGATTACGACTGAAAGTGCGAGTATTGTGTATAATGCGCTTGTAGCCGCCGCACGGTGAAGCAAAGGTTTCCGTGTAGTGGTCTGTCTAGGGTGAGACCGATCTTGGAGACCAGACTGCTCTGACCGTATGCTATTCCCTGCCAGACAGTTCGGCAACGCAGCTCTCAGCGCCACTTCTTCCTCAAATGTGAGAGACTCCGGCAAGCTTCGCAACAAATAACCAACGCCATCGATATACAGTCTTCTCCGGAGCTCCTCATCAGTATCAGGACACCTTTGCTCTCGTGCTGCAAGGTCCAGCAAGGCATAGCCATGTCTAGCAGCTTTCGAGTCTAGCCCTACAGTGGGACTACTCGGTCCCGAGACTTTCTGCAGTGCTGTAGCTAACGCTACATGTGTCACGGCGACTTGCTCTTGCTCGACGATGCTGAGCTGGCTGGAGTCCGCTTGTGGTGCGGCACCAGCTGGGCTCGTTGGTGGTGATCTGTACATTGGCGGTGGTGTCTCTGCGCCCGAGGATCCTGTGGTGACATCGCTAACCGCTCGACTGTGTCTTTTGGGACTGATGCATCCAAAGATCGTGCGTCGTACTGAAGGCATTTTGGGAATCCGCCGTTGTGCTACGCGAGGAAGGCTGGTGTAGAACATAGACAGAGTGCAGGGCTCGCTTTCCTCCTTCGAACCGATCAAGTCGTCCATTTTGCTTGGGCAAGACACGGACGGGTCCTGAAGACCCTCCATTGTCGGGAGGAGAATACGTAAACAGTAATGTGAGAGCAACAAGTGAGATCCAAAGTATTCAGGGCGCTGATTAGATGACCCACGAATGCTGCTCGAGAAGGAGGGAAGATGGTACTTACAGTCTGTCTCTACGAATGTGTGGCCCACTTCACATGTCCTCGTAAATTGCTAGTAAGCGAGGCAAAGGTGAGGTGATTGTCAGTCGAAAGCATGTGAAAGCCAAGGCGTTGGGATAGCTTCCTTCTGCACAGCAGCCAATCATCAACAACCCGAACGGCAGCGTGCGACAAATCGCAACACTCTGAAGCTGGGTGCATAGATTGAGTCCGATGTTCGAGACAGCATCATGAGATCGATGAGGTTGGTTCTGGTGTCCAAGGTACAAATGTCCTGCTGCACAAATTCTACTGCACAAATTCGAGAGTGCATGTACTGTGCCTGAGGGACGCGCAGCATGAGCCAGTCGTTACTTTGACATCCGCGTTCTCGATGTTCCTACCGCAATCAGCATAAACATGTACACACCCCCTACATTGGCGCGTGATAATGTCCTGAGAATGCCGATGTCGTGGACTCGTTGCGTTGGATCCTGCCCTTGATCGCGTGTTCAGCAGCGTAGAAATGTCAGAATCTAATAAAAGTACGTGGAAGTATAACGACGACGGCGGATGCGGACATAGTCCCTACCCTCGCGTGGGACAGCTCTGATAATTTTCCATACGCCTAGTGTTATTACCAGTGCATGTAGAGACGACTTGCGCGTTCGAGCAAAGTACCGAACATGTATCGAAGATCTCGGTGCTTGGCCGGACCGATATTGAAATGGTGTACCTGCATCGGCATCGCACAAGATTGCCATGTTCGCGTGCGGTCACAGCTGCAGCTCCAGATACGTGCCCCGTCCCGAGCATATCGACGTTAGGGTCACGGGAGTTGCAAAGAAGACATATTGCGTTATCTACATGGATGGAACTCAGAAACTTGGCATGAGGAGTTTGAGCGGGATAAGGCTTCTGAGCTTGCGCACTAGCGCCGCATGGCATTCAGCCACAAGTACAAGCGGAAGAGACGGCATTGCAATATGCGTACGGATGTATCGATCTCATGTATCAAACCCATGGCTCCGGAGCCGTGTTCATGCAACCGATAGGTGATATTGCAGGCTGCAATGTTTGAGGGAGATTCCCTCAAGAGGCGTCTGCGACGGAGCCTCGTCATCCGACCTCGCCACGACAGTGCCCTATGTCGGGGAAGAGGTAATCCTCGCTTGCCATTAACTTCTTATCTCCACCACCAGCATTCCATCCGGCAGTAGGGCAGCAGAGCATACGCGCGCGGACGCAGATGCCGTGACGTACTCCACAACCAGCGATTGCGCTACTGCTGCACCTCTTTCACACCCTCCATCTTCATTGCTCTGCATTGCCACGTCTCTCGCTCATTGCATTGTTCAAGTCTGGGCAGAGGGGGAGCTCTGCCATTGCTATCATTCTTCTGCCGTGCTTGCCATTTGTTCCGCGGGGAGTCACTGGGCAGTGACGACGACTGACTCGGCATACAGTAGCAGTCGCGAGTGCTGCACCTCCATGCCCGCGCATATCTCTCGCCTCGTGCTGCGCTGCGACAGTCCAGCATAACTTTGCGCATAGCGTTGCTCGCCATCAATCCTTCATGCGCCATCCATCGCGCAATGAGCTCACCGCCATGCTCCTCCCTTTCCTCTTCCTCCATCATCTCACCCTCTGCCTCGCCGCATCCTCTCGCCAAGCATTCGATCCTTCCATCGAGTACAACGAGGCCATAGACAATGGAACGTACGGCTACTATCCCGCCTACACGTTTGCCACGGAGCCAGAGATTACCTCACCCAAGACCAATTGGCTGCAGTGGGATCCTTCGTGCGATGATGGACTGCTGTACTTCGTTACACCGCGTGGGTGGGGACTAGAAAGACCAGGACCGAGTATACTTGATTGGAAAGGCGAGCTGGTGTGGTTTGAGCATTTCGCGAATGAGTTTGGCGGGCAGGCGTATGACTTTATGGTGCAGACATATCTTGGGGAGGAGTTCTTGACTTTTTGGACGGGTGATGATCGGGTTAGGGGACATGGATCTGGAACATACTTTATGGTCAGTGACCCTGTGAAGGCGCAGTGGAGTAGAGATGCTTACAATGCGAGCAGCTGAACTCTTCATATGATGTGGTGCACGAGGTGAATGCTGCTGGCGAGCTTGCAGCGGATCTGCACGAGTTTCTCATCACGCCTGAGGGCAGCACTGCGCTGATGACGATATACCAGCCGTACCAGTTTGATGTGACATCCTTCCGGGAGTTCGACGTGCGAGAGAACCCGAAAGACGAGGATCCGAACTGGATTTGGGATTGCTTATTCCAGGAGATCGACATCGCTACCAACGAGCTGCTGTTCCAGTGGCGCGCGTCGGACCATATCGATCTGAACGACACATACCACAATGTTTGGGGTACCGGTAATCGAGACGATCCATTCGATTGGTACCATCTCAACAGCATTACGAAGGACGGGGCGGGCAACTATCTCTTGTCAGCGAGATATACCCACAGTATCACTTACGTGTCGGGTACGACTGGTGATGTACTCTGGACTCTCGGCGGGAAGAACAACAACTTTATGGATCTGGGTGACGGATCCGCGATCAACTTCGCGTGGCAGCACGACGCGCGTTTTGTAGACCTGTATGCCTTCCCAGAGTCTTACACGCCTCCGAGGGAGCAGAAAGGCATCGAAACGCGCCTAGTGACGCTCTTCGATAATGCAGCCGAGGACCAGAACTACGAATACGGCCTCGAATATTCTCGCGGCCTGCTCTTGGAACTCACATACCCGACTCCAAGTCCTGGCCGTCAAGCTCCAGCGCCGGGTACGGATCTGCGCCATAAGCCATCGCAGACTCGCGAAGACGACGAGGACCTTGATATCAATGAATTGAAAGTCGAGCTTATCAACGGCACCTCGCCGTCTCACACAGTCCGTGTGATCCAGTCCTTCATTCCGCCTGATGGTGTGCGCTCCTCATCGCAAGGCTCAATGCAAATCCTCCCACAGGAGTCCGGCTTCGACCCTCTGATATTCGTCGGCTACGGTTTGAACGCAGTTTTCACCACATTCGCCTCCGACGGCACACCGTTGTGCAATGCCCACTACGGTGCCACAACTTCCTGGGAGCGCGGTGACATCCAAAGCTACCGCGCTTACAAGTTTCCTTGGATTGGCAGGCCGAGGTGGAGTCCGAAGATCGGAGTCAGTGATGACGATGTCGACGTCTTTGCATCTTGGAACGGCGCGACGGAGGTAGCGGAGTGGGTGCTCGAGGCTAGTGCGGAGAATGATGGCGACTGGGAGGAGGTCGCACGGCAGGACAAAGACGGCTTCGAGGCCTTCTTCGAGTTGGCGGACTCTGAGACAGGGACGCTGCGGTTCTTGCGCATTGTTGCGCTCGATGTGGAAGGCGAGGTGCTGCCGAACGGGATCTCTGCGGTCCTCGACAGAGGCTACACGGCTTCCTTCTTTCCGGATGTCGTGGCGCAACAGATTCCGGAGAGGCTGTCGCAGGCGAGCTTCCAGAAGGTGTTCTGGTGCGTTGTCGCGATCGTGGCAGGATGCTATATTGCTTATGAAGCATATCGGAGGTATTTGGGATGGAAGCAAGGCCAGCCTGCGATCGGGGCGTGGAGGTGGAGGGGGAACGGATATCATTTGCTGAGCGACGTGACGGTGTGACTATCCGTTCAACGCCATCGATGGAGCCACACCGGCTCCCGGACACAAGGCACCGCAGGCCATGTTGGCGACGAGGAGGTCGAGATGCCGTTGTACGTGGCGGCCAGATATGACCGCGGTACGAGGAACGAGAATGCGACCAGAAGTCGCTCGAGGTCGGTCGCAGGCCGCGCCTCGTGACAAGGCAGTGTTTCGAGACGCTGGTACGTGCCAGCAGTAAGAGTTGAGTGCGCGTTCATGGCGTTGCGTCTAACATGTGGACGAGGCGTTCAGGGTGTCGAGTGAAGGGTCCTGGTTCGAACATATACCCGCGGCTAGAGGTTTTGCTTTGCGGTGATGAGCTCTACGGCATGAGCATGTTGCGACCGCCGCAGCATATAGACTATACATACGAGTACATAGGAGAACCGAGAACATAATAGCATGAGTAGAAGAGACAACAGGAACTGATAACCTGCGATCGAACAGGTCTATTGCTTGACTTACCTCAATTCACAAGATGAGTTTTGGAAGTCGCAGATTGAAGTGCAACAGTCGATGCGGCGCAGTTTGACCAAATGCCTCGCCTCGCAAAGTGGTGAAGGATTCCGTGGCCATCGTGTCTGATCACGCCATGCTCGTACATGCTGCACTCCAATTCAACATCAGCTCGGCGCCTGGGGCTTAAAGTCTGCCTTGCGACTTTGTGCCTGCTGAGCGCCTGGGAGGCACGTGCGGCGGCGACGTCACTGTCATGTCTCGACGCGATGCAGCGCGTTGACTTTAACATTTCTGTGAACTGACAGGGACCCTGTCTGGAGCCGGAATACAGTGCCAGAAGTGCAGACTTCCCCACAGTAGCTTGCTGAGATGAACGACTACGAAACCCAACGCGCTGCCAAAATTGCGAAGAACCAGGCACTACTGGCCGAACTCGACATCAAACCTCTGACAGCCAGGAAACCCGTCAAGTCAGATCGCAATGGCGAGCGTCAAGCCAAACGTCGAAAGATCGAATCCGCTCCCTCGAGAACTTCAGCCCGCATAGCCAGCGCTCCGATCAAGCCGGACTATAATGATGATGTACCGATCAAAACGGTTACCCTTCCCCGATCTGTGACCAAGAAGTCGAAGCGAGGCGCCCTAGGATCTGTCATTGTCGAAGAACTTGAAGTCGAAGCCCTCGTCCCAGCCAAAGACATCGACGAGATCCGCGCTGGCTGGACATCCTGGACTCCCACAGCGCAACCGCCGACACGAGGTGACGACGCTGTGTTCCACTTCGAAGATGACTTCGAGACGTTCACGCCGAACAAAAGTCCCGAGGAGATGCTCCGCTTAGGCGTCTTCGGAGGCTCCTACTTTCGCGCCTTGAAGTCGCGGAAACTTGGCGTTGTGGTGCAAGATGACTGGAAGGAATTACCGCCCTCCTGGACCGTAGGTCTGAACGTTTCGAAGTCTCTCACATCCCCAGTCTACAATCCAGAGATCAATAAGAACGGAGTGCAATGCGGTCAATCGATCGAGGAATGGGAAGCAGCTGGCTGGATCTCCCACGAACATGACGTACGAGGGTGGTTTCAATGGTACTGTCGCTTCTTCCAGGGACGGCGGTGTGACGATGACGAGAGGCAGATTAGCCGGTGGAGGAAGTGTGTGGGCGTCACGGGGAGGTTCCGGAGCGCGCTGTTGAAGCAGTATGGACGGGCTGGAGTGAGGACTGCGGAGGACTATGGTGATGAGGACGGGGATGAGGTTGATGGCGTATTCGCGAGGGGTATCAGTCCGGTGGTTAGTCAGACTTGTTTGCATTGGGGCTGGGAGGTACGGCAGGGGGATTTGGACGGATTCTGGGCTACGACATAGCTAGGTGATTGTGTAGAAGGGGTTGATACTCAATGTATCGTGCATCTTGTTTCCGTTGACTATTGGTCGCAAGGCGGTGACATCACCGTGACTCGGTATTGGGTTTAACGCCGAGCACGTGATGCGCGGGTGAATCTTCCCCCCAGGGCGCTGTCCGTATCCATGCCGCTTAGCTACTCATACGCCGAGCTGTCGCTGCTCTGTACGCTACTCGCACCTTATGGACATCATCGAGACATCCCTGGAAATACGTGTCCGCAGTAGCGATCTCCTCGTCAGCATCGTAAGTAGTCAAGACGTACGCGTCAGCATTGCATAGTGCTTGTAGGCGTACCGGCAGTCGTAGCACCGACACGATAGACACGTCCGCGAGAGACAACAGCGGGAGGATCGTGGAGGCCGCATTGCTGAAACTCGATGTCATGCTCGAGATGGTCTGGTCCACGTCTCGGAGGTTGCTATAGACACGTGACCGGAAGAGCTCGATCTCAAACGCGCGAGTCCATGCGTGTAGTCTGGCGTCTGCACCAGCGCTCTGCAAGCCCTCATCTTCTGCCACTGCACTCGATGCTCCGGTAAAGAGCTTCGATTCCTGAGCTGGTGCCGATGTATGATGAGCTTCGCCCCAGGTCTCCGCATTTCGAAACGGCTTCCGACATGTGCCTTCTGATCTGGACAAACTCGGGCGACTAGGTAGCCGTGTGTTAGCCAACTGAGCTGCAGCTCGGTGCGCACTCTCCGACATGGCAACAGCATCCTCAGTCGACTTCCTGTTCACCGACTTAGTACAATACATTGGCCCAGTGTATCAGGACTCACGTGGACATTATACTGTCGTACATCGACAGTATCTCGCTCACTATATCTAGCTGGCGGGCCATATCTGCGTTGTGGAGTGTCGTTTCCTGAACGGAGTCGGTGGAGCCATCTAAGCTTGCACTGAGTGACTCCTCGATCTCGGCGAAGATCAGCACGGTCTCGGTCAAAAGTGCGACCAAGTCAACCGCAGGTATTAGCGCTGCGCGCTTCTGCGTCATGGTAGACAGCAGCGACGCCGGAAGTACACGTCGGAGTAGTTTGCGGAACAAGTCGACAGCACAGTACAGTCCGCCGTGTCTCTGAAGCGGTGACCCTCGACCAAGTTCGACGAGGAACTTCGTGGAGAGCAGTATCAACCCCTGCGCTGCAGTTGAGACATTCAAGGGCCCAGTCAGGGATTCTATGTCTGCTTGAGATATTTGCACAGAGCCCTAGATAGGGCTTAGAGATAAGGATCATACAGAGCAGCACAGCCCTACTCACCTCTACAGCGTAGCTGTTGAGGATGGAACCCAGGTGGACATGAGCTGATCCGCCGATTTCGATGTTCGAGTAGGTCAGATCAGGCAATTGCATGCTCGATTCGTTACGTGGCCAGGGTACAGCACGAGATAAATCAGGCGAGCCTTCAGGCTCTGACTGGTCGCACTCCACTTCGAACTTCCTAGCCTGCGGTATGTGGAGTCCCGCCACTTCGTCAGCGAGAGGCAGCGAAACTCCAGTTTGTAGTGAATCTGCATGGCGAGGAAACGAGCCTTCGTTTCTGACCATCGCTACCTCACGCTCGAGCAGCCCGTCGTCGACCCTATGGTCGTCCCCGATATTTCGGACTAGACGCGGGTAATTACCCCGACCGAAAGGGTTATACGTCGTATTATCCCCATCGTTATTATTGTACCACGCTGACCGTCTCACGGCGCGTTTGATGGCATCTATGATCGGACGGGAGTCATTGTCCTCGTGATCTATTATAGATCTGTCGATCCGACGGCACCACGTGCAAGACGTTTCTTAGTACTTACTACGACCGCAGTAGCGTTGGGGCTGGCCTCTATTGAAGCTAGGCTTCTTCTCGTGGGGACATCCGAGGTATTCACATTTGTCTAAGGCATCCAATGGATGAGTAATATCCTAGCGGCATGTTGTCTTTAAGACCTTACGCCGGCCGCACAGTTGTGCTACATTTCCAGCGCCGAAGTAGAAAACCCGCTGGCTGCAATTCGGTGTACTGCAAACATCTAGACATCGAATGAGAACCTTGCGAAGGACAGTCGATTTACTAGCTAAGACCAAAATACCTACGCCGGTTACAGTAGGTGCTACGAGCACAACTAGTACCGCGACAATCCCGCCACGGACAGATCGCCATGGTCTGTACGAAGCTGTAAGATTCGATGACACAGTGATGAAAAACAGCGGTATGGTCTGATCAGGATCGAAGACAGTGTATCTAAGAAGTACGTAGGTGCACCGCAAAGGTGTAGCGACACCAAAGCGGGAGCAGCCAGGATGCCTAAGGCATCAGGCTGCAATTCGTTGAAGCGAAGGAGGTGAATCGTAACAGTAACACCTCTTTGATGCTCGATATCCGCAGCAAGCTCCAGAGCACCCGATACATTTTGGAGCAGCTAGATGATACAGCGCAAATTTACCATACCGTATGGTATTGACTTCAGAAGATGCGCCGCGCTTGAGGCTCTGAATCTGGAGCCTCGGAGTTCACGAAGGAGCACTTGGCGCGACAAGGTTGCGGCCGTCCCGCAGCGGGAGAGCCCGACGCACTGTGCTGATCCCTGTCGTCCTGTTGAATGGTCCCACGTCACGAGAAGTTGTGCAGCTGATCGGAGTACTGATCAGTACCTCTTTGTCTACTACGACGTACAGCTTTGATAGCGAGTAGAGTACCTCTAGCGACATTCGGTCTATGAGCTCCACCACCAGCAGTTCTGGCCCTCGCTGTCGGACGCACCGATTCATGTTTCTCACAGCCAGAGCTACACCTTCGAAGACTGCTACATTGACGGGGACTGAAGCGCATTACTGAATTTACATACTTGCAATCTAGCCGTACGCATAGTGGCGCATGTAGGGGATAGAACACGGCATACACTGCAGCAAAGGTCACTAGCCGGGACTCAAGGCAAAAGTGGGCAACGCCTGGGCCTGCATCAGAGCACATCCGAAATCATTTCCTCGCGCACACATTGCTATGTCAGGCACAGACAAGAGAAGCACATATATACCTTGAGCATCTGCGATCATGCCGAAGGCTTACGATGTCAAGCATAACTATTGTGAGCCAACCTGCCAGTTCATACGGCGTCCACGTGCTGACACCTCCCCGCAGATGCCGACCTCGAGCTCGCACCGACCGCCACACTTGAAGAGGTGAAGAAGCAGTACCGCAAGCTCGCGCTATCATACCATCCAGATCGCAATCCTGGCAAGGTGGAAGAATGCATTCCGAAGTTTCAAGCCATACAGGCTGCGCATGAGATTCTTGGAGATGCAGTACAGAAGACCAAGTATGACACAGACAGGCGGAAAGTCAGCTTGTACCCGGGACTTAGCACAAATGCTACAGGCGGTGGCGCACCACGAGGCAACCCGTACGCAGCCACATCTGCATACCCACCTCCTCCAAGGAGGACACAGCCAAATCCTCCAAGTCCATATCCCAGTACGCGTCCGCAGCCGAGCGCTGGCAGATCTGCTGGGGCTGACCGATTCTCGAGCTTCTCGACGCGACCGGCACCTACTGCAAAGCAGGCAGATACAGATGGTGGACGAGCCAACGCCTTCAGGGCTTGGCAAAACATGAACAATGCGCAACAACAATCTTCGTCCGCACCGGGCGTTCCACCTCGAGAATCCCAGCAGAAGCGTCCAGTGCCAGAGCGACCAATGCCGCCCCCACGACAAGATACGGCATTACCAGGAAGCTTCGCTCAAGCAAAAGGGCCACCTACTCCACCTGCAAGACCTACGCATGGCGACCGAGCTGAAGATCGTCGCTCAGCATGGGCTGCATTCCAGAAAGCGGAGCCGAGCACGCCAGGTGTATCTCGAAGTGCGACCACGAGGGCGTCGAAGAAGGCAGGCTTCGACCCTAACGCGCCCGGTTCTGACGAGAGAGCCGCGCCTAACAGCTCACACTATGCACACCGTCATCGATCAGCAGACTTCGGTCGGCCTGCACAAGTCCCTCCTCCTCCACCAGGTCCACCTCCATCAGGACCCACATCTCCAACATCTCCTCACGCACAGCGCCCGTTCGCAGATCCTTTGAGACCGTTCAGGAGTATGACCATGGACGAGGATGTGCCTTATGCAGAAGCTAAACGCGAGCGCACGCCATACTCGTCATTCATTGGTGAGAAGACTGACTTCTCTGGCGACATGCGTCGCTCTTACAGCACGCGCGATGCGACGAAGTTAGCTGCAGATGATAACGACCCTCGAGCTCGTAGTAGCAGCCCCCCCAGGCCATCGACTACTGGCCAGCCGAATAAAGGACCATCTAAGCCACACTTCAGTGTTGGCAGCAACACGTCAAGCGAAGTCAGCTCGGATGAAGGCGCAGCGTCGTCTCCTGCACAAGAGACAAATGACTCGGTACCACATAGAGATCGCCCGAAGAGGGTACCCACATCACCCAGTAGACGCTTCAATGGCGCTTCTAATGCGGCATCATCGCCGCTGAACGGACCCGGACCTGGAAGCTCAGGCGCGCCGCCGCAAAAGAGCGCCTCTAATATGTACGTTGATGACGATTTCCTATCTCATACTTCTTCTGCGCGCTCTCAGTTCAGCTCGCGTGATTGGGTCCGATACATGTATGGCTCTGCTTCAACATGCGGAGCCGAGAAACGCAAGAGCTCTGTGCCACCATGGGCAGTACCGTCGACCGTCTCGCCAACATCACGCCTATCAGCTGGCAATCCGAAAGAGTTGTTAGTGAAGCCTTCGCATGAAGATCTGCTAGGCCTCCTGGCCAAGGATCCGCTGCTACGCACGGCCAGCGTTACTGAGCTGCGAGGGTATCATTTCCTGCGCGACAAGTTGCGAGTAGCATACGGAGCTCTGCCTGACATCCTGGACTTCGACGTGTTCCAGAAGCTCGTATCAAATGCGCAAGCCGGCCGCCTGACTGACGACACCGCTATTGATGATGCGATGCAAAAGATTCTTTCTTCGCTTACCCCCGCAAATACTGTAAAGATAGCACAATATGCTGATGATGCCTTTTCGCGGTGTAGATTTTCGTTCCCCGTCGATCACGCTACTTTCCAGCCAACGACCAATGGCAAGAGCCGAAGTGAGGAGAACATCAACACGAAGTTCTCGTCGGAAGGATGGGATGGGACGTTCTCGGGCACTGCAGACTACTTTGCAGCACCTCGGGGAACGGGCTCGAGGAAGGGATCACCACTTAGTAGGAATGGTCAGAAGCCGAGCACGCGGGCTGCGACTACACAGTATCCGAGTTCGCCGGGTGTTGCGAGCAGCACTACGATGCCGCCGCCGCCACGACCTGCGGCGTCTGCGGCAGACGCGCCTAGGTCCGAGAATGGTGGCTTTAACGGTGAGGTGAAGTTCAGTGCCGAGGAATGGCAGAAGACCTTTAGTGACTCTTCCTGGACTTGGCCTCCACCACCGCCGAAGCCACAGACAGGTGCGCCTGATGCGTCTTCACAAGCCAAGCGTCCAAACCGAAAGGGGAGTCGAGGTAATGCCAGAGGTGGCTCCGCAACAAACGGCGCAAAGCACCCTCAAAGCACGAGCGAGACCAATAACGGCAGTGCGAATGGCAGTGATGCCACAGAGCCCGCGCCAGTCCATATGGAGGAGCCAGAGCCGATGGACATCGACAACGATAACTCACCTACTACTGCAGCACCTACAACAGCGTCGCACACTCGCGAGCCACGTCTTGTCTCCGTCCCAGTCCCAGCGTGGCGAGAGGCAGCTCGTGGAGCTCATGCAAATGGTCATCGCCGAAGCGTCTCGTCTGGCAGCCACGACCCGCCATTCAAGACTTCTCTCGACGACCTCGCGCACGTCGCCCCCTTCAATACATCTGCCTTCAACACACCGCTCACAGACCTCAATCACCTCGCCGCCAGCCTTCCATTCCCATCACAAGCTTCAATCACTCTGCCAACGAATCCGCAGAACCCACAATCACTCAAGACGCCCGTCGTGCCCATGCCACCGAAAGCCCCTACCCGCCTTAGTAAAGCAACATGGCACCAGTTCTCCGCCAACTTCGCAGTCTACCTCCGCGCCTGGCATTCCTTCAACAACGCCATGCTCTCGCACTTCGCTGCTCGCGAGTCCCAGAACCAAGCTCGAATGAAAGGCGGCATGGCTTGGCTGGAGGCGAGTGGCGATACAGTTGGTGGAGGCGCGGGGGGCTGGGGCGAATTTTCGAAGGGCGTCAGGGAGGATCGTGTCGTGAGGGAGGTGTGGAATGTGGGCGTTGAGAGGTTTGGCGAGGCGGTGGGTGGGTTTGAGGAGTGTAGGGAGAAGGTGAGGAAGATTGGGGGCCTGGGGATGTTGGCTGAGAGGTGAGGATCTCCGCATATGATAGAGGTGGCAAGGATCTGCCATCCGTAATGGGAAACGAGATGGCTAAGCAAAAGTGCGCGCGCGGAGGTTGTGCTGTCCCTGCAGGGAGTTGCTTGATGTAGCGCGGGTTTGCATTGGGAAGCAAGGCGTTAGTTGAAAGTTACGGCATAGATACCACTCAGCATGTTGGCTCCGGAAGATAGTCAACAAGTATAGACTACATCACAATACCTCAATCTCCAAACCCCTCGAACCCAGCATCCCCTTCACTCTGCTCCGCTCGCATAGTCCTCTCCCTCACAACTCTGATCATCTCCTGCAACTCCATCTCCTCCACCCTTTCGGTTTCAGTCATCTTACCGCTCCTCTCCTTCCCTCGCCGGACTTCCTTCTTCTCCCTCCTGCCCTCCCGTAGAGTTTTAGCGTCCTTCTTCGCGCTCCAAGCCCGCTCGCCTCTCCGCCTCAGATCCGCAGCCGCACCACCAGATTTCCCTGCACTACTGTGCTCCCCACTAGCATACGAAGCATTGAGAGCAAGACGCTTAGCCTCTTTAGCCGGATTCGCATAAGCTAGCGCCTCAAGATCGAATCCCTCCGGCATCTCTAGCCCTAACGTCCGATCCTTCACCGCCTCTGGCAAGTTCCGTTTCAGTTCTGGCATTTTCGGCCACCTCAGCAATCCCCAAGCCTTCCCCACATCCGCCCAGTCGATCTTCTTGATGCTGAAGAAGTCCGCGGGTAGAGTCTTGCTGTAAGCTTGCACCCAGCTGACGAAAGCTTTCTGTGCGCGATCGTAGAGTTCACGCTTCTGCATCACAGCTTCGCGGATCTTGGAGGTCATTGCTTCGGCTTCGCCATCTGAGATCGTGACGCTAGGGGCGTAAGGTTCGAGCTTCGTGCCTTGCACATCGAGGTACTTCATGTAGTCCTCCGCGTTGCTTTCATCGAAGATCGTGATGGCCATGCCGCGCTTGCCTGCTCGTCCAGAGCGCCCGCAGCGGTGGATGAAGTCTTTCGGCTGGCTGGGAAGGTCGAGTTGCACCACAAGATCGACGTCTGAGATATCTATGCCGCGTGCTAGTACGTCTGTCGTGAGTAGAATGGCGGGTTCGGAGGCGTCGCGAAAGCGTTGGAGGTTCTTGGCGCGGATGTCGGCTTTGTGGTCGCCGTGCATTGGGTAGACTGAGACGTTCAGCAGGGAGGGCAGGATGCGGTCCCAGTAATCTACACCTGCCCGGGTCGAGACGTAGACGATTGCTTTCTGAGCGCCGGATTGCTCGAGTATGCGTTTCAGTGTTGGGAGCTTGTGGCTGGCCTTGCAGGTCACGTAGCAGAGGCGAAGGCTCTCTGGTGTGCGTTTGTCGAGTGCGCCTGACTTACTTCGCACCTTAGCACTGATTTTGAATGGGTAGCGCATGCCTACCCGTACAAGTTCGTTGACGGCTTCTGACACGGATGCGCTGAACAGGCCTGTGCGACGCTCTTTCGGCACCATGTCGAGAATTTGTTGGAGATCGGCTAGGAAATTGGGATCTAGCAATCGATCTGCTTCGTCTAGTACCAGTAGATCGAACCAGTGACGTTTTAGCTGCACTCGACTCGACTGTAGCACTTCCATTAGTCGCTTCGGGGTCGCGATAAGAACGTTCGGGTTCAGATCGGAGAAGGCTGCCAGATCCTCTTGTAGCTTCATTCGCCCGCCGATCAGTAGCTGAGGAATGACATATGGTCCTGATGGAAGTGGTGGAGGGGGCTCGGCGTCTTCGTCGTCACTCATGAGAGCATCTGCGGAATTGCCCTGCTTGGTTCTCAAGTACGCTGCTGAAGGCTGATGGAAGTCCAGTAACGCTCTCATAACATCGTAGATCTGTGATGCCAGTTCTTTGGTCGGTGCGACGACTATCGATCGAATGTAGCCTTTCTTGTTCGGTTCTTCGAGTCGCAGTAGACGCTCGACTATAGGGATCAGAAAGCTGAGAGTCTTGCCACTTCCAGTCACTGCCTATGCGAACGATCAGGACTTACTTCTCACAAGCAAACCGCTCCCACTCACTTCAACTACTAGATCCTTGTTGCCCATGAGGAGAGGTATGGCCATCGCCTGCACAGGCGTCGTCCGCGCAAAGCCGCTACTTTTCGCAAAGTCCAGGATCCACATTGACAACTCGGGCGTGAGAGCCTCGAAGGATTTGGGCTGCTTCTTGACGGCATCATCGGTGGCCATGTTGGCGTGTGTGGCACAATATAAGATACGATAATAGCCACGGTCGATGCTCGTAGGAAGCACGAGGCCGTTGCAAAAGATCGAAGCTGGGCTTTACTCCAGATAAGGCACGTCCCGCATCGGACCGCACCGCCTTTTTGGAAGCTTGCAACACTCGGCATTGGGAAGGTCGCGAATCACGTCATCCAATCAGAGATATGACAATCAGCAACAGCGATGTAGATCAAACCTTCGCTCTGCCGCCCTCATTGCTGGCAGATAACCCCAGGTCACCGCCGCGACCATGTCGCCCGACCGAGGATCACCCCGCCGCAGTTCCACCACCTCCCACGTGTCCGAGTCGGACGAGCCCTCACGTGGAACATCTCACGAGGTGCTGGACTCCGAGCCATCAGGATGCTTCCTCGCAGCTCGCTCGTCGCAGCCTCAGTTTACCTTCCGCGCTCTGCTGCTCGGTCTGATTATAGGTGTTCTGATAGCGTTCAGCAACACCTACTTCGGTCTCCAAACAGGGTGGATTTCTGGGATGGCCATGCCGAGTGCGTTGATTGGGTTCGCATACTTCAAGGGTTTGCGTGCACTGATGAGCGGGCTTGGGGAGGGGTTCGCAAGGCTAGGCTGGGGAGAGGGCTTCAGTGAGGTGGAGAATGTGCTCGTGCAGACAGTGGCAGGGAGTGTGGGGACCATGCCCTTGGGATGCGGTTTCGTTGGTGTAATCCCGGCGCTTGAGTACTTGCTCAAGCCCGGGGAGACGCCGAGGGAGATGGTGGCAGATCCGGGTGTGATCAACGCATTGGCCGTGGGCGACAAGACGGGCGGCTTTCGACTGCCGCTAAGCAAGCTTGTGCTGTGGGCGTTGGGAATCTGCTTCTTCGGAGTGGTGTCTGCGGTGCCGTTAAGGAAGGAGGTGATCGTGAGAGAGAAACTGAAGTTTCCGTCTGGTACGGCGACAGCTTTGATGATCAGTGTGCTGCATGGCGGAGAGAAGGGCGAAGGGAAGAAAGATGTCGATCGTGAGGCGGAGGAGGAAGAGGGCAGGGCCCTCATCGACGAAAGTAATGGCGAGAATGGCTCAACAAATGCTCACGAGCAGGCGATGAAGCAGGACTGGAAACGACAGATACGACTATTGACGACTTCTTTTGGCGTCAGCGGTGCATATACCGTAATCTCTTATTTCATCCCACAACTTCACGCCTTGCCGATCTTCGGCACAGGTCTCTCCAACAAGTGGCTCTGGGAGCTTAATCCATCGCCAGCTTATGTTGGGCAAGGCATTATCATGGGTCCGGCCACAACTATACACATGCTGCTAGGAGCCATTCTAGGCTGGGGAGTCCTTTCACCCCTGGCGAAGCATCAAGGCTGGGCAAGCGGCGATGTGGGAGACTGGAATACTGGCTCGAAGGGTTGGATCGTCTGGATTAGTTTGGCCATCATGCTGGCAGACGCAATCGTGAGTCTGGGCTGGCTGGTGTTACGCCCATCTATCTGGTACAGTCGCCGTTACGGACCTCAGATCTTCTGTGGCGTCCGCGAGCACGGCCTTAAGGATTACCTTCTCAACCTCAGCAATCCTAAGATGCGCGGCTACAGTCCCGTAAACCTCTCGGACAATCCACGAACGGCATCGAAACAAGTCAGGAGTGACACTCCGCCAGAAGTCGAAGAGCACGACGCTCCGCCCGAGCACCTCATCGGCGTCAAGACTACTATAGTCGGTGCTATCCTGTCCTTGACCTTTTGCGTGATTGCCGTCCGCGTAGCCTTCAATGCCATCCTCTCGATACCTCTCGCACTATATGCACTGGTCCTAGCTCTCCTTCTCTCGATCATGGGCGTTCGTGCGCTAGGCGAAACGGACCTGAACCCCGTCTCCGGCATCTCCAAGTTGACGCAACTACTCTTCGCCTTCGTCACCCCTGCCTCGAACCCGAATGCCGTAGTGATCAACCTCCTTGCCGGCGCAATCTCAGAAGCCGGTGCGCTACAGGCAGGCGACTTATTACAAGACCTCAAGACCGGCCATCTCCTCGGCGCAAGTCCCAAAGCGCAATTCTGGGGCCAGCTGATCGGGAGTGCGGTGGGAGCAGTCGTAAGCGCCTGTGTGTACAAGCTCTACACAGCCGTCTACACGATCCCATCAGGCATGTTCCAAATTCCCACAGCCTACGTCTGGGTCTTCACCGCGCGGCTGGTGACGGGCTCAGGATTGCCACCACACGCGCCAGTCGTTGCTGGAGGCGCCGCTGCGATCTTCGCTGTACTTACAATGGTGAGGATTTACGGCAACGCGAGAAAGGCATGGTGGGTGAGCTACGTGCCTGGCGGCATTGCGGTGGCGGTGGGAATGTACAATACGCCCTCTTTCACGCTTGCGAGGACTGCAGGCGGTGTATTGGCTTGGTGGTGGACCTCGTGGAAGGGCCGGGCAGAAACCCCTGTTATTGTCCTGGCTAGTGGCTTAATACTGGGAGAGGGGCTGTTCTCGATTGTTAATCTCGGGCTGGCTAGTGGGAGAGTGGGGCACTTGTGACTAGGTGAAGCATTATAATGCGTCCCTTTCATGTGTATACACATCGAGTACGTGCACTGTCCCCTCTCTGGAAAATTGGCATCAGCTTCTGCGTCTACACTGTGCGCCCACAATGTGGAAACGTCAAAATAGTGTCCCGCCCAGGACCACTGTGTTGAGAAGGTTCATGGCGTATAGAGCCTGTGTCACACTCAGCTCCTCAATGTGTATGACAGTGAGTGTACCTTTGCCACGCTGTGGCTGGAAGCGGGATGGCGTTCGTTTCCGATATAGAGAGAGAGAGGGGTGTATCGAGTCGACGATAGCGTGATGAAGCACCTCCAGATACATCTCCCTCTTGCTATTGATCTTTTGTATACACAGACTTCTGCCGCCAGCCTTTCCCATACCAGAATACTAACAGAGGAATTGGAGCGAGTAGTAGGCATATAGCAGCCAAGACCATGAAGCCCCAGCCGTAGCCAATCGCTCCAGTGAGGGGCGTAGTCAACAGAGGCAGGAATGTACCCATAAGACAGCGCGTAATCAGCATCGCAGTCAGAGCGGACGCTGAGTATTCGCCAAAAGCGTCCACGACATAGACCATCAGCCCAGTGACGCCCATGACCAGACAGAATCCCATCATCGCCACGGCCAGGAGCAGGAGCGGTGCAGGTAGCACGAGCTCTGCGACCCAGCCATATAATGCCACCGCAATCGGAAGACTGAAGGCTCCTACGATGGTGAAGGGAAGACGATTCTCCGGACCTGAGCTGTATAGTTCAGACTTCTGTAGGCGTACGTAGATGTGATCCACGAACAAGTTGCAGACGACGAGGCCGCTGGCAGATCCGACGCTGAAGCTCATGAATGCGGTGCCGACTAGAGACGGCGAGAAATGATACTGCCTCTGCAATATTTCCGGCAAAGTTGTCGACATTATATAGAAGAAGGTAAAGGCGACGGACCCAAAAATCGAAAGCACCTTGAGAATAGACGAGCTCCAGAAGACGCTAGCGGGCCGAGTCATCGATGTCCATACTGCGACTTCGGTACGGCTCAACGTGCGAACGAGTGAGAGGTCCTCAGCGTCTGACTTGCACTGCCTGGATTGCTTTTGCAGGATCACAACCTTATAGGTCTCGCGCAGCAACGTGATAATTAAGACCTCTGCGATGACGGCCAGGATTAAGCTCATGTACATGATCCAGCGCCAGCCGACTTTCTGAGCTAGCGTGCCGGCAATAGCAGGTCCGACAGCGCCTCCGATTAGCGGTGCAAGCATGGTAGCTGACATAGCGGTGCCTCTGTGCTCTGGAGGAAACATGTCGCCGATAATTGCTGGATTGAGGACGTTCGTAGCGACAGCGCAGCCAGTGAGGAATCGTGAGAAGACCAGCACATTGACGCTCTGACTGAGCGCACTGACAACGATGCCGACTATGAATAGGACGTTCGTTGTATTGAGCACAGGGTATCGGCCGTAGATCTCTGACAGAGGTGCGATGAGCAAAGGTCCTGCTGCTTCGCCTAGCTCCCAGATCGTTACAAGCAGTACGGATGCTGATCGACTCCCTTCTCCATGATTCAGGTCTGCAATCATCTCACTAGCCACAGGTACAACCGAGATACAGGTGAAGGTGCTATTGGACGTTAGCTTCTGTCGTGTGGCACACACTGGCGAGCAACTCACACAGTGAACGCCATGAACGCCAAAAGCATCACCAATCCTCGCCTGTACGCCAAAGACCAATTCTCCGGCAATGCATCGTTCTTCTTGGGCTCAACTTTGTCAATTGATTCATCAGACTCTGACCCGTAGCCATTGGCCTGCAGCAAGGGCTCCCGCTCATCGACAGCCATCTCAGCCGACACCGCTCCGCGATGTAGACGTCGCGACTAAATGCAAAGCTTGCGAAAAGCCTGACATCTTAGTCAATACTGCTACAATGTACTGTGGAGGGCGGTCTCTGATATCGCGTAATCAGGTACCCACAAAATTCTTGCTCCGTCTGTATATGGAAGGTGAACCCGATGTCACGTCCAATCTCGAAGATGTGGGGAGGTCTTGGAACCGTCCACCTCGCGCGCATTGCTATGCTGCACGCAAATCCATTGGCTGGTGTAATGATCTTCTCTCTCGCCGTACTTGCGATCTAGTCCTGCGTGGCGTCAATTCGCTGCGCATCCTCTTCGCTCCTTCCGGTCCTCGTAGCACCTGCTCGAGGATGCCGACATAAGATCCAGGGTGGTCCGTTTGGGATGGCAATCTTGCCTCTTGTCGTGCCAGCGTCCGCATTCCCGATGTGTACCTCGCATCGATTCCAAGAGCACACAGTATAACACAGACGGTGGACCAAGGACCTGCCACAGACACCCGCGCGTGAAGCCCTGCGCCGACCGTAAAGAACTGTTCGGGAAAGTGGTAATTGTTAGTCAGGGGCAACGATGTCTGCGGTGTTGCGTTGCTTACTACAGGATGTCTACGTGCCGAGACATCTTGCGAGCAAAGTCGCAGGAGCTAAGAATGTACAGAAGCGAGTGCCAGAGCGTCTACTTAAGAAGGTTGGTGCGTCGTGCGTCAGTCTCTCGTGCGTCTGCACACCCACTGTCTTTCAACAGACGCTGGAATTCGAGCTCAATTTCAATCAGCGTGGCGCCCTCAGTGGACGATGTCATGATTGGGCTCGCCACGGAAGGCTTCATTACTGGCTTCATGTCCATGCACGCCATCGTCACGGGCTGTCTAGAGCCATATCGCCCGTAGATCGTATGTCAAAGACGTCTGAAGTTCCTGACTGGAGAGCGCATCTAATTCAAACAAGTCTGCACAGTTGACAAACTTCACAACGGTATTCGGCGAAGAATATGACGGGAGGTTTGTCTTGGTGTCCCTGGGAGACGGGACCTTCACGTTGGAGTTCGTAGTGTAAGTCATACTCATCTGCGTGCCAGAGTCGCAGTCCACTGACACTGCAGCAGCCTAGAAACTCGGAATTCAGCGTGCCTGATTCCGCTGCCTCGCTCCCTGCCAAGCGCTTAAGTCATGGGGCAGCGATCATCACATCGCCAGACGTGCGCGATGACTACAGGTGGCGATTCGCGCAGAGTCGCAGTCACGGGAGACGTCGATGCGCTTTCGCACAAAGACTCGCTTCGAGGGAGCCAACGTGACTTGCAGTAAAGACGTTGCATAGCTGCCGCACAGAGTCAATCCACGTGAGTGCTAGCAACAAACAGCGGTCCGACCGTCCACACTGCGGTGTACTTCCGCACTGATGTTCAGGCGCAAATATTGCATCGTATAAGGGTCGGAGCACTGATGAATATGCGGTATGCCCTTTCCCGACTGGTACCTTGCGAGTGCTCTTCCCACGTTGTAAATGTGAGTCTCGAAAACACTCACTAAATGGGCTGATGTTTCATTCGCTCCTGCCTACTTTGCGAAAGACTTCATTTTTGTAGTAAATGTTTGGACCTAATGAGCACTCTCCACTTTGAGGCAACCGCAGAAAACCCGCAACCTTTTGGTTGCGGCAGCATTGGCGAGCATCTAGCGGGGCCATCGGGACTTCAGAACTATCATGGTTGTTGATGCGCAGTTCACCAGCGAGCGCTTTCACCTAGAAGACATTCGTTCTCGACACAGCTTCAGCTGCGAGCTCATTCGTTACCGGGAAGTCATCGAAGCTGGCAGGGACAAGATGACCGACTGCGACAGTATCATCGAAATGCTTCTTCCCCATGGCGTTGTCGATACTCAGACTTCCAACTACTTTAACATCTTCTGCCGTCATTTTCTAGAGGTTGACCTGTCGCCAGGCGCCGAGTCATCCCACCCTCAGCCCACCATCAACATGCTCCAGCGTCGTACCTCCGGCGTGCGCAAGCCGAAGCTGCCTGATGTTCCTGGTAATTCGGACTTCCAGCGTGCATTAGTCGAAGACCTGGAGAAGCAACAAGAGAACGTACTGGCCGATGCAAAGGAGCTGGGGACTTACGACCAAGCGAAGCAGATGCTAGATGTGTACAGACGTCTGATCAGTGGACCAAGCAAGTTCATACCAGTCATATCTCGCCATCTAGGTCGATCAAGCATCGCATACTGACCCTCCCGTACGCAGGCTCTGAACGCGTATCATCCTCCACTTCAAATGCAGCTGACGCCGGTGTCAAGCAAAGCACCAAAAAGGAAGGTGCGGACGAGAGCAGGGGGCAAGACGACGAGGCTCAAGTACCTTCCCCGATCCTGAGAACGTCAATAGGATCTGAGAGCGGGATATAGCACAGCATTCGAAGCAGCATTGCGAGGTGACAAGGGAAGGTGACTGCGGCTGAGTGATAAAAGCGAGATCATAGGAATCGTCAGCGCAGAAGTAGGCGAGGGGAGCTCATATGTAAAGCACTCTGAACTTGGCATATGCGCCCTTGGAAGCCTAAGCAAGCGCACCCATCGGATCCCACAAGGGCAGGACCTTCGGCTTCTGCTTCAGTATATCCCTCACATCCTTTGACACCGCGTCGGGATGCACGACTGCCTGGTACACGAACTCATCCATCCACTTGTCGCTCATCACAAAGTAACCATCGGTGCCGACGGTATCTGACCAGCTGTTCTCCACTCGCCATCTCACTGGCTTGCCGTCAGAGTCCAGATGCACAGCAGTGAGTACCATAGCATGTGTCATGGCACTTTCACCAGTCTGCAGGCGTTGTGCTTTTGTCAGTCCAAGCTTGATGTCGAAGCCGAGCTCGTAGTCAATCAGATCAGTGTCCATGATGCCGTAGCTGGAGTCTGATTGTTTACCGACGTCGCTGCCGAAGAAGATTGGTTGACCAGCCTTTAGCATTGCCACGCACGCAGACTTGAGTATGTGTCTATCGACGTTGACGTAGGTGATTGGCTGACCTTGCCACACATTGCCCAGTAGATCGACTGTCAGAAGCTGACCGTATTCGTTACGCGGATCGTTGATGAGCGAAAAGTACTTCTTCACCTCAATCGGTGCGGCGAACTCGAGTGGAGTCATTGTGACGGATCTTTGTGATTTCTTACTATCGTAGTACTCCCAGGTGAAGGGCTTGTCGGCAGGTGGAGGCGGACCAAGGGTGATTGTCAGAATGCGAACAATGTCTTGCATCATGCGTTGCTTTGCCTCTGCTATGTCAGACACAGAAGCGCCTTTATTCTGGAGAGCTCGGAGAATCAACGCGTCTTGACGAAGCTTGGTGGTGATCAGCGAGTCCATCGGACGACTGGCTTTAGCATTGAACGAGTCAGGATATAGCGATTGTGGTACGAGACCATATCTGTACATTGTTAACGTCGCCCTACGTTGAGGACAAGGCCATTGTCTTACTTCGACACAAGGTTGACAAGCATGTCCCATTGTCCACCATCGCCAACCGGCGAACTGGTCAACGTCGATACGAGACGCGAGTCGATGTCTTGGTCTGCTGTAAGCAGCGTTGTTTCGAGAAAGTAGTTAGCCTTCTCGACTTTGTCCCAGAAGAACAAGTAAGCTTGGCTCAACTCGAACTTGTCCACCCTGTACTTCTTCGACAAAGCAATGCGGAAGACATTCGTAGCCGCAAAGATCCAACATCGACCACTAGCTCGTTGATTCGTAACAGGCGCGATCTCTTGGGGGATGGAGACATTGAAGACCTGACGATCAGCTACGATCGTCGATGGTCGCTCAAGCACAGCGTTGATGTTGTTCTTCGACAAAGCAGCCAAGCTCAGCTGGTTCTTTGCGTCTTTCAAGATGTCCACAATGTACTCTTGTACTCGACTTGCAGAGACAGTACTTAGATCGCGAGACGACGATACACCACGCGTGATCGACGAAATCTTTCCATGGGAGATTTGGACAGCGTCAAACTTCTCGTCCAGAGTAGTATATGGTGGTGGCTCGATCGCGACTCGACGAACAGGACGCTCCGCTGATTGCGCGGCGCCCATGTTTTCGTCTCTCAAGGTAATAATTGGGGAGCTTCTGCTGCTGTATGCTCACCTGGGGCACTGATGCTTTAGTCAGTAATGTTCGTAGGAGTCTGATCTGACTCGAGCCTGATTGTCAATGATCCAGAAATCAAGAACAGTTATGTCAAACGTTGCAGTAGTGAGGCCTGTGGGATTGACACTATGATATAGAATCGCCGCGCACTATACATGCTATCGCGCAACAGCCATCGAGGTGGTTGGAGCCGGATTGGGCAGGTCAATGTGGTCGCACAGAGCTTAAGCACGGACATCAAGTAAACACTGGTCAGCTCCGCGAGGCATGCGTGCCCAGTCGGTCACGATAACAGTGTGACCACTCCAGCTTGACGAGAGTAGTGGCATCTGTGTGAGCTATTGTTGTGCAAGGCTACAACAGGGCAATGCTTTCAGCAGAAGTTGCGGGAAATGATACAAAATGTAGAATGCAAAGCACCAACTCAATCCGGAGCCGCGTGGCATGAGGCTTGGCGGTCTTCTCGACTTCCTCCTTCTCCAATACACTTGTTCCCCGTGACCTTCCTCTTAGTTTCCATCAAACCAGCCAAGTTGACACCTGTCGACCATTCTCAGCCCCGTAAAACTCCATTTCATTCCAGCGTTCATCTGTCCGCTACCTTCCGACTTTCCCAAGTACCTGTCCTATATACTCGTCTAGCCACCGACATCTACGCTTACTTTTGACCGACGACATCGCCACTCATAACCAATCTCAATCTCTTTGTCGGCGCGGCTGCAGTTTCATGCGCTCTCAGGATCAGCTTTAGTCGCTTCGTTGGCTCCACACCAAAGCTGGTAACAGAATCATCCTCAGCCTTCCGCTTCTTCCCTCTCGAGCTGGCGTCATTCATCTCACTTGTTGTCGACGGCGATCCTTGCACTCCAAGTGTGCTCGCAATCCTCGTCACAATTTGATCGGACACCAATTTGGTTACTGTGACATGCGCTGGGCCAAATTTAGTGGGTGAGGAGCTGAGCGAACCAACTAGCTGGCTGAACTTAGCCTGGCCTTGTTCTGACTTGCAAGTGAGGACCACCATGCTTGACCTTTCCTTCTTATTGACAGGGATCGTGTCACCATGCTGCTTGACGCTTGCTCTATGGCCATGTGTAACGGGAGGTGACGGCGATTGAGCAAGTCGGACCTTCTCAGTCGGACGTGACAAGCGCTTCGGGCGATTTATATCGTCGACAGCTTGAGTACTTGGCGCAGCTGGCTCAAAGATCTGATCGTTGAGTTGCATGGCCCGACGCGCCACGGAGACGGCTCTTGAGACGGCCCACTTGTCCGCAGAGACGTGTCCAGACCGCATTCGCCTTGGTGCGCCAGAGTTTCGGAGATTTGGAGCGTTCACCATGTCGATTTGCAGTTCCCGTATATGACGGGCAGCTGGTCGAGGCTTGGAAGTCGGCGACTTCGAGTCGGTGCGTGCCACAATCTGTGCTGTCGTGACGGTCTCGCACGATGCCTTCACTTCAAAAGACTTGGAGTCTGTACGTGCACGCATAAGTGCTGGGGTACTGGATCTTTTCTGGCCGTTCGCTTGCTTCTTACTGCCTTTCGCCTGCTTCTGGCTGCTCTTCCGGACGACTGTCGTGTCACGCGACGCAATGGCGGCGGTCAGACTGGCTTTGAGGATCCGCAATCTGTGCTTATTTCGGATGATCGCCGCGGCCACCCGATCTTCACTGCCTTGCGCATCAAGACTCTCGTCCACCATGTCATCGTCTTTCATCGGACGACTCGTACTCGTAGTCGCGCAGCAGCTTACAAGCCTTTCGCCTCGCTGGCAACAAGATCTGCTCCCCTTTCGGCAGATGCGCCTGGAGATCCCATCTACCAGTGCTATCGGCTGCGAGCTTGTGCGAATTAAGCTGATGGGCTCTGCGATTATGCTTGTCTGTGCGGTCCAGCAAGTCGTCCAACTTTTTCATGTTGCTAGAGAATGCTGCACCTGGGTCACTGAAGCATGCAGGCCCAATGATCGTGAATGCGCCAGTCTGGGTATGGGCAAACTCGCGAGACTCGTGTGGGTAGGTGAACTTGACTGCACGACCGCGGCGTGGGGTCAAGATGTCTGGGGGATTCCTCTTTTTGTTCGCATCCTTTTTCGCTGTCTTTCTCGGCGATGCCGTATGCTGTCTCTCATTCCCCTCTTGCAGAGCCTCTGCTTTCCTCGGAACCCTGCGCTCTCTCTCCGGTCTCTCCATCTCTTTGCACGTCGGATGTAGGTCTGGACTGGGAAGGGCGTGTGGTGGAAAGGAAAGTATGTATGATGGCGGATCGAAGCGCCCTGCGAAACGTTTGTGCAATCGCGAAGGCAGGTAGCCAATCTGGTGTTGGTGCAGGTGGAAGACCCATGCTAAGAAGACCGAAACCGACGATGCAGTGTGTGAAGAATGGGTCCTGCGTCGCACAGTGCCGCTATACTGTCTCCTGCAAATTGCAAAGTTTTGGGTTGTTGATTTGAGGACGGACGGACTACGGGGCATGGGCCGCCTTCAAGTGAATGTGAGTGAACCAATTTGCACACAGGCCCTGCCAATCCCACGGCAAGGCCCGCTGCTCTTAACCCAGCGGTGTGTCCTCGATACGGCAAACCCGCATTCAGGAGGTAGACTCGGGTGGTATATACGTAGACGTGAGAGCGATAGGGAAGTGCATCACACATCGTGGCAAAATGCCCACATTGATGTATCCATTAGTGCAGGCAGCAACTACAGCAGATCCCACAAGTCTCACACATGATGGTCAGAAGCTCTTTATGTTCACAAGCGCCATCTATACACTTCTGCAGGCAATTATGACTGAGCACAGTACCGTGCCTATGGCATTACCGTGTCAGCTACAGTGCATGCCCTACCTGATCCCAAGAGACTCGAATAGCGCATCTGTACTTGGCGCACGTCCAAGTAACAATTTCAGCAGCTCGCTCTCGTCCACCGAGCCACCCTTCTCCAGAACGGTGTGGCGATAACGCAGACCTGCTTCCTTGCTCATTGGATCTTGCTTGAATATGGTGGCATACATGTCGCTTGAGTAGACCTGTGTGCTGCAGAAGAGTACTGATGTTAGCTACGAAACCCTGACCATTGGCAAGGTGATAATACGGTGATGACTCACGCAAGATACACATACAGTCCATCGATGGTGAACCACATTGGCTGATTCGCTTGAGCCGGCACCGGCTCGCTAGGCATGTCGAAGCCGAACGTCCTGCATGCTGTCTCATGCCATAGCAGCGTCGTATCAAGAGCTTCGACGGCTTCGATTACCTCTGGAGCGGTCAACGCTAGCTCGAACAGGCTCACATTTGCGAGCCCAAGAGTTCGTTGTGCGCTCTTGGCTTGCTTGCTGCGGACCAGAGCATCGATGAGACTCTCTGGTAGGACATTTGGCTCACCGGTCGCCTTCGATATGCCGGCGTCGACGTCCTCCTGCCAGGTCTGCATGTATTCTGGCGAGAGGTTCGAGTAATGGCGGCTCAGCAGACGAAGGGTCTCGGGATACCAGCACCACTCTTCGAGCATTTGGCTTGGCGCTTCATTGAAGTCGCCACAAGAAGCACCACTGAATCTGGCATACTGTGTTTGTGAGACCAAGTCGTGCATGGCGTGGCCGAGCTCGTGGAAGAGCAGTACAACTTCGTTGTGGCTCAGGAGGCATGGCTTTTGCTTCGTGGGCCTGTCAAAATTGCAGACAAGCGCTGTTGCGGCATACCTGCGGCCGCCGTCAACCTCTGTGTATGCCTGCTTGCGATCAGCCTCAGAAGGGATCATGATACTGGCAGTAGACCTACCGGGCAGACTGGTTGGTCCGAGAACCCAGATCGCTTTCCTTCTCGGGGATGCATGTCCACGTGCAGCCAGCCGAGAAACTTGCTGCTAGCGCTACTCGAGCTGCTGGTGTCCCAAACCGCGAAAACCTGCACCTCGTCATGCCAGATGAAAACGTCACCGTTCCCATCACTGGCTAAATTGTCTCTATCGCTCTTAAGAAATTCTTGGAAGGTGAGGCTCATCACATGCTCGAAGATGCGAAGCATGCGAGTCACTGTCTCGTCCAGAGCAAAGTACTCGCTGATTGTCTTACCATCGAGCGCATATTCTCGCGACAAGAGCTTTTCGGAGTAGTAGGGGCGATCCCATGAGTAGAAGTTGTCATCGTCCACCTCTTGCCGACTCTTGAGGTCGTCGTGCTTCATTTCCCGGCATGTGCTGACC
The DNA here is from genome assembly GCA_002077065.1 of Cryoendolithus antarcticus. NCBI lineage: Eukaryota > Fungi > Ascomycota > Dothideomycetes > Cladosporiales > Cladosporiaceae > Cryoendolithus > Cryoendolithus antarcticus. The sequence continues at coordinate 677,057 of NAJO01000016.1, forward strand.
AAAGTGTCCTTCGCGGGTGCGAGTCTGTCGACAATGTCCTCGAAAAAGCGTTGCATCTTCACAGGATCGCTATCCATGCGTCCGGCCATGCGTAGACTACCATAACTGTCGTGCCCAAGCAGCTTCGCCTTGTCGAGTCGCAAAGCCGCAACTTGCCGCAGGAGAGGCACATTAGCCTGACAAGTATTGGCAGCCAACTCGTATACACGCCACCTTGTGTGGCTGCTGTGAACACGCTGCAGTATACTGTGGACTAGACTGCTGTCAAGTAGCACTCGAATTCCACCCTCGGATGCACCTGCGCCGCGCTCCATGTCGTCCAGCAAGCTTGCATCAAGCCCCTCAAGCTCTTCGCGGGTACACCATAGCTCCGCAGTATCATCGCAACGTGCTATGTAATCTCTCTCGAGCTCAGCAAGATCGGCATTGATGCCTTTCAGGCAAGCACGTCCATCGGCAGACAATGAAAGGCCATTCCGCTCAGAGCTGGATATGAACTTCGTCAACCAGCGCTGAGACTCAGCGTCGAGAACCTCACCACTGTTACGCACGGCGATCAGCAAATCATATACGTCTTGTCGGGCAGCAGTGTCGGTGTCGAAGTCGTCGAAGAGAGAGCTCGCCTTCTGCGAAGCTTCGCGGACAGCAGCGTCTATGCTGACTGCTGCGTAGAACTCGATCTGCTGGCGCTCGTACAGTCGAGCATTCTCCTCACGAATGAGAGGCAAGAGCGTGTTGACGAAGGTAGCGGTCGTTTCTGTCACCGCTCCAACAATATCGTCCTGCACCCTGCGTGCTCGTCCTAGTAGGCGATGTGTGTCAGCGAGTAGCGACTCGGCGGTGGCGTTGAACAGTGGAGGTAACGCGGGAGGTCGAGACATCGAGTGGACGGTGCCCTATGCCGTGTGTGCAAAGCGTCTGATGATTTATGTGCCGTCAGATTCTGAAATACTGCCGTCGGGTCCGAAAACGTGTCCGTTAAGCCTCGAGCAGGTAGCCTTGTCAGTTACTTGGAAATTTGGCTGGCATCCAGGGTACTGGAAGCATCTATTCGAGCCAACGAATACTGAGGTACCGTTTCTTTGCTGTGCCGTACGCTTGTTTAGCTACTTTGAGGTATAGTGCGTTCGCCACATTGCCACTGGAATGGTGCTTCCCGCTTTCACATACAGCGCGTCGATGGTGACATGACCTAATCCGACGCTGATCCCTCGCTGCGTACTGAGTCATCTTCCGCTATGACAGTGGGCTCCGCAAGGGCCGTGTCAACGCTGCGGACAATCTGATCAAGTGTAGGTAATCCTCGGGTGCTGATTTGCAACTCGTTGAGCTGTTGTTGGAGCCTTGCAAGCTGCTCCAGGACTGGAGTCGATGTTCGACAACGAGTCCGAGGCGGTGCTCGGGGAGCTGTGCATGTGGGCGCGATTAACAAGCTCTGAGCTAGGCGCTGTCGTCGACGCAGTCGCAATATCAACGTCACCCCACACGCTAGGCAGGTGATGCGCGCTCGCAGGTGTAGATTCCTCGTCGTGGTGATCACCGGCTCTCACAGGCTTTGCGAAAGGACTCGAAAACCGAGGCTGTGGAACAGCGACGAAGCAGCTGCCACTAGTGATGCCAAAGATAGGCCCAATATCAGATTGCACAGGGAAGTTTCTCCAATCGAAAGGCTCAGCTGTCGACTTCGGAATGGCAGGCGCAGTGTACTGCACAAGCACTTTGCCAATTTCGTCTGCTGAAGTTGAAGTCCTAGGAGTTTTCAACGAAAGCACGGCCGTGCGCCAACATGTATCGCCCATGTACTCTGCTTCTCGGCTTCCGAATCCTGCCAGCCCGTGCCTTTCACGCGTGTCATACTCCGCGAGAAAGCCCAGATGAAGATCGTGCCGAGCTGGATCGAGCCACGAAGCAGTGCCAGAGTGGCACACTGTAGTCATGTCAGCTGCAGTATCAAGCCCAATGTACGTCCACTCCTCGAAATGCTGCAGGTGATAGTGCTGCTACATGATGCGCTGCAACTGTGCTGATACAGCCGCAGTACTTCAGAGAAAGAGATAGATACAGATATCATGGCGTCTGCGATGAAATCTATGCACTGAAACGTATCGCCTGATGCAATCTTGACAAAGATCATCATCTTTGCAATACTATGAACTACAAACGAGGCAGAACATCTTCCTAGTTACGGCTTCCAAATCTACACAATCTTGACCATGTTCTCGCATGCTCAGCTAGGTATCAACGGCCTATGCACGTGGATCGCAGCCGCAGGTAGTCTAGAGTGGCTCGCGAAGGGTAGTTTCGCGATCTGTAAGCTGATGCTAGCACCGTCGCCGGGTGGATCAAACACTATACGTCCGCCTCCGATGGACTCCCGTAGTCGTCTCACTTCGAACGATTCCGATGCGTAGTCCGGATGAGTTGTCAAAGATGCGAAGGCGTCGCAGTGTAGGAATGTCGGTGCGTGCTCAATGCGATAAGAGCTGTTGGAAGGACACTTGCCGTCCTAGGGTCGACTTCGTGATCAGGATGAGCGCCGTCGTGGGCAAGCTGTCGCTCGGACTGTAACAGCTGCATAAGTGCAGTTGGGAAAAACTCGTTGGATTTGAGCTGGCTGCGCGCTCACGGTCGCGTGCTTCTGAATTGCGGAACGCGTCCCGCGACACTGATCACCCGAGACCAACCCAAACCTCACTACATATAGTATTCATCACTGGGTAGCGTGCACAGCTCAGCACTCAGCGGCCACAGACTGGAAAACAGACGATGGATCCGCTCTACGAGATTCTCGCGCCATATTTCGAGCCCGACGCGTCCACGTCCACCCGCCCTATTCCCAACAATGCTTCGGCTACAAACTACCTCTCCAGGCTCAGTACACTCTCGCTCTCGGATCTCACCACGACTGAGCCAGCTTCACTGCTCCATGCCGCGCAGTCCCATGTTCGGAACCTCCAGGCGCTCTCCAAGCGCTCCCACAAAGCTGTGATCAGCTCTGCAGGGCATCTCGAGAAATTGCGGGATCTAATCCCTGCCTTCGGCACTGGAGCAGACGGCCTGCAGCACGACTTACCAGCCCTCGAGACTGCAGCATCAAAATTCGCCCAGAAGTATGACCGGAGCAATGACAATGAAGTGCTTGACAGGCGGAAACGTGCAATGCTGCTGGCGAAGAACGTTGATCGGGTAAGTGACGTGCTCGAGCTGCCAACCTTGCTATCTTCAGCAGTGGCAGCTGCACAGAATGCTTCAATGACGGCTGGAGCATCAAGTTCGACTACTTCATATGCATCTGCGCTCGACTTGCATGCACACATCAAGCGACTGCACACGTTGTATCCAAGGTCCGAGCTCATCTCAAACGTGGCCAAGCAAGGTGATACGGAGATCCAGAACTTGACGAGTATTCTGATGGGCACATTGCAGAGTCCGAGTCTGAAGCTGGCATCTGCTATGAGGACTATTGGCTGGCTTCGCAGAGTTGCACCCGAGCTGACGGAGAGCAACGGACACCCAGCATTCGCACCTCTCTCAACGAAGTCATTCGTCGTTTCGACGAAGCAGCAGGGTGACGATGGTGCGCTTGGTACACTGTTTCTGCTTTGCCGTCTACGGACGCTGCACGTCACCCTGGAAGCGTTGGAGCCACTGCGCGAGCTGGCCGAGCAAGAACCGTCGACATCCTCGGGCAGTCAGAGTGAACGCTACCTCAAACGCTACGTTGAGATATTCCGCGAGCAGAGCTTCAATATCGTGAGCATGTACAAGAGCATCTTTCCTGGTGGTCTGCCGATGGCCGAAGCCAGTGACGGAACGGCTGTTGGAAATTACGACATGGCTTCACAACCCTCGCCTTTGGCGTCCTTCACCTTGCACCTAGCTGAAATGCTGATAGCAGCCTTGCATCAATATATGCCCAGCATCACTGATCGGTCTGCGCGGGAGTCTTTACTCACACAGGTACTCTACTGCGCCGGCAGTCTGGGACGACTGGGTGCGGATTTTGGAATGTTGCTGGCTATGCTGGAGGAAGAGCTTGCTTTGGCAAGCGAGAGCACTGCGATCGATGGTGAACCTGAGTGGGCAGCGGTGATGAAGAAGCATCGAATTCAAGCTGGACGACTCGAAGTGCTCGCTCGCGGCGTTGGAACTGGCGTCAGAAAGAGCAGTCTGGACGTACATTCGCCCAGTTCTCCAGTGTCTGCCGGCGGATGATCGAGCCCTCTGATTGTGGCTATCACTTCAGGTCGGGCGGGGGCTGGCACGCAGCTCGTTCGCGAATGATTACGCCAGTGGCATATGAGGCGGATCATGAGAATCAGAGTACACAGAATACGTCGCTATCGCTGCAAGTCGGAAGTCCCTGATTTACTCGAGTGATGCTGAAAGATGGAAATACTAATGTATGCTGCGCTGCGACATTATTGTTCACAGAGCGCCGCCCGCGAGTGACCCGGAGAGAATATCAGATGGACAAACAACTCATGGGGTTTTTACGCTTTGAGAGCGTGTAGCCGCATTGCGTATACCCTGCTATCCACACCTAGACATCCACCGTGACATTGAGCCACATGGGTTGAGTTGCATGCATCGCAAAGAGTGAAGCTTTCCCGACCATGGAATGCCTGAAAACTCGTCGCGGAAGTCCCAATGCGTGCAAACCGCCAGGCTCAGCGGAGCCGGACTCAATCGTCTCCAACGTGAATGCGAATCCGACTTGCGATCGACGTAGAAAGTGAAGGTCGAGGTGCGGTCTGATCAGCCGTGCGGGACGAGAAACTCAAAGGTGCTACTTCGGCGCCTACCGCGTGTTGGCTTGGCGGTAATTCAGAGTGACATCGACATGATATCTATCTGGCATGTGCTCTTCGACTTTCATCAAAGTCGCGCAACGGATAAAGCGGCACAGTGCGTTCCGTCGGATTATTTCCAGACCACTTCAACTGCTGCCAGTCGGTCTGCGCAGTTCTTGGAGAGTTGTCAATCATCCCACGAAAGTATTTGTCTTCTGACTACCATGGGACGGGAGAGGTCTCGGTAATAGTACCCGAAGACGATCCCCTGCACACCGTTACATCTGATCGGCTTCCCCGGGCAGACCCCCTTAGAGTCTCAATTCAATGGAGACGACAAGGTTTCTTGGCCGCCATGACATGAACGATGTCACGTCAAGTCACTACGCTCTAGACTACTCAGAGCTATTCGCCTGTGTGCACGACAGACTGGTAACGGGCCCGTTGCTCTGCTCGTCTAGCATACCGGCCTGCGTTCTTCTCCAGCTGCCGGAACTTACACCGCGCATAGACGCTGCTCACCTCATCATCCATCAAACGACGTCCACCATCGGGCTTGGCAGCAATCTATGGCCCCGCATCCTTGCGCTCCCGTGCGGCTTGCATGCCTGCGATAACGCCTCTGACGCAAGCCACGTAGCCGCGTGCCGAGTGCTTGCATGATTTGCGACAGCACTCCATATCGCTATCACGCGCTGTGGATCGACTCCAACTGTAATCGCGTCTCCGCAGGATGAATGGGGCCAAGCTATTCTCCGCACATAAACTCGTGACCCCACATGGGTCCTGGGGTGCATGGGGCACTTGGCCGTAGGAGGTGTGGAGTGCGGCGCGTGGAGTTGGGGTTCTTAAGAATGAGCTCATTCCCTCGGTGCCCAGAGGGCAGAAGAGTTTTGGCACTCTTGTCGTGTATTTCTTTACCACTGTTCATCGGTGCTTAAACGACGTCTTTACACTCTTGTATCAGACTCACAAGATTTGGCCAGCCATGTCGGAGAAAGAGCTTAAGAATGGCTCGCCGCCACATATGGCGCACAACGAGAAAGATGGCTCGAACTCGCCGCCATTGAAGGATGAATTCGGTCCGGACCCAGCGCGACGTGCGTCTGTGGCGATGAATATTGTGGAAAATCCGCTGAGAGTGAGTTCTGACTGTACGAAAGTGTCGTCGTATCAGCGCAACGTCTAACGTAGCATGTCTCCTGCAGCGCACGTCTCGCGAGCAGACAGTGGTCGATGCTGAGGCTTTCTGCAATGCTAACGAGATGGGCGAACATGCCGCCCTGTTCGGTCGCGCAGCCCTAGTTGCACGTGACGGATTTCACAACGTACCTGGTCTGACTGAGGATGAAAGAACTGCGTTGGAATACGAGAAGGGACACAAGTGGCATGGCCCAATGATGCTTTGGTACTCGATTGGCCTCTGTGCCATTGGCGCAGCTACCCAAGGATGGGATCAGACTGGCAGCAACGGCGCCAATTTGTCCTTTCCAGAGGAGTTCGGGATCGCTGGTGGAGGACGCGATGCCTGGATTGTCGGTCTTGTCAACTCCATAATCTTCTTGACTGCTGGTTTGATGTGTGTTCAGCGTCCTGAGTGGCTAGTATCAAACGCATTACTGACGAGTAACAGCGGTGCCTGGATCGTCGATCCTATGAACAAGTACCTTGGCCGCAGAGGCGAGATCTTTGTCACCGCGGCTTGCCTCACTGCGACGCCTATCGGTTCCGCATTCGCCAGGTCATGGCAGGGACTCTTTGCAGCGCGCTTTGTAATGGGCATTGGCATTGGTGCCAAGAAGTGAGTGCGACCCCGAGTCCAATGGCTCGTTTCGGCTTGCTTATGCTGACGCTTTCGCTCTGCAGTGCCACTGTACCAATCTACTCTGCTGAAATGGCTCCTGCCCGGATCCGAGGTGCTCTCGTGATGTTCTGGCAACTCTGGGTCGTCGCCGGTATCTTCCTGGGCTTCTGTGCCAATGTCATCGTCAAAGATACAGGCAGAATCTCTTGGCGGCTTCAGGCGAGTCGCTGTTCCTCGTTCGTCGTTGGGTTGTTGGCCTGCTAACAACATGACAGCTCGGAAGCGCTTTCATCCCTTCCTTCATTCTCATGGTAGGTGATGGAATTCCAAATCACATGACCTGACTGACTGACACGATGACAGCTTGGCATCTGGTTCTGCCCTGAGTCACCTCGTTGGCTCATGAAGAACAAACGCAACGCTCAGGGCTTCAAGTCCATGAATACACTGCGCGCACACCCCATCATCGGCGCCCGGGACTACTACTATTCGTATGTGCTGTACCAGGAAGAGCTCGCCCTTGTTCGTGGAGACTCGTACTTTACCCGGATGAGAGACATTTTCACCGTGCCAAGGATCAGGCGTGCAAACTACGGAGCCTCGACAGTGATGATTGCTCAGCAGATGTGTGGGATCAATAGTAAGCTTCTGCCGCAGCTGAAACTGGGCATATTGCTGACGACGTCTGCAGTCATTTCATTCTACTCGTCCACGATCTTCAGGAACGTCGGCTACACTGCCACCCAAGCTCTCTACGCATCCCTTGGTTACGGAGCTATCCAAGTGGTTTTCACGATCCCAACTTTGTTCCTCATAGATACTCAAGGAAGACGCAAATTGACGCTGATTGTAAGTGCGAATGAACATCTGACGCGGAAAAAGCTAATCTTGGCCACAGACGTTTCCCTTAATGTGCATCTTCCTGCTTGCTGCTGGCCTCTCGCTTCTCAAGACAACCGGCAGCCAAGGCGCACAGATTGGCCCTGTGGTCTTGTTCGTCTACCTCTTCACGATCATGTACTCCCTCGGTGAAGGTCCGGTGGCTTTCCAATATTCTGCGGAAGTTTTCCCGACCATTCAACGTGAGCAGGGCATGTCTTGGGCAATTTTTATCAACAACACGTTCGCGGGTTTGTCGCCCGTTTCCTTGCATTTCTGACGCTTCGCTGACTTTTTGCAACAGGCATCTTATCTTTGACCTTCCCGTAGGTGAATGAAGGCACATGGCTACTGGGGAGACGCTGACCATATGTTCAGACGCATGACCGAAGTTATGACACCAACGGGCGCCTGTGAGTGGCTCGTACTGGAGCAGGTGCTGAGGAGCTTCGTGCTAACCTCTACTTCAGTCGGCTTTTACGCTGGGCTCAACCTCATTGCGTGGTTTATGATCTTCTGCTTCGTTCGTGAGACGAAGCAGTTGACTCTCGAAGAAATCGATCGTAAGCATCTGACGCTTGCTGGTTCGCAAGGAAATGCGCTGACTATCGTTCAATAACAGAGGTGTTCAACATCCCAACGAAGACCTTCCTTGCATACGAAACGAAGCAATGGCTGCCGTGGTTCATCAAGCGATACGTGTTCTTCAACAAGTCTGCCGAACGTCCAGCGCCTCTATTGGAGAAGGTCCAGGAAGAGTAGTGCATCTGCAACGGCAGGCTGGAGGACGTTTCACGACTTCGGTAAGCAAAGACTACGACACAGGCTGGGCAGTATATGAAACACTTTGCGACTCGGGATCCTGCAATTTGCAGTCAGTGTTGTCGGAGTTTCGTAGATTCAGATACCCTGAGGTCCACTTTTGCAACGCGAAATTATTGATACGATCCTGTATCGCGGTCGTTGATTCAATAATTCGTCAACGTCCAGTGACCTCCGCTGTCTCGAATGTCTAAAAACGCTGGTACTACTGACATGTCCACCAGGAAAGCCATGTTGCGCTCACAGCTACAGTAGGATGGCATTCACCCGAGGTCATGCCTCTCAGCATGTCCTCATGACAGTGCTGTGCTAGACATTTCATCATCGAGAGAGTGGAAACAATCTGTGCTCAGAGGTGAAGCTGCGTTCATTGAGATCTTTAGACATTGGAAGTGTGGAGGTAGGTCCCCTTGCATTCCTAGGTTCGATGATGATCAGCAACCTGTCGCAGCAACCAGCGTCTGAACAAGCGCTAGGGGCAGCAATGTGACAGCCGGAATATTAGGGGCATGGCACATTCTGTCCATGAATTGCAAATCATTACGTGCTGACGATGTAGATGAAAAGCCTTGAAGGGTAAAGATGCCGCAATTCGACATGTCACGTCGTAGCGAACATTGTGCTTGCCCACTTAGTCCACTCCGAGCCATCTGCAAACAGCTCCGCGAAGTCCAGGTCGCCAGCCTGCGGCCAATCACCCCAGTGTCCGAAGCCCTCGTCCTCTGTCTGCAGGAACTCCTCAACGCCGGCGAAGTCCTGCTCCTTCTGCCCTGATGCTGCTTCTGTTCCAAGCCCAGCATCCCTCTGCTCCATCATCGCCTTCTCTGCCACAGTCTTCCTCCACCCCATCAAGATAGCACATAGCCCTCTAACCTGCTTCGCACCGGCAGCATAGATGCTCCCGCAGGCCAGAGCATCCTTTCGCTGATCTTCGGGATCGAAGCTTTCCAGGTTCTTCGCGCAGTCCTGGAGTAGCAGTATCTGCACGTCCACATTCGGATGCAGACCTTGCCAACCTTTCATGCGAGTGGCGTTATTCTCTACGAGTTCGCGGCCGGCTTGCAGCAGTCCGGGAATGAGGAAGGGAAGGGGGGGAGGTTGCCAGGGAACCCCGTTGACGATCAGATTGTCAGCGCAGCAGACGAAGTCTTGTATGACCCGCTCTGTGCGGATGACGCGCGGATCCCCGTGGCGCTGCAGGAACAGGAACACGGCCGTAGGGTTGTGGATGCGGTCGCCCTTGACATGATGCAAGATCTCGGAGCTGACTTTCAGGGCATCATCAACTGTCAGTGCGTCCTCTCGCTCGGTGGGTAACTGCGCCGCGTGTAGATTCGACATCAAAGCGTAGAACAGGCAGAGTCCTGCTACATTGACGTTCGAGCGGTTCAGCTCGGCAGAGATGAGTTGACGGGCCGCTTGGATCTCGACCGTGGAGTAGCTGCTGTGTAGTCGATCGAGAAGTTTGAAGGTATGGTCTTGCAGGTCTTGCATATCGCGTTCATGATCGAGTATGACGCTTCCAAGCGCATCGAGGGAATGCCAGCCGGCTTGCGACGCTACGGATGCCTTCGTCTGCAGTACAGCCCATCGCAAGTGGCAGTAGAGCGTCACATAGGATGGAGGCATGTGATAGATCTCCAAAGCAGCTGTAACCACGTCCATGGCGGACGACACTTCGGCTAGAACTACGTTCTGTTCTGCGGCTGTTTTCTTCAGGAAGCCGTCGGCAGCCACGTCGAACATCAGCCATTTGCACCAGCGCAGCGAGTCAAGCACGAGTTGCTCTAAGCTCGAAGTATCGTCCTCGTTGGTATTTGTGGCCATAGCAAGCGAAAGCGCAGAGATAGAGTCTCCGAGATTGAGGCGCTTGGCAACTTGCATGGCCAATGTGAAATGCAATCGTCCTCCGAGGGCCGACGGTGCTGTTTTCCGCTGCGTAACAAACAGTAGAGGCTTGTAGGAGTGTGCGATTTCTAGGATGTCCAGCATGTGTGGGTGGGCAGGTAAATCGAACAAGAGACTGGGTAGCTCCTGTGATACGAACCGGCCCAGCTTGACTTTCATCTTGTCTGGCTCATGGTAGACCAGACGCGCCGGGACGTCCAGGGCCGATAAGCAAAGTATGGCGAACAGTACAAGCGAGACGGTCTTGCTTGGAGCATCTCGTGGTGTCTGCACGAACTCTGTGTGCAGTTTGGACAGGTATGCAGTTTGTGGGAGATGGTGTCGCTGCCACACCAGACTGCAGTTGTCAGTAAGCTTGATCGACTTCAAGTTCCGGGGCGGAATTGGCACAGTCGGCAGTGGAGTGCGTACTCACCGCATGTCTAATTCCTTTGCGAGTCTTGCGTCAACGATGGCGAGTGGATCCACCGCTTCCCCCATTTGATCACCCTGACCGAAGGCCGCTTGGCCGAAATCTTTGTCCCTGGCCACTAGTGAGGCGAAGAGGTGTGCTGGGTCCAGCAATGCCGAGAAGATCTCATGCTTACTCGGCTTTGACATGATCTGATCTTTTCGACTCCGCTGTTCAATGGCCTCGACCTCTGTCCGTACATCGAGCAGCACGAACTCTACGACATCATCTCCAGTAGGCTCGACTTCGTCTTGCATTTGGCGTGGCTCATCATGCTCTATGCCAAGCTCGGTGCGCGTTCGTTTGGCAGACGGGCGACCAAGAATGGCATGGTCGACGATGCACTCCAGTCCTTGAGCAATGCATCTTGCACAGCTCGATTCGTGAGTCTGAGGTTGAGGCGATGGCTCGATGGTCACATGGTCAGGCAGTACACATTTGATCTTCCGCGCGCGACAGTTGAGGCAGAGGAGCTTAGCGTAGTTGCCCCGTGGTTGGCGAGGGGTGGTTCGCTGCGTTGCTATAGATTGCATTGCGGGATTGCACAAGAAGCAATTGATGAAATGAAGTGCGGAAGCGGAACTACAATGTAACTTACCTGCACTTCAGCGTCGTGAAGCTAGAGCTCAGCCCAAGGCTGCAAGCTCGCTTGGCTTGGCACGCTCGCTTGTAGATCGCGCTGGTGGTCTGATCCTTGCTTTGTATGCGAAATAGTCCACTCTATGAGTGCAGCTACGCGCAGATCACTCGGCGGCTGAGACGCCGGACGCACTGTATGTATAGATTCGACATTGAATCGCGTAGCAGATCCGCAGTGCTTGAGTCGCTCATGATTCTGATAGACGCCCAAACGGGCTTCATAGCTTTTCCCGTATCGCACTGCGAAGCCATTTTCCTAGCCTGCTGCTGCGCGTACTTCGGGCCGACCACCTCCGCGAATTCCAGCGCTGATAGGCATAGCCGTCGGCACGCGGTGCTTGTAGTGAGTAGAGCATAGACACATTGTTCGCAGCTCAGAAGTAAACATCCAGTATCCTCTCGCGATGAGCGACCAGGCTGTTCTGCTTCCCCAGCAGAGCTCCGAGCTTGTTGTCGCCCCACGCCATCCCCTCATCTAGGATCAGATGGGTGTATGCGAACAGTGCCGCGTCTAGCATACTCGGCGCTTCGAAGTACCACTCTGTTGATCCCAGGAGACTGTCCAATGCCGCGAAGGCGTCTTCGGCATCCGAGAAGATGTTTGTTTCTGAGATCGTGCCTGAATATGAGGACTTGGCGAGTTCCGTCTCGGCCGCCTGTCGCAGATTGTAGGAGATCGAAGCTTGCACCAGCGGATTGGTCGAGCAAGGAGCGACATATAGCTTGTGTACCACCTTAGCGTTCTCAGGTGAGATGTAGAGCTGATACAGCTACAACACTATCAGCACGTGCGACCGAGGCAAGCTCGACAATGTCTCGTACCCATGCCTTACGTATCGCTGTCTCTAAAAGCGACATGTATGCCTCATACCGCTTGTCCGACGGCTCCCCCACACTGCCTGTCGCGTACTTGCTCGTCCACTTCTTGATCTTGCTGCTAGGAATGGCCTGGCGTTGTTTTCCCGGGCTTTGAACCGCGGGCATGAGGAAGGGCAGTATGCCACTGGGCGAGGCATGATTGCTTGATGCTACTGTGCGAAACTCGACCCCAGCGAATCGAAGGTATGCCTGCACAATGATTAGCTATCTGATATAAGTAAGATCAATCTTTCTATTGTCCGGTCCGTACCTGCCATCTCAGGCAACCCGGATTGTAGCTAGGTGTCCCTGTTTGGCCTTCTTCAACAGTAGTGAAGACGTGCAAGACGTTGCCATCCTCTCGGGCAGCAGACCTCAATGGAAGCTCGTTCTCCTCATATGTGATCAGAGGAAAGCGATCGAATACCCGCTTGACCGGGGCCGGGAGATGGAACCAGCTCTGTTGTGGTAGCGGTCGCTGTGCTGGCGCAGCAGCGTCATCCTGGATCATCGATGCTGTAGGACTTGAGGCATTGCTGGACATGACCGTGCATGACTAATGGTCTGATGTTCATGTGGAAGGGAGGGGGTGTATCGCCGGAGGTGATCTGTGGATGCGGCGAACGGGTGTTTTGGGTTAGGCTGTAGATGCCTCGGCGTCTTGGTAATGCTTCTCTCCTACGACTATCACCACCAATCACCACAAGATCACAGTTCACCGCTCATGCTGCCGGAGTGCCAATGGCGACCAATAGAGACGTCGGCATTTGATCGAGTGGTGTACCCGCGTGTAGTATCGCAGACGGTCGGGATCTAACGCCGTGAGCTCGCCCTAATCATCACCGAGGTGCAGTAAGAGACCGACAGCGGCGAAGCAGTATAATGACAAGAAGATACATGTAATTGAAGGCGCCCTGGTGTAAGTGCCACGATATTTTCCTGCTTTCCATTTCCGTCTACGCGCCAGCATCTCCTTTGACTTGACTATTCCAAACCTCCCTAAATCAGATGCGATTCCGAGCACCGCGAATATGACTAGCACTACTACGATCACTACCGCAAAGTCTACCGTCAGCGCAACGAAGGCAGACCACTCTGCCTTCCCGCCAATAGAGACCTTCCTAACCATCGATGGCCTGCTACGAGCTCACGCAGCCGAATCTGACCAACCTCCTCTGGTCTGCTACCCGGTTCACACAGCATCAGACTTCGAGCAGCACACAGCAGCAGATATCAACCGACATGTCGACATAGCATGCGCGTTCTACGTCAAGCACGGTCTCTCGCCGGCAGATCCAGCTCTACAAAAGGCACCTGTCGTAGCATTGCTTACCCCAAGCAGCTTCGAAGTTGTTGTGAGCTTCTTCGCTTTCAACCGACTTGGCTATGCAGTACTGTTCCTGAGTACACGACTCACGGCGCCGGCCTACGCTCGACTGATGGGCATGGTAGACTGCAACGCGATCATCGTCCCGGCTAAGCTGGACTCTGTCGCTCAGGACATCGCATCAGAGCGACCAGGCTGTGTCAAAGTCCCAATGCTTAGCAGATACAACTGGCACTCTCGCCCTGGTGTCCAGCCTTTCACTAGACAAGGTCTCGACCGAGCCAAGGAAGCCGCGAAAATCGCATGGATCTTGCATTCATCCGGCAGCACTGGCTTCCCCAAACCCATTCTGCTCACGAACCGACAATGCCTGGCCAACTGGCGGAAGAGTTTCGCACTTCGGTCATTCTGCGTGTCACCTCTATTTCATGGTCACGCTCTGATGGAGCTCGGCCGGTCCTTCTACACGAGATCAAAAATGTTCCTTGGCAACCACTCGTTGCCAGTAACGAGTGCCACCCTGCTTGATGGCATAAGTGCGGCCAATCCGCAAATGGTCAGCGCTGTGCCTTATGTTCTCAAACTGCTCGCAGAGAAGCCGGCGGGCATCGAAGCCCTAGCGAAGACAAAGCTTGTGATGTACGCTGGTAGCTCATGCCCAGATGACCTGGGCGACCTGCTCGTCTCCCGAAGTGTGAATCTTGTAGGCAACTACGGCGCGACCGAGACCGGCCAGATCATGACGTCCTTTCGCTACTTTGACACAGATAAGGAGTGGTCGTACCTTCGGCTTTGGTTGCCAGTCGCAGACCACACACTAATGGACGAGATCGCGCCTGGCGTCTTCGAATGCGTTGCGCTGGATGGCTTACCATCCAAAGGACCGTCGAATTCAGTGCCACCATTCAGCCAGAAGAACCCAGAGAATAGCTTCCGCACTGCAGACCTGTTCAATAGACATCCAGATCCGAGCAAGAGCAACTTCTACAAGTACCTCAGCCGCCTCGATGATCGCATCACACTGGTGAACGGCGAGAAAGTCTTACCTGTGCCGATGGAAGGTACGATACGCCAGCACTCAATGGTACAAGAAGCCGTCATTTTTGGCTTTCAGCAGACAATGCCGGGCGTATTGATCTTCCGATCGGCGAATCAGGGTACTGAGTTGAGTAATACCGATTTCCTGGACCAGGTCTGGCCGACCATTGAGCTTGCAAACACAAGAGCAGAGAGCTTCGCCCGCATTACGCGAGATTTGGTCATCGTCAAGGGTTCTGATTGCGTATACCCGAGGACAGACAAGAACACCGCCATTCGAGCTCAGATCTACGTCCAATTTGCGAAGGACATCAACGCTGCATACTCTCGCCTAATGGACGTCAGTAGCTCGGGCACGAAGCTCGCCCTCACAGAGCCTGAGCTGGAAAGCTGGCTACTGGAGCGCTTCCGCAAGAATCTCGGGATCCCAATCCCGGACGTAGACTCTGACATTTTTGCTGCCGGCGTGGACAGCTTGCAGACTACGCGGATCTGGCGGGAGATCCAGAAGAACCTCGATCTTGGCGAATCGACGCAGCCGCTAAGCCAGAATGTCGTCTTCGAGCAGGGCAATGTTCGCGGGCTGGCGAAGTATCTCTACAGCCGCCGCGCCGGCGAGCTGGCCGAGATCGACAACAATGAAGAGCTGGAGGTCATGCAACTGCTCATCGACAAGTACTCGGTCTTTCCCTCACATAAGCCGACCCTTTCCACCCAACCTGCTCAGCAGACCGTTCTCCTAACAGGCGTCACTGGAAATCTCGGCGCTTTCATCCTCGCCTCCTTGCTCCAGAACCCTAAGATCGCCGAGGTCCACTGCCTCATCCGCGCCTCCTCCCCCGAAACAGCCCACGCCCGCCTCCTCTCCTCCCTCTCCTCCCGCCAAATCTCCCTCACACCCTCCCAGCTCCAGCGCATCCACGCCCACTCCTCAGACCTCTCGCTCCCCTCCCTCGGCCTCCCAGAACCCACTCTGACCCACCTCCACAAGACCCTAACCTGCATAATCCACTCCGCCTGGGCCGTGAACTTTAATCTCCAAGTCCGCAGTTTCGAATCCCACCATATAGCCGGCACAGCGCACCTAATCGCGCTAGGCCTCTCCTCGCACCTTCTGAAACCAGCGAGTTTCTATTTCTGCTCCTCCATCTCCAGCGCGTCAGGCACGCCGAAACCGGCGTCCATACCTGAGAGTCCGGTACCGGAGCTGCGGCATGCGCAGGCGACGGGGTATGGACGGAGTAAATTCGTGACGGAACGGATCACACACGCTGCTGCAAAGGTGATGGAGTCGAGGGTTCTGCGGATCGGGCAGTTGAGTGGTGATACGCGGGCGGGGATTTGGAACGAGACGGAGGCTGTGGCGTTGATGATCCGGTCGGCGAGGTCGACGGGGTGTCTGCCGGCACTAGATGAGAGGGTAAGCTGGCTGCCTGTTGATGTTTGCGCTGAGGCGGTTGTGGATATCGCTCTTCGCGACCGGGCAGCGCAGGATGGGAAGGAGAACCTGGTGTATCATCTCGTCAATCCGAAGACATTCCACTGGAGTCGAGATCTCCTGCCCGCATTGCGGCAATGCGAGGCGCAATTGAGCAAGTTTGAGGTGGTCAGTACGAGTGAGTGGCTGGATCGTCTCGCGAAGAGCGAGCCAGATCCGGCGAACAATCCGAGTATGAAGCTGCTTGACTTCTGGCGGAAGAAGTATGGCAGGGGCAGCAAGGCTTCTGACGATGGTGAAGACGCGCCGGGACTTACTTTCGAGACGACGAGAACAGTCGACGAGTGTGGGCTGCTCGGCGAGGTCGGTCAGGTGTTGGAGAGTGGGCTGATGGAGAGGTATGTGAGAGCTTGGGGTGAGAGGTGGAAGGAGGGTATTTGAAGTAGTCAGTTCGTATGAATGAACAACGCATTTGTATCTATTTCGAGTCTAGTGTATATGTGCTTCGGCACTCCCCTCCCTCTCTTCGCCACCCACGCCACCGCGGCTGAAATCTGACCTTGATACCCTAGCATCAAGCAGCGAGCATGCCGGGCATGTCGTGATCTCGTGAGCATTGGTAGCATCCTCTGTGGCATGACCTACGACGATCAAGTCGCGGCCGGTACTCCACTCTGGGTCTTCGAGTCACGTCAATTGCCCAGTTCCCTACAAGACGCCATCGCCTTCTCTCAGGATCCGCGGGCAGACTGCACGATCTTATCGGTTGATCCACATGCCTCGGCGAATTGTCCATCGAGCTGAGATGCTGGTGACTCCCGTCGGCAATGGATCAAATAGCGATGATTGAAAGTCCGTCAAGGTTGATGGGCCAAAAGCAGGTCAACATCCGAGTTCTCGTGGCCGTGGACAGAGCAAAGTTGGAGTAGAGACCAGACGTCGAGTTCTGTTCCAGCCCGTTTTGTTCCAGCGAACGCTTTGACACGGCGTCTCGCTGCGTGTCACAGCGGGTTCTGCAGACTGATGCGGGTTCAGGTGTCTGCCCGTCTGAAATGACCAACAGTGGTGGATCGGCGTCTCGGACCAGCGAGGATACCTGCCGAGCACTATCGTGACTAAGTGCCCCGGCTGTAGTGCTGCGGTGAGATGGCGGCGTTTCCATAACGTGCTTCCGCCGTGGCAGCTCCGGCAGCATTGGAACGTCTTCAGCGGCCTTGCGCAGCGCTGAGCTGGCCTTGGAGCTTTTCGCACAGGCTGCAGCATGACAATCCAATGTCATTGGTGCGTAGGCGTTCGTGGTAGCGGCCCTCGGAGCATCCTCGCCTTCGTCCCTCAAGCCATCCCATCAAGTCCTATGCATCCTCCATTCAGCCAACGACATCCCTCACGCCCTTGTCAGCATACGTCTCCAGCTGTCTCGTCCCCTTTCTCAGGAAGAACTCAATCGCGCTAAAGTCCTTCTTGTCGAGATGAATGTTCTTGTCGAACTCCTTCCGGGCAAAAGATTGGAAGTGTGGCCGTGAGTGTTCCGGCTTCGTGCGAGCGGTGCGCAGGCATTGGCGGTAGAGGGCGAGGACAGCCTTTTGCAGACCGGAGAGGCGGGGCATGGAGTGGGAGTGACTGGTATAAGGTAAGAATGATGATGACACACCAGGTCTAGTAGGAGATGCAGGTAACTGTTACATGTACTTTGATGTCGGGCTCTTGGCACTCCACGTCACTCTATGGCTATGTACTTTGCATGGGTAAAGTGAGGGCCTGCCATATCGATCATCCCCATGCGCCAACGACTGTGCTGGAGTCCTCGTGAACCACTGCTTCGTCTTACTCCTCCCCTCCTCCTCCCATCTCTTGCCCTCCCACACCGCCACCATGGCGGAAGTCCCCATCGGTACCACTCGCTCCCCCACCCCAACCATATCCCCAGCTGACACCCTCCAGTCCTCGATGGCGGGACTGGATTTCTCAAAGCTGGCTATGCCGGCACTGTATGTTCTATCCGATCTCACGACGCCCTGTTGATCTCACTCGGTAGCTTACGCTAAATCCCCAGAACTTCCCCGACCACCAATACCCCTCCATAGTCGGCCGCCCCATCCTCCGCACGGAAGAGCAAAACCAGGAAGGCATAGTCCTCAAGGACATCATGTGCGGCGACGAAGCAGCAGCAGCACGGAGCATGCTCCAAATCACATACCCCGTACGTCCCTATGATCCCACCCACCTCATCCCCTCAGCCTCCCGCTGACCAGACGATCCCACACGCAGATGGAGAACGGCATCGTAAAACGCTGGGACGACATGCAACACCTCTGGGACTACACCTTCTACGAGAAAATGAAGCTGGACCCCACAAACCGCAAAATCCTTCTCACCGAACCCCCCATGAACCCCCTCAAAAACCGCGAACACATGGCCGAAGTCATGTTCGAGCGCTACGGCTTCGGCGGCCTCTACGTCGCCATCCAAGCCGTGCTAGCCCTCTACGCGCAAGGTCTAAGCAGCGGCGTAGTAGTGGATTCAGGTGACGGCGTAACGCACATTGTACCAGTGTACGAGTCCACCGTGTTGAACCACTTGACGCGGCGACTAGATGTCGCCGGCCGAGACGTGACGCGGAATCTCATCTCCCTCCTCCTACGACGAGGCTACGCTCTAAACCGCACAGCAGACTTCGAAACCGTGCGCGCGATAAAGGAGAAGCTGTGCTACGTCTCCTACGACCTCGCGCTCGACCAGAAGTTGTCAGAAGACACCACCGTGCTGGTAGAATCCTACACCCTCCCCGACGGCCGCGTGATCAGAGTAGGCAGCGAACGCTTCGAAGCCCCCGAATGCCTCTTTCAACCCCACCTGGTCGACGTCGAACAACCCGGCATAGCCGAATTCCTCTTCCAAACCATCCAGTCCGCAGACGTCGATATCCGCAGTTCCCTCTACCGCGCCATCGTGCTCTCCGGCGGCTCGTCAATGTACCCCGGCCTGCCTTCCCGAATGGAGAAAGAGATCAAGCAGTTGTGGCTGACGCGGGTGTTGAAGGGTGATCCGGAGCGGCTGGAGAAGTTCAAGGTCAGGATTGAGGATCCACCCAGAAGGAGGCATATGGTGTTTCTTGGGGGGGCGGTGTTGGCGAATATCATGGCGGAGAGGGAGGACATGTGGGTTTCGAAGGCGGAGTGGGAGGAGCAGGGCCCGAGAGCGTTGGAGAAACTGGGTGGGCGGTGAGCGTTCTATTCACGAAGTCAGAGGACTGAGTTTTAGCGCTACATTGCGCCGACGAAATGGGAAGCGCTTGGTGCAGCTCTGGTGGCGACAGCTGTGCCAGGGAAAGTCACTATGGTGGGAAAAGAGCAGTTCGATCTGCGCCGACTACATGCAAGTTGATCTGCCTCGTGCCCCGGGGGAGCAGGAGAATCGCTGCAGTAGATAGATTTATCAGCACCGACTCAAAAGCTCGTTACGAATACCTCACACCTGATCCCACTTCCCTTCTCAGAGCAGATCGAACGCAATGTGTTAGTAAATCTCACATGCACAAGCCATGCACATCTTACAGATGGCATCTAATGATAACGAGCGATCCAGGTACGGCTGAGGCATGGCAGACAGTCGAAGTATTGCTTGCGTGCTGTCTAACAGAGCGCTGCATACTCTACGCCACTTCGGCCGATTGCTCGCTCGCTGTGAGCGCTGACATACAGCGCAGTTCTTCGGGGCGCTTCAATAGTGCGCTTTCATGAGCTCATTTGGACATCAGCCGACGTTTGCTGCCCGTGTCGCGCCAGTCTTGCTTCTCGGCAAGAACTCCAAACAAGGGAGACATCATGGTCGATCCCTGACATTATTCCCTCCAACGCCCTGCGATGCTCATGCTGTACAGGTCATTCCCCTTACCGCACCCTCGACGCACCGCTGGTCTCAGCTCACAAAGCCAGGCAAACATCTAGTACGGCTCCTAGCCATCCATAGTGACCTCCTTCGCCGCCTGAACCGGCTCACTCTTCACCTCCACCTTCGTCTCCTCCTTCGCTCCCGCATTCCTCGCGTTCTTCATAAC
This sequence comes from Cryoendolithus antarcticus, assembly GCA_002077065.1. Lineage (NCBI taxonomy): Eukaryota > Fungi > Ascomycota > Dothideomycetes > Cladosporiales > Cladosporiaceae > Cryoendolithus > Cryoendolithus antarcticus. Next base: position 697,071 of record NAJO01000016.1, read on the forward strand.
GCCCTTCAGCATCTTCTCCACAGCGTCCCAATCACTCGTGTCAAGCCTCGTAGGCTCGATGCCAAAGTGACGACCGATCTCTTGCAGCATCTCCCAGCTGCGACGGTCATGCACAAAGGTTAGGGCGGCGCCGGTGCGGCCGAAACGACCGGTACGACCGATGCGGTGGAGGTAAGTCTCATAGTCTGGCTGGTGGTCTTGTGTGGTGGGTACGTCGTAGTTGATGACCATTGTCACGGTTTGGACGTCGATGCCACGGGCGAGGACGTTAGTAGTGATGAGGACTTTCGCCTCGCCTGTGCGGAAACGGTTGAAGACTGCATCACGCTCGGAGCCTTCAAGGGCGCCGGAGAGGGCTGCTACGGCGTGGCCAGACGCGACCATGCGCTTCTCGATTTCGGTTGCCGTGTCGCGACGACGCACGAAGATGATCGACGAGGCAATTGTCATGAGGGAGTAAAACTTTAGGAGTGCCTCGTACTTTGCCTCGTCGCTGTCACAGTCAAGGTACATTTGCTTGATACCTTTGACTGTGAGCTTCTCCACCTCGAGTGTGATCTGATTCGAGTTGGGTGCGAAGGTGTTCGCGAAGTTGAGCACCTGATCCGGGAAGGTGGCGGAGAAAAGGACGATCTGTGCGTTCTTAGGTAGTTGCTGCTTCACACGTTGGCACTGGTCGCCCATGCCGCCAATGTCCAGCATGTTGTCGGCCTCATCTAGAGTCAGTACCTTGATGGAGCGGGTGTCGAGTTGGCGGCGCTTCATCACGTCCATCACCGTGCCGGGTGTACCGACGATGATCTGGCCGACGACCGGCTTGCCGCGATTGGCAGGGTTGGGAATTGCCTCGCCGATAGTGAGGCCGTCAGCTTCCATGAACATGCCGAGCATCTTCGCCACACTAGCGATCTGGCGTGCTAGCTCACGCGTGGGAGCGAGGACAAGACACTGTGGGCTGGGATTCGAAAGGTCGATGCGCGTGAGCATGTTGAGTGTGAAGGCAGCCGTCTTGCCCGTGCCAGATTGTGACTGGCCAATGAAGTTTGAGGCGGGGTTCTTCATGAGTAGGGGCAGGGCACGCTCCTGGATCTTAGAAGGCTTATGGAAGCCGTTGAGGGCGAGTGAGCGCTGTAGGGCGTCCGACCTGCATGAAGTCAGTATAAGATGCAGTAAGCAGTAGCGCATGTGACGGACAGGTTCAGCTCATCAAAGCTCTTGATCGAATTGAGAGGGCTGTTTGGATCACCCTGAAGGTCGGCGAGCTTGACATTGACGTCGAATTCGGGCTCATCGAGTCCGGACCCGTTCAGCCAAGTGCTAGCGCCGTCACCTTGCGCCACGCTGAGTGATGAGTCGTCTGAAGGATTGGGCTTAGAAGGTGTCTCTTTGGGGACTTCGGTCGCGTCGACCTTCTCGACTGGAGGTGGCTGTGGCGTCGATTCGGTGGGTGTTTCGACTTCATCAGCCCAGTTGAACTTCTCAGTGGGCTTGTCTGAGGCTGTGCTGTTCGCTTTGTCTGGGAATGACAGGCGGTCGGCGAAGCTTTTGGCTATGCCGCTCGTGTCTCCCGCTGTGTTGTCCGCCATTGCGAAGTGAAGGTCAAGTTTGCTGCAGTGAATGATAAGTCTCGTGCTGCAGGCGAGTGCAGCGCCGGAACCACGTGAAAGTAGCTTTGAGCGTAGTGATAGCGTCAAGTGATGGTGACGGACGCTCCGCTCGTCTCTAGGTCGTGTTCACGTTTTGCAGTAAATCGATGAAGTGTTGCATGAATCAGTGATGTCGATCAACAATTATTCGAGAGCCCCACATGCAGGCCATCTGCAAGCGCGGGGCAGGAACGTCCCGCCAGCCGCGTTGCAGGGATGACCCACATTGCACCTGAATCGCTGTCTGTCCATGTACACGGTGGATAAATGAAGTCGCGGATGTGGAGGCGCCGAGCGACGGACTGCAGCAAGTGACAAGTCCACGTCTCGGCACAGTGCATACCGCACACAGTATTGCTAGACACATGCTATGTTTCACGACTGCAGTACACCCTCACCAATGACGAACGATGGCCGAGGTTGACATTGCACCCAACTTCGGCGCTGAGCTAAAGGATGGCTTCAAGAACGCCAATGCATGGGTTGGCGGCGGCATTCAATGGCTGGATGACATCCAAGCCTTCTACCGCGAGCGTGCTGTGATTGAAAAGGACTATTCGGCCAAACTCGCGGCGCTTGCGAAGAAGTACTTCGACAAGAAGCTCAAGAAGAGCAGTAGTTTGAGTGTGGGAGACACTCCGACGGTCACGCCGGGATCGCTGGAGAGTGCCTCTATGACCACGTGGACTGTGCAATTGTCGACACTTGAATCGAGAGCAGCAGAGCATGAGCGCTTCAGTCAGCAATTGGTTACTGGCCTTGCGGAGCCCTTGAAGAATCTCGCTGCACGATACGAGGATCTGCGCAAGCAACACGAGGGCTATGCGGCGAAGCTGGAGAAGGAGCGGGATTCATCGTACGGAGATCTGAAGAAGACCAAGGGCAAATACGACAGCGTATGTCAGGAAGTCGAGAATAAGCGAAAGAAGATAGAAAGTTCATTCGATCATGGCAAGACGAAGGCGCAAGGAGCATACGTGCAGCAGCAGGCTGACATGCGTAATACGAAGGTTTGTCTGGTATAGCAAGATATGGTGGCGTTATGCTGAAGAAGTGGTAGAACACATACCTGATCACCATCAATGTCACGAATAAGCAGAAGGAGAGATACTACTACGAGTATGTCCCCGAACTCCTCGACGTAAGAATCACCAGACCTCAAGCTGCACTATCGAGCACTTAGACTCAGGTACATCTGCTGACGATCTGTCTACTAGGCCTTGCAAGCTCTATCCGAAGCTCGAACAGCAACCTTGAACAACATCTGGAGCGCCGCATCAACGATGGAAACGCAGACACTCGACCGATCGCTGCAACTAATGTCGCATCTTTCCTCCGAGATACCTCGAAACATTCCCGTCCTCGACAGCATGATGTTCGTTCGCCACAATGCACTCCAGCACTGGCAACCGCCATCCGACTTCGTATTCGAGCCGAGTCCAGTGTGGCTAGACGACAACAGCATGGCCTCCGATCCGCAAAGTCGCACCTTCCTGATGAACATCCTTTCGAAGTCCAAGTCCTTACTTGGAGCACTGCGAAAGGAATGTGAGGCTAAGCGCCGGGAGGTGGACGGCGCAAAACGAGTCCGTCAAGCCATTCGCGAAGGCAAAGACAAACGAGATGAAGTCGAGGTCGTGCGATCGCTATTTGTGCATTCCGAATCACTCCACGAAGCCGAACGCCGCCGTGTGACAGCGGAAGTCGAAGTTGAGACCATCACGGCAGTCATGGGCGACATCAGTGTAGGTATGCGGGCTCACAAGTTCGAGAACAAGACGTTCAAGATACCGACGAACTGCGATCTCTGTAGCGATCGCATATGGGGACTGTCGGCAAAGGGATTGAGTTGCATGGACTGTGGCTATACGTGCCATTTGAAGTGCGAGCTCAAAGTGCCCGCAGACTGTCCAGGAGAGCTCGACAAAGATGCGAGAAAAGCCGCCAAAGCGCAGCGACAGGTCGAGGCGCAGAACATGGCCGCAACACCTGCTAGGCCTGAGATGGCTACTAATGGTAACGGCAATGGAACAAGCTCGCATCGCGACTCTTTGCCATCACTCCAGCGCAGCGACACAATCGGATCCATGAACACCCTCTCATCAGGTTACGCGGCGTCTGCTCATCGGAGTGTGTCTGGAGCAACGGTGACGAGCCCCGTGGAGACGAAGCCAGCTCCGATCAGTAAAGGGCACAGAGTCATGGCTCCGCCGCCTGCGGCTTACAAAACCGCTGCGGATGACGATGACAGCAGCTCGAACGAGCAGAAGGGAAAGATGCTATACGCCTACGCAGCCAACGGCGTTGGCGAGATCTCGGTCTCGGAAGGCATCGACTTTGCAGTCGTGGAGCCAGACGGTACGTCTCCCAAATCATTCCTCCCTCTGTTCAAACTGTTCAGCCCACTGACTTGTGATTTTTGTTACAGACGGTTCAGGCTGGCTCCGCATCCGGCCCCTCTCACCCTTCTCCTCTCAAACCCCCGGCCTGGTACCCACATCCTACACCGAGCTCCAACCTCGTCCTTCACCACGCCCGATCTCAACGCTCAGCTCCGCCGCCTCTGCTTCTACGACCTCGCTAAATTCCAATACAGCGCCACGGAAGCAAGGCCCTGCTGTTGCGCCACGGCGAGGGAAGCGGACGGTGTCTACGAGTGGTGGGCCGGGGGCAGGGGCTGGGGTGAAGTACGTGGAGGCGCTGTATACGTACGAACCCTCAGGGGATGGAGAGACGGGAATGACTGCAGGCGAGCGGTTGGTATTGATCAAAGATGATGAGGGAGATGGGTGGTGTACTGTGCGAGGCAGTAAGGGTGAAGGCGTGGTGCCTGCTGGGTGGGTAAAAGCTTCATAGCCGCTATCTCTCTCCACCCTAATCCCGAACGCCCTGCCTTGGTCCCTACATGACTACCGCTTCACATCCGGCTCCCAAGACATCCGACTCGGCTGCCCGATCCCCTCTTCCCTCCCTGTGCCTAGTTCTTGTACGTCGCTGCCTGGCATCTCGTAGATTGCGCTTCGCCCTTCTACTTCGTGCGCGACGGCGTACTTGCCGTCGCTGCCGAAGTAGCCTGCCTCTCCACGCCCGCCGTCCATCTCCGAGTAGCCGGCCTTGTTAGGATCAATCTTATGCGGACTGTCCAGCTCCTGAGCATAAGGTTTATGCGGCGCAGTGAGCTCGTGGATCTCCCCACCTCCAAGTTCGCCGCCGATAGGCGCCGATATGAATGGTCTTCCTTCGTTGTCCGTCGAGTTGGGTGAAGGAGGGGAAGGGTTCTTAGCTTCCAGCTCCGCGGCTTTGGCAGCGCGGGTCTTCGTGCTGCGACGTCGGAGGAACCAGATGAGCAAGGCTATGAGGGCTATGAGGGCGATGATGCCTACGACCACGCCTGCAATTGCGCCTGCACCAAAAGACGAGGAGGATGAGGAGGACGCGGCGCGGGCTTTGGACGTCCAGTCGGGGGAAAGGATGGAGTGGATATTCGTGTTTTGCAGCGCCATCTGGTCCCATTTGCAGGGTGCTACTGTGAAGTTGCCGCGGTCGTAATCAGCTATGATATACGCCTCCTGGAAGAATGCGCGGCCGAGTGTGTATTGCGATTCGTTCGCCGCCCGCTGCAGGGGAAAGTAGTAGGATGTTGTGCCGTTGTCGATGATTGGGAAGGAAACGTTCAGGTCGAAGGCGCCGTATGGTAGACCTATGTCGACTGTCGAGCTGCCGTTGGTGAGCGTGAAGTTCACGTATGCGCCGTTGGTTGTCAGAGTTTGGTGCTTATCGCCGCTGACGAGATAGCGGTTCACGGTGCTGTTGTATTTCAGCCCAAACGCGTTTTCGAAGGCGCTGCAGGCAGTTCCAGGGAGCCAGATCTCGGCCACCGTGGAGTCCAGGTAAGCTGAGATTTGCCCGTCAGGCAGGAGGTTCTTATTGCCTCGCGCGTCCCCTGTAGATATGGCGCTGATGTCTACGAGCAAGTCTCGCGATATGTCGCCGCCGAATTTGAAGGTTGTGTCAGTTGGTTTGAAGCGGGATGTGTCGTAGCCGCCTAGTGTGAGGGAGCCGTAGACTTTGTTGAAGCGGTATTGGTTGCCGGCTGTGTAGCCGTAAGAGCGGCTGGGGATGCTACTGCTGTTGTAAAGCAACTCCATGAACGAAGGCTGCGGGCTGTTCAGGGTGCTGAAGTTAGTCGGCAGTGGGTTGAGCCCGAAGATGCCAATCCAGTAGTTCGAGTCTGCGATCGCGAAGAGCACTGAATGATCGACCTTGGGTCCTCCCGAGCCCTGCCATCCTAGCGTGATGTCTTCGTACCCAGCGTCGCCAGTCGTATCCAGCCCCAGATTCGACTCGATCTCGGTCCCGTATGGTGTGAGTGGTTGGTATGTCACACTTCTACTCCAGTCGTATGTGAAGCCTCGGATGTTGTTGCAGTCTGGAACGTAGTACGCTGGACATCCCCCGGTGCCGTTTATCACCCATGTATTGTAGCCCGCGGTCGAGGGCATGACTCGGACATTTTGTGTCTGTACAGTGCCGCCGCCGAGTTGCAGGGGAAATGACGACCATGGCCCGTCTGAATGCAAGTCAGCCATCGCTCCTGCCATCTGCCACTCTGTATGCTCTTACCATTTCCGTCCCAATATTGACTCGGCGCAATGCTGATCGCAGCTGGTATCGTGACATTACTCGAGTCCGCTCGTCTGCTTAGCCTCTTCACATTCTTTGCCCACACCTCTGGTACCGAGACTGCAACTGTCGATTGCACCAACGCCAATATCCATAACAGGTCTCGTGAGACCACCATTGCCGTCACGCAGCGCGCCCGCGCACTGTGAGCTGAAGTCCTCCAGAGACCGTACTAGGTGAGACAGAACAGCAACGTGTATGGCGTAAGATCAGCGATCGAGACTCGAACGAGACAAGAGTACAGAAAGATGACGCTGTACGAAAGGAAAGAACATTGCAAGGCTCATACTCGTACAGTAGTCAGGCCGTCAGGCGCAGTAGCCAGCATGCGCCGGCGCGAACGCTGTCAGCTCGAGAGGAGGTGGAGGATTCCCAGCGCTTCGCTTAACTTTGTGCAATCTATTGTACACGAGAGCGCATTCTTCCGCGTTTGCGATGGTATGATTAAACACACTTTCTCAGGCGGTGCTGTTTGGTCTTCCGCTTGCTTGAACGTCATCTGACTTCGTGTCGCCTATTCTCATTGCTCGGCATCGGTGTCAGTGGCTCGCTCGAACATCGATCCATGGCTTCGATTGGGGCTAAATTTAGCCTTTCTGGATCTGCCAAGGCGTCCCATTGGCTGAGTTCCTTCGTACCTTGTGTTCTCGACCATCACCCACCATGATGCACGAGTCTCATGATTTTGGTCCTGCCCTCAAGGAGGGTCTTGCTATCCCCGCTGGATAAGCTGTTTCGACTGGATCTGACACGGACAACAGACGACGCATGGCTGCCCTCCATCAGCAGGCCCGGGCGCCCGACGCTTCGTGAAGGTCGAGAGATTCAAGCACGAATACGGACTGCCTCCTTTTGTTCTGAAGCTCTTCGACTGTCGCGAATTTAGTCACTCTTTGGCCAGCAGCAGCATTTGTCTCAAGGCGATACCCATCTCGTAGGCGCAAGTTATGATAGTGGTTTCGCATAAGTCGTCCTGGACACATCTCTGCGAGCATACTTCGAACGGAGCTACAATTGTGCAAACGCGAGAGCCTGCTCATACCGATGTCTGTTACAATCTACAGCTTCGCGCACGAGTGACAATAACTCGTACGCACCCAAGCTTCTCAGATCGTCCAGCAACAACGCCTGTACGAACTGACTGTCGGAGCGATAGACGACCTCGGGTAACACTACCGTGGCATACCTTCCTCAACAGTAGTGATTACGGAGCAGTGCTCATATCCCAGCATCAGGCTGACTCGCAATATGGAGTGAAGCTCTTATTCCCATACATGCTCAAGATGCTGCGCGCAGTCAGCACCGGCAATGCGTGCGGGGTGACATGAGTCCCGCCGGCTATGCGTCCTGCTGCAAGGTACTCTGAAGACACGAGGCCGATGTGCAGTGCCATGCTAAAGACGTCGCAAAGTATAAAGGTACAGTTAGGTGTAAGGCCTCTCTTACATCTTCATTGTCATTGTAGACGAGCTTCTTCTACTCTTCAAATCCCTCAGAAATCTCGTAACAAGCAGACCAAGCCGTGAGCTTACAGTAGCCAACATGATCGGCCTTGGCGGCAAGCACATCGTCAACCTCTACAATCTCTGGGTGGTTGTCTACGTCGCTCTAGGCACTCTTGCAACAGCATACGGCCTTGCAGTGATCGGGTCCACCGTCGGACAACCGAATTGTGAGCGGTGAGCATGCCTCATCGGGTCCTTGTACTTACACCAGACAGTCTACACCTACTTCGACCTCGCTACGGCTGGGGAGCCGGGCTATGCATATACGACTAATATCATCGGCGCCCTGAATGGCGTCAACAGCGCCGGCGCCATACTTGGGTGTCTGACCAGCGCCTGGAGCGCTGATGCGTACGGAAGAAAGCGCACGATCCAGCTAGGCTGTATCATCCTGATTGTTGGCGGTGCCTTGTGCTCGGGCGCTGTCGACATGGCGATGTTCCTCGTCGGCAGGGTAATTGCCGGCATCGGGGCGGGTATTCTTGCTGGTACGACCTCCCAGCTCGATCCAAGGTCGCACAAGAGTTGACCGAGGTTCCAGTCGTCGTACCCATGTACCAAGGTGAGATATCCACAGCGGAAACCCGCGGCGCCATGATGTGCGTAACAGGCATTGCCTACGCCTTCGGCTACTCCCTCGCAGGCTGGCTCGGCTTCGGCTGCTACTTCATCTCCGCCGACTCGCCACACGCCCAAGCAGCCTGGCGCTTTCCACTCGCCATGCAATGTCTTCCGCCTCTGATCGTACTAGCAGGCAGTAGCTACATCCCTTTCTCGCCACGTTGGCTACTGGGTAAGGGTCGCCGGGAAGAGGCGCTGGAGATCGTCAAGCGACTGCATCGCACGGCTGACGATAATGAAGATGTGGCTGCTAGGCAGGAGTTCTACTTGATGGAGAAGCAGTATGAGCTTGATGCTCAGTATGGGGTGCGACGATTCGAGATCTTTCGCACTGCGCCGAATCGACGGAGGGCGTTGGTGGCTGCCATCATGATGTGGGGAGATCAATTTCTTGGCATGTTCCACTGCTCATCTCACTTACGAGTCCTGTCACTGACACTCTCAGGCATCTTCGTGATGACCAACTACGGCGTCCTTATATACGCATCTCTTGGCCTCATGGGCTTCACACCGCTTCTCCTAAATGCCTGCTGGACGACCTTCACGATCGTCGGCAACATCTGGACGGCGTTGTACATAGATCGCTACGGCCGGCGCACCTTCCTCCTTATCGGCACTTCTGGCGTAACAGTCTCGCTGATCTTCCTCTGCGCGCTCACAGCAACGTACCTGGGCACCGACAACACCGCGGGTCTAAATGCAGCGGTATTTTTCATCTGGTTCTTCATCCTCTGGTGGTGCTTCTTCGTCGACGCAACGCAATATGTCTACGTCTCCGAAATCTGGCCCAACCATCTCCGCTCCCAAGGCACAGCCTTTGGCCTCGCCTTTTTCTACCTCGCCTCCGAAGTCACGCTCGTCGCTGCTCCGGTGGCACTCAATAAGATTGGCTGGAAGTTCTATCTCGTGCTTATTGTGCCGAGCTGCTTTTACGTTGCGGCTGTGTACTTTCTGTTTCCGGAGACGAAGGGTAGGACGTTGGAGGAGATTGGGACGTTGTTTGGGGATGAGCATGTGGCTGGCAGGTGGTATGGGATCAGTGAGGAGGAGAAGATGGAGATTGCGAGGAAGGCTTTGGAGGAGACGAGTTGTGGTGGGGATGGGATGAAGACAGGGTATGGGGATGCTGTAACTGAGAAGCATGACGTTGTACTCTAGGTGTAGTGATGTCTTGACTAGATTCGACGGCCGGAGTGCACCTGCCAGTCCAGCTGCAGCACTATGGTACTGCACCTAGATCCGTATGAGGCTGGAATCGCGACGATTATATAGAATGATACATATAAGCCTCGCACCGTCCCATCCAAGCAAGCACCCGTAGCTAACGAGGCTGGAGGCGATCATAGAGGTATTTGAAATGGCGTGTATATCCTGACTTGATCGCAAGGAACATTAATCTATCAGCATTACCACTCCCCAACGCCGTCGCTAAGATCCCCAGATGAAACAAAGCTACCTTGCCCTAAAACCGTCACTTCCCCCTCGAGATCAGTTCCTTGCTCGCGACGGGCAGGAACCTGCCTTTGTATATCGAAAACATGATCATGATCCACAGCCATATCCGGCCCACGTCAAACATGCCCTTCCAGCTGATGGGCACGAACGGCTCCTTCGATTGCTCGTCGAAGCTCTTTTCGATTTCGAGGAACATCTTTGGATCATCTGTGATTACCCCATCCAGGCCCCGACGGATACACCATTCCATCTTGTCCCGCTCGTTCACCGTCCAAGCTAGCACTTGACGCTTGTCGGCTTTCGCGTCTGCGATGAAATTCTTTCCACCCGGCGCAATTAGAATCGGTAGCACCATGTTGAAGCCCACGTTCGGCACAGTGAAGAAGTGTCGAGCGTATGCGACGCTGAATCCGATGTGCATGACTGGAAAGTCGGGGAGGTACTTCAGGGCGAGGGGAAGGAACTTTGCAGCCCAGATGCCGAGCATGACTCGTGAAGTCCAGGGGTTGCTTTCGGAGGCTGGGTGCTCCGCCAGCGTTGAAGCGATGAGCTTCATGACTTTCTCCGCATCATTGTCGAGCTTGATATCCAGCAGCAGCCACGTATGCTCCAGTCCCGGCTCAGCCAGATACTCCAATAAGTCCCCGAGTCTCGGCATCCCCTCATGCGGCTTCGCGATCGTCCTCAACCCCTCAATCTCCTTCCACTCCACATCCACAATCTTCTCCGCCCGCCCAAAACACCTTTTCAACGTCGCATCATGACTCAACACCACCACCCCGTCCTTCGTCAAGTGCACATCCGTCTCTAGCGCGTGCGCGCCAGCTTTCACAGCGCCTCGGAATGCTGCCATGGTGTTCTCGGGGTGCGCGGCTTTGTAGCCGCGGTGGGCAATGCATTGCGGACGCCGGCGTTTCTGAGCGTCCAGACGGGCCGTGGTCCAGGTTGGGGCTGGGAAGGTGGGTGATTGGGGAAGCTCGGCTGGAGAGGCGAGGGAGTCTACGCCGGGTTGGAGGAGCATTGGGGGTACTGAGAGGGGTGGCGGGATGCGGGAGAGGAGGGGATCGAGGTCGGAGGGTGCTGGTGCCATGGTGGGGAGTTGATTGGTTGGGTGGCCGAGGTAGTGAGTGCTGCGCGCGGTACTGCTGGTTTGCTGTGGCCTGAGAGCATGCAGTCACAGTCTTCTGCTCATACGGCCGGATACGAAACGATGCGTCAGAGGGAAGAGAAAGAGCTGACCGATATGAGAAGAAACGCACGCCATCCTGCTCGTCTAGTACCGTCGGCAAGTGTGCTTGAAAAGTAACTTCCGCGCCCGTTGAATGCACCAAAGCGGGCAAGGTGGTAAGCTACGCTTAGGTATGTACCTTGAAGAATCGTTCTTCTACATGTACTCTACGCAGCTATGTAGCAGAGTGTTGATACAGATCTCTCAACACCCGCTGAATCGTCCACCACCTTGTTCACACCGCTCCGCGACCATGGTCCAGCTCGGCAAGCCTGGAAAGGCAAGCCGATATGTGCCGCATCCACACCCTCGTTAGCAATCCTTGCAGCTAATCGTCCTTCTTGTCTTGCCACATAGTACGTATGTCGCGCTCGGGCGCCTTCTCCTTCAACTGCCTCGACCTGTTACGCTCTGCAAAGCTATTGTTCGCTCCACGAAGGATCATGGACTTGCTGCCATACTTCCTGATGCTGCGTGCCGGCAGTTTGAGCGATCCGCTGGCGTGGTCGGAATGACTGTCTGAAGCGGCATGCTGCTGGCCAGCAGCAGTCTCCCCGTCGGCAGCAGTCTCCTGAACAACAAGGGTAGTACCGGTGGCATTCTGCTGTTGCGTAGCGACTGTGTCGCTGATAGCGGCCAATATGCCGTCTCCAGAGTCACCCGCACCCATGATGCTGTCGCTGACATCCCTCTTGCTCTGCTCGATCCCGGCGACAGCGAGTCCCTGCTTCCCAGGATCGACGGCGGCAGTATCTTTCTCGACGGCGGGAGTATCTTTCTCGACGGCGGCAGTCTCCTTCTCGACCACGGTAGCAGCCTCCTCGACCACGGTAGCAGCCTCCTCGACTGAGGTAGCAGCGTTCTCGACTAAGGTGGCAGCCTCCTTGACTGAGGTAGCAGCCTCCTTGACCACGGCAGTCTCCTCCTCAGCCGTCTCCTCCTCGTTAGAGTCATCGCCCTCGTCAGACTCAGTGACCTCGTCGGACTCATCATCCTCGTCAGAATCATCGACCTCGTCGGATCCATACTGATCGAGCCATTTGGCTAGTGATTCGTCATCCTGTGCGAACGCACGGTCGCATTCGTCCATCCACAGCAGGTCAGCCTCGATGTCGCGTGACAATTTGGTATGCCTGCGTCGCAGCGATCGACAGTATTTGCCGACTGTTTCTCCGCATCCTCCGACAGCAGCTTCATGCTCGAACCAGCTTAGAAGATCATCGGCCTCTAGCAGATGATCCTCTTGCACGGCGAGGTCTTCGTCAAGCCACATCCCCGCAAGGTAAAGGTGAACTTGTGCTCGATCGAGAGGGTGGAGCTTGCGCTTCTCCAAGAGTGCGAAGCAAGTCTCGGCGGTTAGACTCAAGCCTTCGGGGCGTGCGACCGGTACGGCTATAATGCGGGCGATAACGTTCTCTTTAAGTTCTTGCATCAACTCATCGAGGTGCGCGCCCGACACGTCGACTGGGAGGGCTTTGCAGCGGGTGGCGATGTCCGCCTCTGGGGGTGGACGGGGAGCGAAGGACCCGATTAGCAGGCCATACATGCCGCGTGAAGACATGATGGCGATGTGTTATGGTGAGTTGTGGAGGAGATAACGAGGGCGAGTGCAGTGGTCTCACGCCGAGCTGCCAAACGCAACGTGAAGTGCGCGGTGAGTGCAGAAGTTGTGGAAGGTGCAAGTCAGTCTCGTTCTTTCCTTCTTCTCGGGTGACACAGGACGCGGTCGCGGTCGGGCACGGCCGGGGGCCAACAAAGAGAAGAATGGGCCTTTGAGGATCTTCACTTGACGAAAGTGACTAGTAGCATTTGGTGCCTTCTAGAGAACTCACTTTGCTTCACCCTGATGAAGCACCCGGCAGACTTGCATTTGCTTCCGCAATTACTGCCAAAGGATCTAGTGCTACTGCATTCGCACCCGCAACAAACAACTCGTTACGTTGCTTCTGCGAGAGACGACTACTATCACAGCCTACGATAGTGACGCCAACGCGAAGTAGTTTACGGCCCTCGAAACTCGTCAATCACTCCCACACTTGGTACAGCACAGGACGACCGCCGCTCCGCTACCATGTGTCCTGGTCCAGATCCCAAGAAGACATGCCCGAATTGCGGCGCCGACAAGCCGCTGAACGAGTTTCCACCAGATGCAGACACGGTCGGTGGGCATGGCGACACCTGTCTGGCCTGTACAAAGAGGACATGCAGCGATTGCGGTACCGAAAAGTTGGTCGAGCATTTTCGCAGGGACCCGCGTATGAAGAGTGGGTACAAGACGAAGTGCAAAGATTGCGTCAAGGAGAGCGATGCGAGCAAGCCCACATTGCCGTCTGGTAGTCGGAGGATCTGTAAGGGAGCTTGCGGTGAGGACAAGCCTATCGAAGACTATGCCAATGACAAATCCCACCCGGGTGGCTACAGGTCGAAGTGCAAGGCTTGTGAGGAAGGAACGGAGGCAAAGCGCGTGCATAACAAGCCAGCAAAGATCCCAATGCCGCCTGGTACTCTGAAGACTTGCAAGGGAACCTGCGGTGCTTCCAAGCCCATCGAAGACTTTCAGTCTCCAGCGCCGGGTTATTGCCTCAACAGTTGCAAAGCTTGTAATGCACCGCAGCCTGGTAGTCGAAAGACTTGTAAGGGACCTCGCGCTGCTGACAAGCCTATCGAAGACTTTCGCAAGAACGGCTCTGGTGGGTACCGGCCGAAGTGCAAAGATTGCATGACGGATCAGGGGAGGAGCAAGCCCAAGGAGAGCATACCAGGAAAGATCGTTATGCCGTCTGGTCGTCGGATGAAGTTCACCTTGACTGGCTCGGGTACTGCAGGCCTTGCTACTGCACAGCGTGAGTCTAAGCATGCAATCATCCTCCACTCTGTGCCTCCTGACCTCACTGACCAGCTGCGGCAGATGACGAAGATGAGGGAGACGATGTGCACTCCACTAATCCTCGGCTCGCTGAGTTGCAGCGCCTCTATTCCAACTTGTTTCGCAGGCCAACCGGTGCTAACAAGCGCTATGCTCGGGGTGTCAACTACTGGCCGCTCAGCAGGAAAGAGATCTTGTCACGACATACCGAGCTCGGGTCGTCATCGTTATCCAAATACGACTTGGTACGCGCCCTCCAACGTGACGAAGTCGCTCATGGCCTACTTCCTATACCACGACCAGTGCACTCGCCGTACCATTTCCTGAGCAGGGACTCCTTGGAAATACTTGCAAGGTCCCGGGCATTCACTGCATTCATGAATGCGGAGAACTCAAGGCTGGCATCCGAGTTTGGGGAGGACCGTGCGCTGTCAACACAAGTTGGCGACGGCGACGCAGCTATGCTGGATGTCGACGCAGCTCAGCCGAACATCAATGATCTCGCGGCGGCTACCGATGAAGCACACTCGGAGCGACTCTCAGTCTCGGCTATCGACCCACGGCTCCGCGACTTTGCCAAGAAGTCCCAGAGCTCAGCAACCAGACTTGAGAATGACGACGTCCACGACAAGGTGAGGGATTGAATGATCAAATTCCTCCTACAGCACGATCATAGCAGCGAGGTAGATGTCTGGGGGCCTATGGACGATGCGAGCCAACAGGCTTTGGCCAGCATGCTCGTGGATGATCTCACACTCAGTCTTGGCTTGGACACTCACACCCTCGAAGCTTACAAGCGCTGCAGCACTACGCTTAACCAGCCTTCACAACTTCGACGTGTGCGAATCGGTGAGGTCGTTGGCATCACCGGTACGCAGACTGCATTCGACTTGCTGTATCCCCTGCTTCACGAGGGACGGATAATGCCGCAGGCCACCTCCTCTCGTGGCTTACTGTGTGGTGTGTTCGCACTTGAGAGGTCTTTGAGGTTCATGCAGCACCGTCTGCACGAAAGTAGTCCCGACCTGTGGCAGGTCGATCCTTCGGTCAGGTTTTTCGAACCTCCGCTCATAACATATGCCGACATGATGCGTGTGCTCTTCTCGGATTGGGACCCGCTCAGACAGTACGACAGTGGCGACAGTGCTACGCCGACGCCTGCTTACGATGCATATATCAGGCGGCAATACAGCTCTTTGCTTACCGACGAAGCTGATGCAGTGCTATTTAATCACGCATACACTGCGATGACGCGTGTCATGAACATGGACGCCTTGCAGCTACAGGCCATCCTGACTTTGCTGTATAATGACGGCAACAATCCTGACATGCCAATACACTATCAGCTTGGCGTCATTCGCAGTGGCTACTGGCGTGGTGTTCCAGGACCTGGTCCAGCTCGGGAAGAAGCTGTTCCTGCGAATGTGCGCTTCATCAACGATTTCGATCCGAGCCACCACCGACAAGCTGCGCTATTTGTTCACAACAGAGTGGCTCTTGGTAACGAGGAGTACAGTCACTTCGAAGGGATGGATGACAGCGGCGGTAGCGGATACCATGAAGTGCTATCATGGGGGATGCGAGTCGACGCCGACGAATATCATGCTGAAGGCCCCCAGGGCAACGACGATCTCTCCGAGGAGCCAGAAAACCACAAAAGCCAGAGATTAGCAAGAAATGAGCGGAATGATCGGAGGGCTGCCGCCAAACGAGAGCACATTGGATGCATACCCTGTCGCGAGCAGAACAGGCAGTGTACAGGTGATGTCTGGCAGGTGCCTTGCCCACAGTGTCAGGACACCGAGCTATATGACGGAGGAGACGCACCTAACTGCACCTGGGATGATCACCTCCGGCCGATGCAGTTCATTACATCTGAAGCTACGCCTCAGCAGCGCGAGGTAATGATGCAGCGTTGGAATACGCCCTTCATCCCGGATAATATAACAGCAGGATTTGTTGCTGTTGATCCCGTGCCAGTAGTCAGGCATTTTTTCGTCATTGCGCTCGCTCGCACCTCCTCTGCACGAGACCCAGCTACGATGGCAGCTATAGCTGCAGACCAGCAGATTACGCTTCATCACTACGACAACATGCTGAACGCAGGACCGAACGCCAACATTCAAGTCGTCCACTTCCCGGTAGGTCAGCGTCCGACCGATGAGAACGGTGGATACCTTCATATGCGCAAGGCTCGGTTCACGATTGCTCGACACGGCACTAGAGCCGTGCCTACTACAGCTGGCAACGTCAATAACCCTGCGGTCATTAGACTTGTCGCGCTGTTCCACGAAGTCTTCGCATATCAACAGCCGGTCCCTGCTAGTCATCCATACGAAATTCATATGCTGCTTAATTGGTTCGCTGGTTTGTCTGTGGGTATTCCAGCCTGGGGCAGTCTCGTCCCTTGGGAAGGTTTCTACGCTTGGGTGAGCGATCTGGACATCCAGAACCACACCGCGTTGGCCGAACGCATCTTCATTATTTTGCTTGCGGAGCCGCATGTTGTCGATGGAGTTCTTCCTCATTCGCTTGAGTTCCCTAACCGTACCGCTCGCTGGCCACGCCACAGGGGTAAGCACATGCACAAGAGGAGGCTCGTCGATCTACTCACCCGCAACGAGGATCTCAGAGCAGCTGCACTTGGGTATGCGCCGCTTCCACAGCGCTGGCCTGCTGCCGATGAGCACGATCTCGATGTGATGCTGGAGGCTATGTTCAATGAGGCTCGATACCGCTCAGGCCAGCTTGATGCGCTCACCGCACCGAGCTTGCAAGATGTAGCGGCACGCAATACCGGTCGGAATGCGCCCTTGCGCTAGGTTGCTCATCAGGCCCGGGAGCGATCCACTCGATGACTTCGCATGCTCGGGGTTCCGGAGCGCAGGCATACATGAGATGATGATGTGGACATGGGGGTAGAAACGGTGGCAGATGTTGTGAGGAGACGATGGATATGACGGGCAGAAACGATCGAGAGCATAGCGAGATGGTTGGATTTTTTCTCACGTTGCTAGCCTTACTTTGAAGCCGATGCAAATATTGAGATCAGTGTGAATTGGATCAGCAGTAGGACGATGTATCAGAGTCGTGTTTTCAATGACTTGTGGTGACCACTGTTATGTGACGCCTCTTCACGCGAATGTAGATACAGTATCTCTCATGCGACAGTCGACACACTCGATAATCATTGTGAACGCGCACGCCGCCAGCATGCCTGGGTGAGCAGTCGCACAGACTTAATCAAGGCCGAAATGCTCCGAGGACATGGGTCCTTTCATCTGGTCCACGGGCGCCTTCGCACGACTTCAACATTGCAGAGCATCTATCAGCAGTCGGCGATCAGCACTTCCAGACCAAGAACTACGCCGAGCTGCGAGTCTGCCACTGGTAGGTTCGGATGCTATGTTTGAGCACATGGACTGGCCGTTGCCTAGTGTCCAGCTGCGGGCCTCAGTTTCAACATCAGCGCCAGTTTCGT
Organism: Cryoendolithus antarcticus; assembly: GCA_002077065.1. Lineage (NCBI taxonomy): Eukaryota > Fungi > Ascomycota > Dothideomycetes > Cladosporiales > Cladosporiaceae > Cryoendolithus > Cryoendolithus antarcticus. The sequence goes on from NAJO01000016.1 coordinate 714,556, forward strand.
CGTCGTCGTTCATGCGCTTTACGCGTGCGGAACTTGATTCTGGGGAATTTGCCCGGCAGGAACTCTATCGAGATTTTGACGACGCTTGTTGGGTTTTCGCGGGGGCCGAGCGTGATGCGCAGGGAGAGGGAGGAGGGCGTGAAGGAGTCGTGGAAGTGGACTTGTTTGTGGTCTTGCAGTGGATCGATGGGGAAGGGTGGGTATTCTGAGGGAGGCATTGTGATGGTTCTTGAAGGGGTATGGTAGAGAATCTGAGTGGGAAAACATCGCAAAGTAAACACCGGAACGTCTACACACCTTGCGACTCGATGTCTATCATCTTCTCTCACTTCAGCCGCACAAATTTCTAGCACGTGTGCCCCGAGACGAGATCATCTTGCTCTCGGTCGTCCATGTGATGGGTTTCGGAACTTGAGACACTGAGGCGGACTCGTGATGCCAAATGGAGGACATGCTTACAAGCCGATGGAGTAATGCCTTGAAGCACGATGATCTGGAAGTGTTAAGTGTACATGCAGGCATTGCGGATGTGATAAGGAAGGAGATCAAAGTGAAGCGCGTCAAGGTCGCGTGAGGATGGATCTCAACCCCACCAACGTCGCGTCTCCGTCTGCGTGATCGAACACCACCGCTGATGTGACGAGAACGAGTGAGGGCAAATCGCTGAAATGCCGCGGTGAGCGCTTGATAAGCCTCAGGTAGTCTCTGCAGTCCATACTGACTACTTGCAGGGAGATCATAACCCTCCAGGCCGGCCAATGCGGCAATAGCGGTGCGTGCTCCTCCTCCAGCGACCTTCTCTTACACATCTCTGATCTCCTACACGCACAGTCGGCTCCCAATTCTGGCAACAACTCTGTCAAGAACACGGCATAAACCAGGACGGCAACCTACACCCTTACGCCGCCGAAGGGCCCCACGCAGGCGGCGACCGCAAAGATGTCTTCTTCTACCAATCCGACGACACGCGCTACATCCCGCGCGCAATCCTCTTAGACCTCGAGCCCCGCGTCATAGACTCCATCCTGTCAGGCCCCTACAAGAACATCTACAACCCGGAGAATGTCTACGTGCACAAGTCTGGAACCGGGGCGGGGAATAATTGGGCTGCAGGGTATGCTATGGGAGAGACGATACAGGATGAGGTGCTGGATATTATCGATCGGGAGGCGGATGGGAGTGATAGTCTGGAGGGGTTCATGTTGTTGCACTCTATTGCGGGCGGGACGGGGAGTGGGCTGGGGAGTTTCTTATTGGAGAGGCTGAACGATCGGTTTCCGAAGAAGTTGATTCAGACTTATTCGGTGTTTCCGGGAAACCAGGATGACATTGTTGTGCAGCCGTACAACTCACTGCTGAGCTTGCGGAGGTTGACGCAGAATGCGGATTCGGTGGTTGTGTTGGACAACGGGGCTTTGAGCAGGATCGCTGCGGACACACTGCATGTTCAGGAGCCGTCGTTCGCGCAGACGAATCAGCTGGTGAGCACGGTGATGTGTGCGAGTACGGCGACGTTGCGGTATCCGGGGTATATGCACAATGATCTGGTGGGCATAGTGGCGAGTCTGATCCCGACGCCGAGATGCCATTTCTTGCAGACGAGCTATACGCCATTTACGGGGAATAACGTGGAGGCTGCGAAGCTCGTGCGGAAGACGACTGTGCTGGATGTAATGCGGCGACTGCTGCAGCCGAAGAACAGGATGGTATCAGCCAACCCGAGCAAGACGAGCTGCTACATTTCCATACTGAACATCATCATGGGCGAGGCGGATCCAACTGATGTGAGTGCACACCCCCGACCCCTCCACGACTACCACTAACAGCAACACAGGTCCACAAATCCCTCCTCCGCATCCGCGAACGCCAACTCGCAACCTTCATCCCCTGGGGCCCAGCTTCAATCCAAGTCGCCCTCTCCCGCACATCCCCCTACCTCCAACCGCCCTACTCTTCCCGCCCGCCGCCGCGCGTAAGCGGCCTCATGCTAGCAAATCACACCGGCATCGCGACGCTATTCAAGCGCATCGTCGCGCAGTACGACATGTTGCGGAAGCGGAACGCGTTTTTGGAGCAGTATAAGCGTGAGGATCCGTTTAGGGATGGGTTGGGGGAGTTTGATGAGGCGAGGACGGTGGCGGTGGATTTGATTGCGGAGTATGAGGCTGCGGAGAAGGCTAACTATTTGAGTGGGGATGGGGAGGAGGAGGTGGTGGGAACGGGGCCTGATAGGAGGACGGATGGGGTTACAGGGAGGTGAACGATCTTATGATGACCCGGGCGTTCTGGGGGGATTTGATGGGCTGAATACCAGGCGATGGGGCCGGCAGTCATGAGTCTAGTGCTCATTCACGTTTGAATGGTACCAGATTGTTCTATCAGGTCTCGTCGTCTCGCCGATGTGAGAGCATCTATCGCCACTTAGGGCGCACTTGATGGTGGCGTTTCATTGGACATTCTCTGGTGGACCTTTTTCATGCCAGGTTTTCGTCAACGCCGTTTCATATCCACGGGCGGTCGTGCATCTAAAGATGCGAACACGCTTGGTGACGTGGATCTTTTCCGTTACATGTCATCCACCGTGGCGGTGCACTCCATGGATGTCAGAATCGAACGATCTTGGCGTGCAGGTGCGGGTCCAAGGAACCTCACGGAGCCGAAACCACACCGCAATGTCGTGCCTGAGGAGAACGTACGAGCTTCTGATGTGCATTGCTCATCTAAGCTGCATAAAGGATACTTCCACCACGACACCCTTCAACAGGCCGGTCATGTATTACAACACGTAGAGAACGGTCGTATGCCTGTGCAACACTGGCAGTTTCCACCACGCGCCCCTGCTAGAACACGAAATGGAGGACGACATGGCGTGGCAAGGCGGTTTCGCCTCGACTTTCGACGCGTAATTGGGTCAGAATAACGAGGACTGGGAGGACTGGCTGCGATGGGACCCAGCAGCTGGAGACCAGACATCGCCGGACATTGGCTTTTCTTCGCATGCTGGTTCAAGCAAGCACGATTCTCCGATACAGGACCCAGTCCTTCCAGCCAGCGCTTTTGACGGCCTGAACGGCACGATAGCGCCACCGCTAATCGTTAGCGACGAGGGCATGGACTTCGGCTCTGGGATGGGCGAGGGTGGCTTTGCATTTGGCGTGGGAGACGCTGTACCGGACAGCTTCACCTTCGATCCGGCGCTGATGGGTCAGATGGGCATGGAGAGCACGATCAAGCCATACCAGATGACCGCTCCGATGCCCATACAACCCCTGGCTGCGCCCGAAGAACAAGCCTTGCTCTCTGCGCTGTCCGCAGATCCCAGCTTCGGCCAAGGATCTCTGGGCCAAGCACCAGTAGCTTCGACCACCGAGCACAGTCCGGCATCGTCCAACAGCAAGCGCACGAGCTTGTCATCACAAACATCGCCGGATCCACCACCGAAGAAGAAGGGGGGACGGAAGAGGAAGGTGGACGCAGTCGAGAAGGAGGTTGTGGACGACGGGGAGCAGCAATATGACGAGGACGGCCGTCCAATCAAAAAGACATCTCACAATGTCATCGAAAAGCGGTATCGCAACAATCTCAACGACAAGATTGTTGCACTGCGGAACAGCGTCCCTGCTTTGCGCGCTATAAGTCGCATCAATGCAGGCGATGACTCGGAGGATCTTGAAGGTCTTGCACCAGCACACAAGCTCAACAAGGCTACGGTCATGGCGAAGGCGACTGAGTACATCAAGCATCTCGAGAAGAGAAACAACACTATGCAAGATGATATGAACGCACTCAAGGCCAGGCTCGCGGCCGTGGAGGCTACGATCAACCAGTCGCGTGAACGATCGGCAAGCATGAGTATCAGTCCACCCAGTGGCACCATGCGACCCCGCGAGATGTCGAATGTGTCACAAATCGCGCAGACATATCTCAACATACCGACGCAGAGGCAGCACCAGCAATACGCACAGCAACAATCACCACCCAACTACAACCGACCACCGAATCCACCAGCCGAAGCACAGAACCAGGAAGGCGTACGCGGTGGCCGAGGCGGTATGATGAATAAGCTTATGCTTGGCTCTATGGCCGGTCTTATGGTCATGGAGGGCTACACAGAGTCGTCCGCGTCCAGCTCAGATGGCTCGAGTCGTGGACTGTTCGCTGTACCTGGCATTGATCGCCTGGTCAGACGTGGCATGCCTTCGTCAGAAGTTGGTCCCCTGTCTACTCCAACATTCATGCCACTATTGAAGCTGCTCTTGGTGCTTGGAGCTGTCATATATCTGATCGCGCCGCTGGTTGCGCGTCGACCGAAGGCTAAGCAAGCAGCCCGTACCCACGTCCGCTTACCTAAAGCGCCATCGCTTGCGTCGCCTGTTGAGGTGCGACGCAAGGCATGGCTCACGGCTGTGCAGAGTGTCTGGATTCCGAAACATTTCCTGCTCGAAGTCTATGCAGTGGCATCGAAGATGCTAAAGCTGTCTATACGACGTCTCATCGGCGCAGAGACATACACGATGCTCACTGGCCTCAATAGCGAGGAAGAAGCTGCCCGCATCAAGGCGTGGGATATCGCTATCGACGCTCAGCTTGCTGGAGGCGATGCTGAAGTCAGCTACTATCGCTTGCTGCTCACACTCATGGCTAGCGGTACGCTACCAGACTCACCTACTCGTCTCATGCAAAAGGCCATCCATTTTCGAGTCTTCTTCTGGGACGTCGCCAACGCCGGCTACGGTAATCTGGTAGGCTTCAAGCAGCTCACAGAGAGAGTGGGCAAAATCTACTGGGAGTCTGCGCGCAAACAACAGAAAGAGCTTCTGCATTCCAAGCAGCAGGGCCGTCCGACGGCCGGAGACGATGTGGACCTCCTGCCAGACCACTTGGCCAGATTGGTCGAGCTGGACTGTGATGAAGTGCTGGGTGATGAGATGATCCAGCGTGCATGGAACTTAGCGTGGAACAAGCCATCAGCCCACGCTCTCGTCCATAACGCTGCAAGAGACAGCGTCGTCGAAGACCATGCTATCCGCTCTCCACTCGAGGCTGTCGCTGCGTGGTACTCCAATATCTTGGTCGACGAAACACTAGCCGACACCTTGAGTACCAGGCATTCCAAGATTGACATGGAGTACTACCTCGGCCTTGCAGTCAGCGTTGCACCACCCGCATCCGGCACGGAGGCAAGGTCGCTAGCAGCGAAGGCTGTACTCTCCAACACGAATCGTGAGGCGAACATCATCACTGCGCTTGAGTGCCTGCCGGCTTCCTCACCCACCAGTCCAAGCATGAACATCGTCAGCCATGCACCGGCCTCGCCCGAGGTGCGGACAGCGCTCACCCTTGCAAAGCTGATCTCACTTTCGGCCCCCACCACTTCACCGGCCGCGAAGCTGAGTGCGTCGCAGTCGCTGGGGAGACTGCATTTCGCCCCAGAACACTTCACTCTGCTCACTGCAGTAGCGTCTGTCCGATTAGTGCAGGTTATGACAGCTGACCGCCATGCCACATCATCCATCGATCATGGCGTCGAGGATCTTGCATGCAATCTGCGAGTCTGGGTTGGGACGGTAGCTGGACGGTCTTCTGGTCTGCACAGATTGGAGAGGAACAGGGTCGTTGAGGTATGCTTGGGCGTTGTGAGGAAGCTTGGGGGATGGGAGGTGGACAGTGGGTACGGGAGTCGTGGTGGAAGCCCGACGAGAGTTCAGGAGGTGACGAAATGATGGAGGAACCTAATGAGGACCATGATCGGCAGCCTACATGGCTAGCAATACTTGTATAGTGCACAGAGACATGAATGAAGCAGCGTTCAAACATAATACTGGGCATCACGTGCCCAACGCCAGTCGGAAACAGAAACGCCGACCTCCGCCAAGACTTCGCAGAAATTCGACATCCACATCGAGGGATCGCAACTCCAGCAACGACTCTTCTTTCTGCAGACGTAGGATAGCCACTTCTTTGCGTCCCACTCCAATCATCTACCCTAATCATTCAAAACACCGCAAACATGGTCGCCACAGTACGTATCTCGCTTTGCTCCCACGCCCGGACGCCTTGACTGGCCGTTCCGCGGTGCTGAGTAGGCTTGAGAGCAGGTAACTGAGCGCAGCAATGTAGAAAGTCAACACCAAGTCAGCAGCTGGCACCAAGAGTGCGGGTGGAAAGAAGGCTGGGAAGGTGACGAAGAAGGTATGCGGTCCTGCGAATCACCCACTACACTACGATTGCGCAAGCAATGTGAAGTGACACCGCTGACGATCAATGCCAACAGTACATCATTAACGCCACGCAACCCGTCAACGACCGCATCTTCGACGCCGGCGCCTACACGACCTTTTTGCAACAGCGCATCAAGGTGGACGGCCGCACCGCCAATTTGGGGGACAACATCACCGTCTCCAACTTGGGCGATGGCCGGATTGAGGTTGTGTCGCATCAAGATTTCAGCGGACGGTACTTGAAGTACTTGACCAAGAAGTTCTTGAAGAAGCAGCAGTTGAGGGATTGGTTGAGGGTTGTGAGCGCGAATAAGGGGGAGTACTCGCTCAAGTTCTTCAATGTTGTGGGCGAGGAGGGGGACGAGGATGAGGATTAGCTGTGCGGCACTAGAGGTGGGTGAGAAGCGGAAGGTGGATGTGATGGTAACAGCGGTGCGCGACGTCTGCGAAACCTGGCGATAGCTATGTCGAGCGGAGATAGCGGTGCTAAGATCACACGTCGTACACCACGTCTTGCTAGCACCATCGAAGCATTGAGTCCAAGTTCAGCTTCGTCATCGTCCACTACAATGCTCGCTACAATTGTTACCCTTGAAAAACAGCCCATCACTCGGCTACATCCGCTACCGAATGTGTCCCTGAGCCCTACGCCCTCTCAAAGCAGATCTGGCTGCATGAACAGCAATCCGACTGTGCACGTTGTGCCGACTGCATGTCATTCCGGTCCTTCGTGCACTCCGATCCTAGTGCAGGCCTGCCTCGTTCCTTCTAGAGCGATGTGCAGGATTTCACCGGACAGTATAGATGAGCGGAATGGCAGCGGTACCACCAAAAGCGTAGGAATCGTAGCGAGGGAAGTATTGGCCAAGCGTTCGACCCGAAGTCCCAGGTATGCCATTGACGGTACGCAATTAGTCTTGAGCGCTGGGGGCCACGGCGGCCCTAGATGACTATACCCTCCTTGACGGCAGACTCGTAGTGAGGTTTCACCGGCGTATTGGAGGTAGATGCTGTGGGCTCGAAAATGCACGCAGCGCCAGAGACATAATCAATGGATTCCAGGCAAGCTGTTTCTGCCCCCCAAAATTCTGCAACGTTGAGAGTGCTCGTGTCAACTTGCCCAGGGCGATGGGCTGGTCGGTCGCAGTGTGGCTGAGGCTTGCGGGCGTACAGGGAGCACTCATACCCAGTGTGCTCGCACTTGCCGTTATGGATCCGTAGACTCACTGTTGTAGGTTCGCTTGTAGTGGCACAGGAGCATGCTGACTTCTGGAGAAGCAGGGCTCCCTGCCAGTTGTACTCGGCGCCGCTCCCAAGTGAAGAAATGCCTTTGGCATATCGGGATGTGCATGCTGTACTGCCTCATTCTTCATGCCTACGTCCCGAGAATGCACAACGTTTCTTCGAAGTGCTGCGGCACCGACGAGCATCCGTTCCCGATATAAGCTCAATGACATCATTGTATGAGCGAGTCGCAACGGACTTTGGGAGGCTCGTGGGTGATCATCGGGAGATGCCCGGGCCTGGACAGGCAGTTGTGATACCGTAGTGAAGATTGTGATCTTCAGGTCCACTATTGACACTCCACAGCTGGAAGGCTTGGATGCTGCCTTTGATATGTATCATACGATCATGAGGGGTCTCGTGTCAAACTCGGCTGATGGACATTTGTCGGGAAACCACATCTCGCGTGAGTTGTTAGTGTATTGCGCCGAGCCAATGGTCTACCTGCTGATAGCAGTAGCCTACAACGCTGCAACGATCAATATCACGGACTGCGATGCATTCTCGACAGAAGTCGAGGCTGCACTCAGGATGATTAGACATAAGTCATTCGCCAAGTCATGATCTCGTGGTCGCACAACGCTGGTAGCACCCTGTCGATAGACCGCCGAACACCTATCGCAATTCGGATTGACTGCGTGACCCGAAGCCCGGGCATCTCCTCTTTTGGATCACCCGTGACTCCCCAGCCTGTCAAAGTTTCTGACAGCAGAGCCCAGAAGGCGCCAGGAAGCCACCAAGACTCCCAAGCAAACGCAACGACACGCCCGGGGCAAGCTGAGCCATGCTGTCGGTCCTTCCACGTGGATGTGGATGGAAGGAAGGTTATGGGCTGCGACCCTCAACCACCAGCTTGATACCGCCACATCCAGTGTCACGACACGCGAGAGGGCGGCATTAGCCCGAACTTTGTGCGATGAAGGACCACGCGGGTGCGTCGCACGCAGTGGGTCTGGTTAACAGAAGACAGGGGGCGACCCGAAGTACGATATGAACATGAAGCTATATGCGCGCGGTGTGCGATGCCCTCGTGATCACCGTGAACCAGCACCGTCAACCAAGTCCTGAATGAGAGTATGCTGGATACGTGATTAATCCTCCGAATACCAAGAAGCGACGTCGTTTCCGAGCATTTTTCCTTGCGAGAAAGAGGATGTTCACCCCACATTTATGCAGGGTGGCGGTGGCAGGGCGTGGCTGGCTATGTGGCAGGCTATTTTGGGAGCTATCGATTTTCTATTGTGTGACGAAATGCAATGAATCGCGCAGTTGCACAATGCTGCTATCTGATGGACAGTTGTATTGTTGCCCCCACCCGACTCCGACGGTCCAAAGGGGATGGAGAAAGACACTATGCTCAACATACTACGTTACAAAGCGCAATTTCGCTCGCGAGTCGCATTCGAGGGACCCCACTTCCCTCCGATCTTGATTTGTGTCGGGCGATAAAGTTGACATCGACAGGAGGAGCCTGATCGGAGAGTCGCCGTGAGATAGTATGGCAGCTTCTCGGCTGCTCCATCATCGTGCTGACCTTATCTGGCAAGGTTTCGTGTAGGTCTGCGGGGACTGCAGCTGGTTGGACGATTTATTACCAGCGGTCAACAGCTGTGACAGCTGGCGCGCGTGAAAGGCTATGTGCAGCTCACCGTCTCCTTGAGGCCAGAAGGAAGCAAGTGCAAGCTGTCGCCGATGATAGGAGGGCGGACGCAGTCTACCTCAAGGCTGCGCACAGCCATGACTCGGAACCCTGGTCCCAAATTACCATGGTTTGACAGTTCCGCATCGAGCATCTGCAGGCTTGCTCTCGGACCGCTCGGCAAGGCCCACTCTTACCTTGCCGTTTTCGTGCCTCGCATCCTGATGTTGCGCAGCCATCACGCTACTCTATTTGCTCTGCCGGAACGAGGAAGGCAGGGCAAGCTGCGCTGCAATAGTCCCATGTCACGGCATGTCACGGCATGTCACGATGTACAGCATGATCGGCACCCGCAGGCTTACTTTTCGTATGGCGCCGTAACAGCTACAGTGTGCTGCCCAGTTGACGCGACTCGCTCTGTCACTCGCTTCGCAAGCCTATTTGGGCCACAAGCTGCGTGCCTTGCTATCCCAGTTTGGCTATGGGCCTCGTGGTGCCTTGCGTTCTGAGACCGGTAGGGCGGACTGATTGGGTACCGTTGGGGGCGAGCTGGCTGTGGCGGCTCTCCATGGTCCTAGCGCTCACGCGGTCGTGCTCAGCACCGCGCTCGCACGGCCAAGCGCCGCGGGAAGATCCAAGCAGGATCGTGCTCACTGCTAGGAAGGAATGGGATGTGTTCCTAAGCCTTGCGCCCGCCGCCGGCGCAGTCCAGCGCTGACGCCCTGTGTCTAAAGGTAGCTCTCGCTCTGACGTGCCCTGAAACTCTGCAATTTGCCCTAGCACGAGCGTACATGTATATCGACTTTCTCCGAACTGGGCTAACAACGCTGCCTTTTTTCATCACGCCTTGTCGCACACTCCCAAGCACATCGACGTGCGACTAATTTGCGACATCCACCATGGAGGCTTCTATCCAAGTATCCTCAGACAGAATGCGCTATCACGAAGACAACTCCACTGTAGCCGCTGCTGCAACCTCCACATCAGACTTGCAGCCAGTGCTGTCGACCGACCTGACGCCGCTGCTTCACTCCAAATTCCTCTGGGGTGCCTCTCTATTGTTGTTGTTTTTCATTGCACGCGCTTTCACATCGAAGCAAAAGCTTCCGGCAGGCGTCAAGAGATTACCACGGTTACCAGGTAAGATCTTGCGATGAGCTCAGCACTGATAGCAATACTCACACACAACAGGCTTGCCATACATCGGCCGACCATGGGACGTTCCCGGCCCTGGTGTCGCAGCAGCATGGCACTTCGGAGGCCTGCACAAGAAGTACGGCCCCATTTACGAATGGTACATCATGGGCACCCTCCACATCTGGGTCGAGACCGATAAGGTAGCTCGCGATCTGTTCGTCACTCGCCAAAAGAAGTACTGCGACCGAAACGAGCTCCCGGCCACTGTCAAGGTCAAGACCGGCGGACAGCTGCTTCCTCTCATGGGCTATGGCGACCAATTCAAGCGATATAAGAACTTCATGCACTACATCATGCGCAACTCGAGCCCCAAAGCTTTCTACGGCTGGCCTGTGGTAGAGAACAAGAAGACACTCCGCCGTCTGTTAGAGACGCCCGACCGGTGGTCTGAGCACATGATCGTTCACTGCGCCCGCACGATTGGCAGCGTTGCATGGGGAGACCCACAGCACGGCTCCAAGTTGCTCCAGATGGTCCCATACCTGCTCAAGTCTGTGAGCCCAGCTGGCCCAATTATCAACAAACTGTCATTCCTCGCAAACCTACCAGAAGCGATCTCGCCGTGGAAACAACAGGAGAAGGTACACTACGCGCGCGTCAGGAAGGCGTTCTGGGAGGCTCTTACCGACGTCAAGGAGCGACACGATAAGGGTCTCGTGGCCGACTGCTGGAGTTCGCTCTGGTTCCAGGCGCAAGATCAGGAGAAGGAGAAGGCTGGCTTCAAGATGGACTGGGACGAGGCTGCACACGCTATCGGCTCAAGCTCATTCGTCGCTATTGCTACAATTGGCGGACCGCTACATGCATTCTTTGCCGCCATGTGCCATTACCCTGCATGGCAAGTGAAGGTACGTTACACTGCGGAAACGGCATAAACCGCAAATACTGACCATGTTACAGGTGCAAGCCGAAATCGATCGCGTCTGCCCCGACCGCCTCCCCACAACCGAAGACATGCCCAACCTCCCTATGCTCCGCGCAACCGTGAAAGAAGTTCTCCGATGGCGGCAACCCACACCTCTCGGCGTCCCGCATGTTGCCATGGAAGACGATATCTACGAGGGCTATCTCATTCCCAAGGGCGCTATTGTCCACGCAAACCACTACCTCATCTCTCGCGAAGAGTCCATGTTCCCTCGCGGCGAAGAGTTCCTCCCAGAACGCTGGATCGACCCATCATACCCAACCTACAAGGAGCCTTTGACCGAGTTTCCCAACCTCCGCGGCGACACTGGCTTCGGCTACGGCAACCGCGCATGCCCAGGCGTAGATCTTACACAAACGGAACTCACGACTCTCCTCGGCGCACTTCTCTGGTCTTTCAACATCGCACGGCACAGCGGGCGACGAGGAGATGAGAATCCGATCCCATGGTACGAGGTGAACCCCTTCGTGATTACGATGATGAAGCCCTTCGACTGCAGCATTCAAGTGCGATCAGAGGCCAAGCGAGCATATATTCTCGAGCAGCCTGAGGCGCAAGATGCCGGGTACCTGATCCGATCACACGACGAGCCTACAACGAGCGAGTGGGATATGGTGCGATCGGAGAGCGAGGCGCTGCCTAAGCCATACACATGGGAGGGCCTGACAGTGCCTTTCGGCAAGCCAGCGACAATGCCTACGTACGCGCCTGGCATATAATATGATGACAGGGAATGCTTCGTTGCATCTCTTAAACTGGGCACGGGTTTCGAAAGCTGATGTCACGGCATGGCGGCGGAGTCACTGGGGTTACGGAACATTGGGCATGGCATTTTGCAGTCTCTATCACGGCGGAGTAGAAGGACGGGTCTCTTGTCTCTGGTTGAGATCAAGCCTCCTCTGTGAGCTCTTGGGGGATACAGCATTAGCTAGATAATATCGGAAACATCGTTCACCGTCCAATCTGTTTATTTACTGTCTCAGTCATTCAGGTCCGAGCCTCTGCGATCTACTCGAATTTCCGGATAGGCCGTTACCTGCCGTTCTGGACACATACGAAAAGAGAGCTGTGTTTACCCACACGCGCTTCTCGTGCATACACGTCGTCGTCCCGATGCTGCAGCCGCAGCGGTCCATCCGAGACGTTCGTCCGTCAGCCGCCACCGTTCCGCATTATTGACATACAGTCCCGCAGTGTTCGGCGATGATCGGCCTTCGCCAACAGACCCGGTACATGGCTGGGAACATGGTCAATCCCAGCATCTTCATCATCGGATTTCGTTGATTCCCATGTGCAGATCTAAGCCGTTGAGTGCGGCTATCGGCCACCATGGAAGCCTTCCTATCGATTCAAGCGATCGATACATGTGCATGGCTGGTATGCTGAAGACTCACCTCCGGCGTTCTACCGGAGATCTCGGGCTCGAGATCACTACATACTCTGCGCATCTCAACGTCGCGGCTCGCAGCGTGGTCTGTCTCAGTGACATTGCTTCGATGGAAGAAGTTGCCTGGTCAAGCGCGGATCGGGTCGAATGTGCATTCGTCCGAACACGAGGCCATAATAGTCGACTAGGTACTTCGAGGCACGTCCGACGTGGCTGGCTTGAAGCATCAGCATTCACGGGACGCCGTGGGTGTCGGCAGACATGCTGCGGCACTCCAAAAAGGCATTGTACATCTGCGTGAGCGACAGGAATGGCGAACCGTTCAGCGATTCACCTTGATGCTTAGGGACTTCAGCATCTCCTCCAGGCAGTGTGTATAACGATCCGATATCCCGGTGCAGCCTGTGCTAGCAGTGCCGACTGTACAGCAATGTCGAATGGTTCGCGTCTTCTGTCATTCGCGTGGCAGCGTAGCATCGATCTGAGATCCGTCCTAGCGAAAGGGTGCGCTCCTCGAGTGTCTCTCTTAGGCAGGGTCAACAACAAACCGCTCTCGCAGTGCAGTCTATACTACCAGTGTGGCCTGCGCTGAATTCTCGAGAGATCCGGCTGGCTCCACTCCGGCTACAGTCCAACACTCCCTCGTGGCTGTGACCTCCGCTAGGACTGCTGCCACACCTTTCTCCTCAGGGTGGAGATGAGCTCCTCGTTCGCAGAGCAACTTTACATGCTCTACAAATCCACTGTGTGCCGCTATGAAGAGCGGTGTCCGCCCAGCCTTGTTACGCAGATGCACACTAGCACCTGATTTGAGTAGCAGACGAATGATTTCGAGGTTTGGACTCGAAGCTGCAACGTGTAATGGAGCTGAACCATTGTAGTCCACTTCATTCAATAGGTACGCCGGCTCGTGAGATACCAGATCACGAAATTGGGCAAGGTCACCATCGGCGATGGCGTACGAAAGACGGCTGAGATGAGCCTGCTTCGCGTTCCTGGGTGATAGATTTGAGAACATTGTATCTGTGGGCGTTGTCATCTCGCCTCTCAGTGAGATGGACATTCGCCGTGTGACTTCCTCGGACGTCATGTCTGGTAGCGCAAGCAGGTAGGAGAGTTTTGTTAGAGCAGCTTCGGTCGTCAGGTCTTGCCCCGGCACGATCCCAGCGCGGCCGAGTATCATGGCAGGGGCGTACAGTGGATTGACACTGCCAGTCAAGCATTGTGTGACATTGACAATGACGATGCCTCGCTGAACTGCATCAGAGAATATTTTGATCAAAGCATTGTCGGGTCCTCCAGGCGCGTTGCCAGCGCCAAAGGTTTCAAGGATGAGTCCGCGAAGACCTTGCACTCGCAGCACCGCATCAATCATCTCAGGCTTGATGCCTGGGAAGATGCGCAGACATGCCACGTGCGCTGTCAGTAGGTCTGTCTGCAGGGTGAAGGCTTTGATCTCAGTTGATCGATGAATCGCGTTCCATGCCACATGAACTTCGGTCGATGTTATCGATGCTAGTGGCGCGAAGTTGGGTGAGGCAAAAGCAGCGAATTGATCTGCAGACACCTTTGTTGCTCTATTCCCTCGGAACAGCTTGTGATGGAAGAATAAGCAGACTTCAGGTATGAGAAAGTGGCCAGCAATCACCAGCGAACCAAGCAGATTGTCTGTAGCATCGTTCTGCAGTGTCAGAATCGGCGCTTGCGAGCCTGTCAGTATCACCGGCTTTCCTAGGTGATCGAGCATGAAGCTCAAAGCCGAGCTACTGTATGCAAGACTATCGGTGCCATGCAACACAACAAAGGCATCGAATGACATGTAGTTACGGTGGACGGCAGTTGCTATCTGCCGCCAACCTGCTGAGTCGATCGAGCTTGAGTCAAGAATTTTCTCGAATTCAAGGACAGCGTACCGTACATGACGGCCATACCGAGACATTGGCGTGCGTAGACTTTTGAGCGTAATTGCCGGACCGCCGGTCTCTGGAAAGGCTTCTACGTCGATCGGCGACGCGCCATCGTTGAACGATGGTCTTGTAGCCATGCCAGCATCCATGAAGCCATAAGCAGGTACCAGGCCTTCAGGGCTCGGCCTCATACAAATGGTCCCTCCGGTCATGATGATCAGCACTCGTGATTCTATAGGTCCATTCGTGACTGCCCCAGGTCCTCCGTGCGGGAACGGAGAGAGTGGTCTGTAGAGGGGCGTGCTAGTACCAGAATCGGAGGCCATGTTTGCGGTCTTGTCGTACCTCGACTCTTCAAAAATTTGAAGAGTCCTGTGCTATTATCATGCACACCACGAGTGTCCGTCTGGGCCGACTGCGACGACAAGAGAGTTGCCTTCAAGAAGTTGAGATGCGCGGTGTCTTCCACGGTAATCGTTTCCAAAGAGCGCTGCGCTTTGACCATGGAATCGTGCATTGAAGAGCGGCCTTGAGCAAGTCCCTGTTGACGGACTCACTGCGCACTCCAGCAAGCGAAGGCTCGATGGAAACGCGCTTTTACTGGGCAAGCCAAAAGTGCCGTGCAGCGTGTCTTGTCACACGAGCGACGAAAGAAGAGCCGCTCGTCGACTCTCTGTGAAGGATCGAGCTGGTTCATGCAACACCGCGATAGTACATTCGTACAAGCACTGTCCGTGAGAGTGTCGGCAACTCTACTTTAATTCTACTCCTAGGCAGCACACTAGCAGCGGTATGCTATCGTGCTATGACATACACTAGCAGTGTCGATAGTGAGGGCCTTTTCAGTAATACTCTTCTTCTGTCATGCGCGTGCTTGTGTGGTGAGCACAACCGACAATGCGAATCAATATCGCCCAGACCAGGCGTGGGTTTCGATGGATTTTAATGCAGGTACCCGCGACCCGCAGTAGCCGAGACATGTTTGGTGGATAGGGGAGGGGGTGCGGCCTCGAGACACCATGCTCATATATTACAAATTGCAGAACGTTCGCATTTCCAAGGGTCACCACAATCGAATTGTTGGATCCTGTTTCCGCTTCATCGCGTCGCTTCCCGGACAGTCTATGAGCACTCAAGTCACGGACTCGATATCATCCGCCCACATCTGAGCCTTCGAAAGCTGCTCACGTGTTCGGAACTGCACTGCTGTATGATAGGAAGGACTCAGAAGTAGGCCAAGTACTCTGTCGTCGGTTGGAAGCTGGATATATCTTACGCCTGAGGGAATACGCATCAGGGTGACCCCAGCTGGCACGAAGCGCATTCGTTCGACCACCTAGCTTCCCCTGCGCATTTGCGCCAAACCGCCGCGATGGGCGCCGCTATCTCGCGCTCGCTGGCCAAGATCTTTGGTAGCAAGGAAATGCGATTGTTGATGTTGGGACTGGATGCTGCGGGAAAGACTAGTACGCACACATTCCTGACTCTGCGCGGATGATAAATACTAACGTGGGCGACTCAAGCAATCCTCTACACCCTTAAGCTCTCTCCGAGCGCCGCAAGTGAAGTACACACGATACCCACTGTGGGCTTCAACGTCGAGACAGTGACGTACAAGAACACTCGGTTCAATGTCTGGGATGTGGGTGGACAGGACAAGATCCGGCCGCTGTGGCGGCATTACTTCTCTGGTTAGTGTGCAACTGCAGCAGGCTGAGAAGCTGGGCGCTGACAGAAACCTCCAGGCACACACGCCCTCATCTTCGTAATCGACTCAAACGATCGCGCACGCTTAGACGAGGCAAAGTCAGAATTGGCACGGATCATTCAAGACCGAGAAATGCGGAATGTGGTATTGTTGGTCTTCGCGAACAAGCAAGATACTGCTGGAGGTAAGTCAATGGCGACACCATCGCACCTCAGATGGACGCTATGGTGGACCGGGTGCTTATGTGAATTCTAGCAATGCGACCAAACGACGTAGCGCGCGCACTGGACCTGGACCGAATAGCAAAAGATCATGTATGGAAGGTGGAGCCGAGTTGCGCGACGAGCGGTGAGGGCATCTTCGAGGGTCTCAGCTGGCTGAGTCAGAATGTGAAGGTAGAGAAGAAGTGAGGAGGTGTCTTCGATAGAGCGCGGAAAAAAGCCTTGGTGTGGCCAGATCGTGGACTGGACAGCCTGGCCTCTCACGACACCATGTGCTGCGACCCGGGCAGCTCAACGAGCTGGAAAGAGTGAGTCGGATCTTCGCATGGCCGAATTCGACGAATTGGACAGCGTCCGGCAGAACACAATGCCCAGTGACAGCGGCAGGCGCAGCCGCGCGAGCATTTGCACGCATGGAGTGCTCATTGAGAGGAATAGCGGTGGTGCGTTGGATATGATAATACCCTTTGCTGCGTTCTGGCGTCTATAATTGATTTTTGCATCCGCAACACCTGTATGGTAGCCTGTACCATTTTGCCTCTACCCGACATCGGTCTATTAGAGGTTGCCTTTTCCATCAACCCCTTCCTCAGCAAGCTCACAGAAAGCTCTGAACGTAACGAACGGCTTTGACGCATCGGTGCTTTCGAGTACACACTCGGCTGTCGCACCAACGAAGTAGACATACCCCTCCTGGACCTCTTCCGTCTTCGGACCGACGCTGATCTTGCCCTTACCGTCCGTGCAAATGATGATCGCCGGTCCCTCAATCCCTTCGAAAGTGACTTTCGCGCCAGCGTTCTTCAGATCGGTCTTCACGACCGCGAACTCCTCGATCGGTGGGTCGTAGAGCATGGCTAAAGAGTCCGAAGAGTGCGAGGTGGTGTTCAGCTTGCAGTAAGGGTACGGCACAGGAGTCATCTTCTGGGATGAAGGTGGAGCGAAGGTGTAAGTTAGCATGCTGGTCAGATTGGGGATGTCTTTGAATTTTGGAGTGAAGCCGGCGCGGACAACGTTGTCAGAGGCGGCCATGCATTCGATGATGTCTGAGGAGTAAGACGTTAGCAGTGATCACGAGAAGGGAATGGGGTTTGTGGGGTTTGCTTACCTCCGGAGATGTAGGCGTGAATGTCGTCAGCACGGAGGAACATCGCTTCACCTGGCTCGAGGACGACGAAGTTCAGGAAGAATGTCACGAAGAGACCGATGTCTGAGGGAAACTGGCTATTGAGACGTGGAAGCAGCTCGGCGAGGACTTTGCCGCCGGGTGCTGGGGCGTCTTTGCCGGGAAAGTCGGTCTGTTGCGACTGCACTTGCTCGAGGAGCTCCTTCGAGGCAGCTTTGACGTCTTCGTCCTTCGACTCCATCAAGCTCGTGAAAGCTGCTCGAAGGGCTTGCTTCTGCTCGTCTTGGGACTTTGAGGTCTCCACAGCACTTTCGAACTTCTTCGAGGCATCCGCGCTCACGAGTCTGCGCAGCGATTTGATGTGCTTCAGGAAGTAAGCTGTTTCTTCTAGTGGCCTGAACCCGCACAGTCCTTCGAATGGCGTAATCGCAATGGTCATCTCGGGCTTGTGGTTGTCATCTTTGTACTCCTTTGGGTTGTCCTTGTGGAGCTGGGCAGCGAGCTTCTTGTTCGGGTGAGCCTGTATCGAGAGTGCCTTGGCGATCGACAAGACCTTGAACAAGAACGGGAGTTTCTGCAGAACCTGTGAGGATTCGAATATGTTTCGTGTGATGAGGTAGCACTACCTGATCGTACTTCTTTGCGATATCTTGGCCCATCAAGGCCTGGTTATCCTGCACCAGATCTAGCAGACTTCGTTTCGTCTCAAGGTCCGAAGATGGATTCGATGGGTGGGTGCCCATCCATAGCTACGACCTGATTCAGCTGGACGTCCTCGATGACTGCTTGGAAGGGCAAAGACGTACCTCGGCGTATGGCTTCTCGCTCTCAATCTGGAAGCCATCTCGAGGTGTTGCAGCCGCATAGCGTGCTGCGGCCGAGTCACTGCCTGGCTTTCCCCATTCATAGCTGTTCACACCTGCAGACTAGCTCGTTAGTCCTTATGTCTTCCCAGAAAATTCTACAACCAACGCATCGTGGACAGCACACTGACCGCATTGTAACCGAAGTAGTGGGACTTGCATCTTTGCCACAGCGCTGGATAGAAGCTGTAAAGCGAACGTCCGACTATGACTATGGTATGGACTGGTCAATGAATAAACTTGGTGTAATTCTGCCAATTGTTTTCTCACGCTCAGTAACAAACCTTTAGAGTGTACTCTGATGAAGCTACGAGGTCGCACAGGGTCAGACTTCTGGAGGCCTGATCCATGTCCCGTTGCGCACGGCTACGGTGCGAGCCCAAACTCTAAGCAGGTGACGCAATCGCGACTTCGAACCAACCTGATATGTAGCTCGCTGTTCATCAGTAAGAGCATAGATTGCCCACTCTCCTCCGTCTGACGCTCTCCATGTCGCGCGATTGGTAAATTGAACGGCGTAGCATGACAGCTCGAGTGCGAGAGGGATCTGGTCGCAAGCACTCGAAGTCTGATACTGACGTCGAAGGAATCCTGCATAAGCAGAGACAGACTAACTGCCTGCATCACTTCCGACTTGGCGAAACACCAACACCCAACAACATCCTTCCTATTGCAATCATGGACGCGAGATCGCTTCAGATCTCCCTGTTGAAGCATCACCAAGCCGATTTTTGCGGTCTTGGTGGTTTCTTGATCACACGACCTGCCCAGTCATCCCTATTCTTTCAGACGTTGCTCCGAGATCGCGAATTGCAGCACAGAAATCCTCAGCTCGTACGGATGTTCACTTTCCGTGCGGAAGCGAGTGATCGCCATCTAGCGCGCTGAAAGCGACGCGCTCGTCTCGTAGATGCAGACCGCAGGCGCTCGTCGACGACTTTGCTCGCTACTGCGTCCAATGGATCACGTCAGAATGACACATGCGGATCCTTTCGATCAGCTCACTCGGAACTACAAGCACATTCATTGCGCGCTGTCGTTACGACTTGCACGGTACAATAGCACTTTGGCCTCTCGCGTACCTCAGACGAACTGAAATGTCTCAGGCGTCATCAGCTACGGCCTCTCCAAGCTGGCTTCGTCGTAGAAGAGTACCGACTTGTGCGCTTTCCTGAATGCTAGCAGGCATAGGCGGATGTCCGGGCTCTTCAATCTTGCACGGCCAGCAAGCACGTATACTCGAGATTGCTGCGAACTGGATGTAGTGCACCTAATGTACCTGATGCGAAGCGACCGGACAATCGTTCGAACCCTGCGACTCTATACGTGCGCATCGGCTGCAGCTGTAGCAACATTCTGCAACCTCACCCGACCTAAGGTAGGGCAACATTGATCATCGACGATTCTGTACTCGCCGCTTGTATGAGCTCTGACCTTCATGCAGCTGACGGTAGCTGCTCCTTCCATGCTCGTTTCTCCGTCACGATGCTATGGCTCCAGGGATTCTGTATGCATTGATCGATCATAGTGTGGCATGGTGGTTCGCCTTGACTTGTCTCTCGACTGTACAGCCAATCAAAGGACTCGTGCTGGAGAACGAACAACACGTCGATCGCTGCTATGTAACATCGTCGTTGACGAGCGTTGCAGAGGCACGAGCGAGTGCAGATCCTCCGACCGCAGGGTATTCATGACGATGCGTAGCAGTGCACAGAACGAGACCATCTCGAGGCTCCAAAGTATCGCGGATGGCCATCATTGCCATAGCTTTAACACGACAGCTATAGACCGGTCTCGCACAGCATCTTAGTTCGGCAAACCTTCAGTCCGTCACAACAGTCATCATGCGCGTCGCAGCTTTTGTCACCGCTCTCGCAGGCTACATCGCGGCCACAGGTGCCAACGAATGCACATTGAGTACGGCACCGCCGCTACAGTTGATCACCCGGATCGCGACTAATTATGATCAGACACTTGCGATGTTGATCCGGTCTGCGGAATTGAAGCTTGCCAAGATACTGTCGGAATGCAGACCTTGACCTTCTACTTCTGCTGCGCAGCACCAGGTGGTAAGTACGGCACTCGCTCCCGAAATCAGTCTGATCACTAATCGCTTGTACAGTGAGCGTTCCTCCAGGAGGACCTGACACATGCCCCGGCTGCAGTAGCTCCAAGATGTTCAGGCGTTGGGCAGACATCTCGAACCTGCAGGCCGACGAGGCAGAGAAGAGGGACTTGGAGGTGGTGACGAAGCGGAGTCATGCGAAGGACTTCACTGTATAGATGTGACTGGTATGTCTCAGACGAGTAGAAAGTCGCTTGACGGGAAGATTGCCTAAGACTCACTTTGTGGAAATAGCTCTGTTACATGACCGCCATCGTGTCTGTCGAGAATAACGAGCATAAACCATCCTCATGCTTCAGCCATCGCGAGCCTACTGCATAACTTCTCAACTTCCTGTACCTAGGCTCCGACCTGGTACTTTGCCGCGGCACGTTCGTCGTCCATCTCATGCATTTACCTTCATCACCACCCGCCTCCATGGTGCGAGCCATGTTGCTGGGAGCCAGCCCAGTCATGAACGTTCCCGCGATGACCCTGCCAGCCAAAGCTAAAGTTGAGCGCTTGCTCAAACGCTCCTCTCTGCGTGAATTGCTCGAGTCCAGTGACGTAGACGGTGTTGTCCTTCTACTCCACGATGAGCTTCTGCGCCTCGCACTGCTGCTTACCGATAAACAATGAAACGTATTGCGGCTTCTGGGAGATGCCGGCAATGGTGACGTTCGCGAGTGGCGCAGAGGCGTGGTACGAGCCTTCGATCTGGGTCGAGAGGACGTTGTTGGCGAAGTTGAACTAGCAAGAGGTCAGCAAAACGCAGATTATGAGGGCGGGTTGCAAGCTTACAGTGACGACTTTAGTAGCACTTGGGACTAAGCTGACACCATCGTCCAGGTACAGACTTCCAGACGCCTTTCCATCCTTATTCAGAGCGACAAGAATGCCGAATGGGTTACTTTGGGTTTCGGCTGTAGTGTAGCCAGGTTGCTGCAACGGTAAGATCGAGCCACCTCGGACGTGCACGTTGATATGTTCCAGAGGCGCCGAAAGTGTAACGTTCTGCTGAGGTGCGGCGTTGATAGCTTGCAGGGTGTACCAGTCGTACCACTTCGTTCCATCTCCGACGCCCGGGAAAACACCGTTGACGGTGTTGACGTTCGGGACCAGTACTGGAGTGACCAGGAGTGAAGGACCGAGCATGAATTGGCTGTAGGTTCCTGCCAGCGAAGCATCCTCCGGAAACTCCCACGCGAGAGCACGCATGACAGTCTCGCCTTGGGTATGTGCGTAGTAGAAGAGAGTGTACATGTAATTGAGCAAGCTGTAGCGGACGAGCATGGCGCGTCGTGATGCTTCAGCTACGGAAGACCAGCGGTAGGCCTCTTGGCTGATGGCAGCCTTCACATTGTGGTTCCGGTAGAAGGGGAAGAAGGCACTGAGCTCCATCCAGCGCGAGCAGAGGTCATAGTCGGTATTGTGTGCGAATCCGCAGGTGTCTGCGCCAAACCTGCCGCTTCATTAGTATGGAAACATAGTGAAGGGTGTGGCGAAAGCTTACATGGGCATGCCAGACATCATGAACGTTAGTGCCTGCGCGATCGACAAGAACATGCTACCCCAGGTGGAAGTGTTATCGCCACCCCAATGTGCGGTTGTCTTGCCAGAGCCTGCGAATGTGCTTCGTCCCACGGTGAACGGCCGCTTACCAGGAAGCAGCGTGAGAAGCGACTCGTACGTAGCGTTACTGATCTGTAGACCGAAGAGATTGTGCATCTCGTACTCGGTAGTATTGTAGGGATCATTGTGGGTAGCATTGGGTGTGATCGCACCCTTCAGAAGGGAGTGACCAGACTGTACGGTATTGAGCACGTACGGAGGGAAGTTGAGGTTGCGCACGCCAGGTGTTGGATTTGTGCGTCCCTGGGTAGTGGTCGCTGGATTTGGCAGCGGCGTTGCCGAAGACGCCGCGCTGGCTTGCGAAGTACTGGCAGCGGCAGCAGAAGAAGCCTCGGTGGCGTTCGTGATATTGAAGCCTTCGGGATACAAGTAATCAAAGCTGTATGGGTTGCCCGGTAGTAGGAAAGGCGGATGGATGGGATTCTCGGACAGTCTCCCGTTACCGCACGATCCGACACAGAAGCTGCTTGCCTCCGAGAGATCGATCTGTAAGTAGCAGTCAGCCAATCGGTAGATATAGAGGAAAGAGGCCTCATGAACTCTCCGTGACGACTTCGGAAGGTCTGCACTTACCCAGATGCCATCAAAGCTAGTATTGTTCCACCAAGAGACAATCTCATTGGTCCACCAAGCTTGAGAGCCCGGAAGCAGCCAATCGGCCCACGAGGAGAAGCCTGGCCAATTGTCTCCGTAATAGTAGTCGCCAGTCGTGGGGTCTCTGATGAACAGGCCTTGAGCTGCTGCACGTTCCCACGGTGGGTACGAATCGCTTGCGTTGTCCGGATTTGGTGCGTAGATGTTTGAGTCGATGATCGGGACGTAGTACTGCCCATTCGCGTGGAGGCTAGCGATCCATGCTTGGAAAGGTCCAATCGGGTACGTCACATTGTTGTTGGTAAAGTCACGATAGAGTTCATAGATGTCCAGCTAAGAGAGGTCAGTTGCCCGACAAGCAAGCTTGCATCATAGGCCAGTACTTACATCGTTCCAAACGCACTGCAGTGTGGGTTAGCATAGTTGAATCTTCAGAGTAAGCGGCCTTCACCGTACCTCAAGAGGGATGTTCGCGTCCCGGTACCCCTGCACCACTCCCTCCATGACACTGATGTTCTCGTACCCCCACCTGACTTGGTGAAAGCCGAATGTCCAGAACTGCTCAAGCTTCGGCAAACCTACGCAGTCTCGCTGGTATTGTGCGATAGTCTGCTTTGCACTTGAGCTTCCATCAGAGCTCTCGCCGCTTAGAAAGTAGAGGTCGATACTACCTCCGATAGTGCGGTATGTAATTGTGTTCGTCTGGAGAAGCCATTCCTGGCCGTGGGCTATGCTACTCGTCAGTGCTGTGCACAGCATTGGCATACGCTTCAAACATACCGTTGCGAGCATACACGCCATGTGCTGTGGTCTTTCCGTTATCTTGGTCATAGCGGGTCTCCTGATAGAACGGATGCTGTCCATATACATTGCCATCGACTGTGTTGCCAGAGTCGGTGGCATAGAATGTTTGGGTGTGGTTCTGGCCGAGCAGGAAGTCATGAATGTTTTCAGCGAGACCGTATACCTTGTAATCCTGCATCGATGTTAGCGCTGAGACCCTAAGCAAGCCTCGAACGAGTCACAGAGAGGCGACTCACATCTACCATGTTGGTCACAAGCTCAACAAACTGGTCCTCGAAGACCAGAACATGTCCATAGGTAGAGAAGAGCTCCTCGCCTGTGCTGCTACGGGAGACTTTGAACTGGAAGGTAGGGTCATTGCTCCACTCGAACTTCAGATCGCTGCTGGACGCAGTCGTCCTCCCGTCGCCGGTTGGCTGCTGCACCAAGTTGGCAGGCAAGATGTACTGCGTACTATTCTGTAGGGCAATGTGCTTCGGATACACTCTGACGTTCAACCGAGACTTCGCCTGGTAGGAGACCTCAAGCGTGAGGTCAGCGATGTCATTGCCGAAGGCCTGGCAATTGGCGCCAGCAATCGTAAGATCCGCAGTGAAGCCTTGAGCATTATTCGCGACATTGGAAGCTTTGTATCCGGGGCATGCCTGTGGATCTGGAGCAGAGTTGTCCAAGATCGTTGGAGTCAAGCTTGGTGCAGCATTGATCTGGGGACTCAAAGTGGAAAGGACGCGTTCGGAAGTGCTGGTTTGAGCTGCAAACGATGAGTATATGACCGTGGCTGCCTCCAAGTATGTAGACTTACCGTTCACTAACAACAACGCGCCCAGAAGCGCTGCGAAAGTCTTTCCAATCGCCATTGTTAGAAGGATGGCGAACGAGTTGTTGGACCGCCATCTCGCGCGGGACCTTACGGCCTTTCAACAATGCCACAGCTGCCAACATGGCTGACTGCATGGCAGAGCTCTGCCGCAGTCTCTCATGTAAGGTCATAGTATCGGTACACAAGTAGCTTAGACGCGGGGATGCCATGGTCAAGGTTCAGGTACGGACGCGATGCTGATGTCAGGATGCAGGTCCGCTCGATGCGGAGAGCGGTACATTCGGTCCTTTTGAAAAGCTATACTATTGCGTTTATACGACTGTATATCGTCTATAGCTCATAAGTGCTTCCGAACAGCGACGGGTAGACGTCTGCGGGAGAAGTAACGAGATCGTGCTTGGCTGCACGCTATTATCTAGTCCAGCGTCAATGAGATCATTTGCAGGATTTTGTAAGCGTTATAAGTCATTTCCCAATCCAATAAGCACCTCAACCTGTCAGTTGCGGGTCACACCTTATGCTAGCGTCGCTCAAACCAAAGCAGCTTGTTGAAACCGACCGAGCGAAGACCCGAGCGATGCATGGAAGCTCTCACGCTCTTGACTGTAGGCATGCACCTGCGGAGCAGCGCATCGAAGGGCCTTTCTCAAGGCCAAATGCGTCGAGAAAGGCTACAGTTGCCAACGATGTGCTCTGCCCACAGCTCGCAGTACCATTGATCAACCATCCTTTACAACCCACAGACAGCCTGCAGCATGCGAAGGCTATCCCTGCCATTTCCCACCTACCCAACCCCCAACATCTGGCATTCAATGTCGGTGACATGGTTAGAAGTGACCACATGAGATGGTCGACTTCCGATGGCTTGACCTACTGCCCCTCATCGGTGGAGGTCCAGCTTCAAGGTAACGATGACGTTCATCAGTAGGCTCACGCGAGGCCGTGCTTGCCTCGACAGAGCTACCAGGCCCGGCGCGACGGTATGAGCGCGAATGCAGAACGTATGTAGAGCTTCCAAACTCTATAGTCTGTCGATACATGACGATGACATTCCTATTCCATATTCAAGCAAACGCGAATTCGATAAGAGAAACTAGCAGTGCAGTCTTGCATGCATGGGTCATCATAATCGCCACAGTCTGCACACAGACGCGACTCGCCAGCATGAAATGAGTAGGATCCGAGTATGGCAAAAAAGCTGGCCTCAAGTGGTCTGACGTCCTCCACACACGGCACTGGCTACCGGTGAGCCTCCTCTCTGGCAAGAGCGACAAGCATATCCAGATTCTCGTATGTTCAAACACAATCACGACCGATGGAGATCCAGTATGTGTCCTTCCTGCTAGGAACATTGTCCTTAGGTACGTCGTCTCCAGCATACTGTTATGATTTTGCTACATCCGAGGTCAGCTATGAAGTCACTCAAACGAAAGCAGCATCGGGTCACTTACATGTCCACGTGAGATGCCATGCATAGGGATCGTTGGCCGCACACTATGTTCCCTGCAGCCGTCCGAGAGACCTCAATGCCTCGTATGTATAGTTTCTTGGAGCTATGAAGCACCAAGCCTAACATCGGGCGCAGATCCATGGCCAAGCTCACAGGATCCTGGACTCGAGCATCCGGGGTCCGAGCTGTCAGGCAGCCACTACTGAAGTTGATAGCGCCGAACCCCAACCGCAGACTCATCGTTCAGCCATGACGAGCTTCATCAGATAGTCTCCGATACTCCCGAAAGTCCCGATCCAGCCGTTCCATTCCAGCTTCATCCGGAAGGCCGTGTTCTAGCTGCCTTGTAAGTAAGGCCTTCTGTCGAGCCCATTGTGCCCGAACGTCCCATTGCCGGCTGGCATGTACGAATGGCATGCTAGGCTGTGAGCTCATGGTAATCGGCGGGGTGTAAGGGCCCATCCGTGGCGTTCCGTATATTACAGGAGACTGACCATGGGATCCAGACAAGAAAGTAAGATGAGACACTGGACCATGACCGTTCGTCTGGACAAAGGACGGAGCAGGAAACGTGGGGTTAGAGAAGCTACCTGACAGATGAGGGGACATCTTCCTTCGCTGAGTAGCAGGCTCGGAAGCGGTAGAGGACGGAGCCTTCCGCTTGCGGCCAATAACCTTAGTGAGGTTCGTTCCAGCTTTGTCCGGGCTGCCATGTCCAGATTGGGTCTCCTCCTTGTGGTCATGCACTCGCTTCATGTGGTCGAACAAGTTATACCGGCGGGGGAAGCCGTTGCCGGCAAAGCCGCGCTCGCAGCCAGAATAGACGCACAGATGAGGTCGCTCGCCATGGCCGTGCATGCCGTGCGCTTCTCTTTCATGACGGAGTAGGCAGGCGGTTGAGGAGAATTCCTGCTTGACGCAGGCGTCGTTCTTGCATCGGAAGGGCTTGAGGTGAGAATCTATGAATTTGCTAGAGGTATGGAAGTCAGTCGAAGTCATTCACAATTATACTAAAGAGGAACAATCTTACTCATAGTTGCACTTCAGCTTGGTCGGCTTGTGTGGACAGTCATCCTTGGCTTTGTACGGGCAGTGAAAGAGTCCGTCCGACTCAGGTCCCCGGCTGTACAGTTTGTGGTTACGATGGCGGGCCTCATCTGTTTCTGACGATCCTGTCTGATTTGAAGCGGCGGCGACGCGCCCAATTGTAGGGTCCACGATTGGCGGCGCACCAACTGGCTCCAGGGACGGCCGTAGTCCCTTAACGGTATTGTCTCCAGTGACAGTGACCGAGGCATGGCCATCGGACTCGCCAGCAGCCATGACGTGCGAGAATGCAGTCCCGTCAGTAGACCTTGAGGTGTCCGGCATGACTATCGTGGCATCCTGGTCATACCGAATGAAGGAGTTGAACTCGTCCGCAGCAGGGTCCGGCACGCCTAGTGCCGATGATGAAGGTGAGTCGTCCAATTGCACAGCAGGCGCCAGGATACACTCCAGCGCGGCTGCGCTTGTCCGGCTAGACGCAAGCACAGGCATCGTCAAAGGCAGTGAAGGGGAGAGAGTTTGGCCGGGTATTCCTGGGCTTCGCTGCTGAACTTTACTTACGCTTTCGGCGGAATCAAGAGAACTTACACGACCTCGGATTAGAGGACGTATGTGTCTCTGTGATGGTGTAAGTCCTTGAGCCGGAACAGGAGCGACCAGTGGTGCCTGGGTCCGGGGTAGAAGAGTTCTCCTGTACATGGGCACCGACTGGGCAAGCATGTTTTGTTCCATCTGGGTAGTCTCCCCCGGCAGCAAAGCACGATCCGGTGGGTACTGTGCATGTTGGTCCATGGCCCGCGTAGCATTGGGTGCATACGAAGGAGGGCTGACGAAGGTACACTCCCAAGAAGGCGCGAATGAGTCCCCAGGCAGCGGCTGCTGCATATAAACTCGTGCTTGGTACATGGCATGGCCAGCGTAATTCCATTCTGGATCTATCGAAGACGCAGACTCCGGCTGAGACTGAGCGAGAGCAAAGCTACGGGCAGATTGCGTAACGAAGGGTTGGAAGCTTTGGCTAGTATAGCTCGAAGCATGAGACATCCCTGGATCTACTATGGCATGTGAAGACGTCCATGCTGGCGGCGCACTGGCATGAAACTCCTGAGGCACTCCATGGTAGGGTCGACCACTCCATTCCTCGCCGGGTGGCTGCACGGGCGTGCTTGATGGTTGGCTTTGTTCTGTGCTCCATTGATCCTCTGGCAGCGAGAGGGGCATCCATGGCACGCTCATATCCAGGTCCAAGAAAGAACAATCCGATGCCGGGGGCGTGAGTGGCAAGTCCGGTTTGAAGGTAGCAGGATGGTACCAATGATCCACGTCAGAGAAGGGAGAACAATGCTGCTCTGTATGGTACTGCAGGTCCTCACTGGGTCACGTATCTGTCAGTCTGCTGTCCGTACACGATCGCAATGAAAAAGACGAAGCAATAGTCCAGATGAACAGCCGTCCCGGCCGGGACAGAGGGTGTTGTGGACGCAATCGAGCATGCGTGCAGTCCATGTGAGCAGTAAGGTAGGATTCTCAAGCAGGCGCTCCGAACAATGGAATAGTCCGAGGTTGGTGTGATCGTCAACGATGTTGTTGTCTAAATGCGATTCAAGAAGGCTCGAAAAATCCTCCCGGATAGCTGTCGAGGCTACATGGCACTAAGTTCCTACCAGCGTTTCCAGTCCCAAAGCCATCATCAGGTGGACAATCAAGCAGTACGCAACAGAGCCAGAGGAGACAAGTCCAGAAGCAATGCAAAAGGCCTGACACGACGTTGTTCGTGGGATGAGATCGCAGGGCATCCAGCTCGGGCCTTGACGGATGTCTACCTGCGTAAGCTGCAACATGTCCGGAATGCTGGTCTGTCCAGAACTTGACGAACACGCGATCAAACAACGAAACTCATGAAAGTAATACCTGACGGGCGATCGCTCCTCGCAGGTGCAAGGTGTCATCCTGAATGCGGTCGAGAACCACGTTTGGATCCAGCGATGTCCAGAGAAATCCCAACGGGCGTGACAGTCCTAGCTCTAGAGAGCGATGTTTGTTGTCCTGATAATGGCAATGCACAGTGGTGATCTAGCGTAATTTGACGCGATCAAACTATTGCGTCCAGCGTACAGTAATCCAGGCAGGTGCCTTGTTTCGAATTGAGAAGCAAAGCAAAGCAAGCTGCACGTGCAGGCAGGCGGAGGCAGTTGGGCAGCAAGATATGTGAGGAAAGAATGCAGAGTCAATGGGCTTTTACTCGAGTGGGCGATCCGGCTGATATGGGAGCTCTCGCAAGTAACCAGGTGGGGTCGTGGGGTGTGGCAGCCAAACAAGGCGTAGACCTGGTCCGCAGCTGTATGCAGCCTCGCGCCGTGACTGAGGTGCGGATTGACAGGGTCGTTGCTGATCTCGGATTCGCTGAGCTCGCGTTAGCGAGCACGACCACGACTCGGGGCACACTGCCACGTCAGAATGGACGGCAGAACGTCTGCACGGTGAGTCTTTGTCTGCCAATGATGTCCTTACGCCCACACACGCTGAGGCATTCGCATGCAGAAAGCGCATTGTGATATTTTTGCTATTGATGGAGATGCTCATGCAAATGTCGATGGCGGTGGGGACTCTTCGCGCGACTTTGTCGAGTGCGGGAAGGAGCGAGCTAATCACGTGATCATCATCCGAGGTTGTTCCAGCCCCACCCGTTTCACGAACGACGATCTTCGACGCCATATACGTCGTACGACCTGTCGACCATGCTTCATGCGAAAGCCTTGTGGATCCCAGATCATTCACGTTGTGAAATTGAGTCACGGAATGTTGCGAAGTCCGGGTGCGCGACTTCCAATTTCAGGGAGATCTTCACGGGTTTCGCGTCCAGCAGGATATAGAGGTCGCCCGCGGTGCGATACGAGCTTGATCGTTCACATCTTACTACTGCTGTAGTTCAAGAGACCAAGTCGAACAGCCCTGACCAATACTACACCAAGCTTCCGTCAATCTTGACGTTCGAGGCAAAGGTCGGCTCCGAGGTGCACACCTGGTCTTGTTCCTTCGCGTTCTTTCTATCAACATTCTACCTGTAAATATATACTTAGATTTCCAACGACCGCAATGTGTGCCTCATGTAGCAGTGCATATGGACCGCTTTCCCTGTCCCCTTTCTATTCGACCACCTTGTCAATGCTGCCATAGCATATCCCTCGATCGTCTATCCAGGACCCGACATAGCATGTACGAGCCGCACGATTCAGTACCGCAAAACTTTGCTGGGCCATGCCTTAGCGAATCTTGGAAGTAAATCCAGAGACGTTTGAGAGTAAGCAACGACTCCAGGCAAAGTCGTGTTACCTATCCTGGAAGCTCATGCGTGTGACGTTGCTTCTTCATAACCGCCAGCAGACATCTCGCGCGTGTCTTTGTAGCGTGGCTACCTCTCAGGTCGATCGAGGTCGAAACATGATTGTCTTGAAACTTCTAGCCGGCTCGATCATCGGGCTGAGTAATCGCCGATGGCTGATTCAGCCTCGACACAGTCTCTTGTCGAGGCAATGCATGTCAAGCCGTATGCTCGAGGTAAAGTCCGGTTGCATTGGTAGAAGACTAATCACTTAACTCAATTCCCCGTGTAGGCATACTTACTGTGCCGTCTGATCGCCGCGCCCTTGTAATAGAACACGAATGGGATCGCACAGCAAGCGAGTGCAAGAAAAGCCAGCAGGCTGCTAGCCCACTGATATCCAAGTCGGTCGTACATCTGCGTGGTGAACAGCACTGTCGCTGCGCCCCAGAAGCTTCGCAAGCATGTTTTCGCAGCCAGCGCGCTCGCGGCTTGGTGTTGGTAGGAGTCGACCATGTAGTTGTTGGCGCTGTTGTAGAGGAAGATGAACCCGAAGCCGACAGGAAACCCACCAAGTGCCGGGCCAACCCAAGAGAGCGTGGGATACGAGGTCCAAGCGAAGATGAATAGCCCAATGGGGACGAACCAGCAACTGAGCATCATGGGGATCAGTCGGCACTCCGGTGGTGGCTTGCCATCGTGTTTCGCGACAAGGCTCAGGTAGTGCTTGTTTACCCACGGCGCGCAGCAAGCACTCAGCAGAACACCAACGGCAAGTGGTATGAACATAAGCCCTGTGATGCCTGCGCTGTAGCCCTTCCCTCCCTGGTAGACGATTGGGAAAGCGACGAAGAACATGTAGAGCAGACCATACAGGACTGACATGTAAAGCGAGATGAAGAACACAATCGGCTCAAGGAAGAGCAGTTGGAAGGGTCGGATCAGGAAGACTCGAAGTCGTTCTTTGAGTGGTCGAAGGTCGATATCTTGCTCGGTGACGTACTTCGAGTCGCCGGTATCCTTCCGCAACTTCTTTGCTCGTTTGGACAAGATAGTCGGGGCATATGTCTCCGGGACGGTGAAAGTCATGAGGATGTAGATTGCTCCAGAAAGAATTAGCTGGATCCAGTACAGCCATCGCCAGCCAAGAGCATCAGACAAAAATCCGCCAACCAGAGGCCCGATCGCAGGCCCGATGAACGGCGCGGCAGAGAAGGCCGCCATGGGTACACCTCGCTCCTCACTCCTCCAGAGGTCTGCGAGAGTACCGCCCACCAAGGTCATGGGTGCAGAGAAAGCAATGCCATCGATAAAGCGGCAGACAAGCAGTGTGCCAATGTTCTTCGACAAGGCGCAAGGTATGATGAACACCACTGCGATCAGCAGCGTGCTTGCGTATATGATCCGTCGTCCAAGGATCTCGCTGAGTGGAGCGAACACCATGGGACCGACGCCGAAGCCAACGACCTACGTTCAAGTCAGCAGTGGCACCACATATCTAGCAGAAGGACGTTACACTTACGAATAGGGTGATCGTCAGTAAGGACACTTCGTCGATGACGCCGAACTCCTTTGATACCCCGACGAGATCCGCAGTGACCACTGCGCTGTTGAAGGCTACCACGAAGCAGGTAACGGCCACGACCATAGTACACCACCACTTGTACGCCTTCGACCAGTTCTTTGGATTCTCCTTGTCGTTCAACACGAAGGTGACGATGTCGTAGCGCTCAGTCTTGCCGGTCTTGTTCGATTGCACTTCACGCAGACGAAGTCCAGAAGGTGTCTCGGTAGTGAATTCTTGCATGTTCGCCTCAGTAGTCAACGTTCGGTACGGCAGATTGAGTATGTCGTATTCGTCGAAAGATAAATCGTTGCCATACGACTCCAGGGGCGTCGATGACCCTTTCTCTGCTTCTGAGATGTCGGATGAGCTCATTGCTGTTGGGCTGGAAGCTTGTGGGTAGTCTGTTGCTGCATGCGTGCCCGTAGGCGCAAGCGTATCCTTTACTGCCATAGTGTGGGCAATAAGAGCTTTTGCAAAGACGAGAGATGTGGCGGATAGGAAAGCCAATTGGAGTTGATACTCACCATTCCGATCATGTCTTTGTGTATATATACTTCACCGCTATCAATTGCGGCCGCCCAAGACCCGCCACAAATCGCACCCGGGCAAAGTGCCATGAGGTCGAGCAGGGCAAATGGCCGAAATCAAACGTCGCCGAGTGACATGCGCAGTAATTGGCTTGATCAGTCCACCTGATCCCATGCCGGACCTTCCAGCGCTGACTTCGCCGATGACATGACATTAATGGCTCGGCCGTTCGGCATGAGGACCGAGAAAGCTGCTGTAAAGGGAGCGGCTCAGTACTGTGATGTGCGTCTCGTGAGATGAGCTCAGGTAGTGGTTGCTCTTCGGAGCCAGGACCTATCGTCGCACTTCGGAGTGAACTCTGCACAGTTCAGTATGATCAGATAGACTTGTTGAACGTACCGGCGTAACTCCTTCGCGTCGCAGTACATGGGAAGGACCGCGAGGCTCGAAGGAAAACGTCGAGTTGTCTGACATTGGGAATGCCGAATGACCCCGAGAGATCCCCGCGACGTGGGTTTGAGCCGCCATGCTCCCACTACGCCTTCGATGATCTCTGGAACAGTCGGCATCACGTCCTACCTGTCCCGACATCTCAAAGGATCTGTTGTTGGTCTGAAACAATGCGTTCTGCGATAGCGAATTATCGATGGTGAAGGGCATCCGACATGTGGTCATACCCCTGTAGAAAAACAGCCCGGAAATAAAGCAATAATTGCTCGACCGATAGTGAGGCTGAAGTCACAGACTCGTTCCATACAACCCATGTTCCGGGACGCCAACAGACCACCTGATTATCAGCTTTGGCGATGGCAACCTGACTGCTGAGATCTGCTACCTTGCGCTGACCGCACGAGATAGCCACTTATGCAAAGTACTTCGACCCACAGCACACAGTCGATAAGTCGCGATCCGTGTTTCGATAGCGAGGGTCCTTCAAACTGTGCCTTGATCGAGCTACAATTTGCTCATACATCCGACTTTTGGAAGTATCCTCACGCTCCAGGATGAGTCCAGGTACAGCATAAAGATGTCAGAATTGTTCTCGGCTTTTGGCTATCCCGCTCGACTGATTGGACGTCTTCCGCTGCTGCCGCGGTATCTATGGGCGGGCTCTTCCCTTTCGGCGAACAACGACTACGTTCTGCTGAGATATGGTCCAACGTACAAGCTACGTCCGTGGCTGCTGCTCGACACGAGCGAACTGGAAGTCATTGAGCGCCTGTTGAACGAGGGCAGCGATATTGACATTGTCGCTTTCCGGACCGCACATCTACTGACTGCGTCAAATTTGACTGTGGTGGTATGTTCCTGATTTCTACCACCAGCACATGCTACAACACAAGCACGAGGTACTGATACCCTTCTTCCAGGGAGGTCTTCTAGCCTCGGCAAGCAGTGCAATACTAACATTGCCATCCCTCGACAATGTGCACTATGCTGCTCGCGGCCTCTTCATACTGAGTCTCATGCTCAGCCTACTAAGTGTGTACTTCACCATTCTCCAACAACGCGTACTCAACAATCAGGATGCACATGCTCTCCGACTATGGCTCTGGGATAGCACGATCTACACCTTACCTACAGATCCAGAGCGGGTGCTGCGGCGCAGCTCCCTCAGCTCGAACATCTTACTTCAGAGTCCGTTCGAGCTACTCTCCATCTCCATAGCGCTGTTCCTTGGCGCACTAGGCTTCTACCTTGGCCTTGCATATGCTAGCAAGGTGCGGCTCAGCAAAGGTTCAGACAGTAATATCGCTGTCCTGATTGCTTTCATCGCGGCGACCTTCTTTTCACTCGCCGTCTTCGGGCAGTCATTGGGTCAGAAGGACCGAGAGATGGCCAAGTGCAGGCAGATCGAGAGCGATGGGCTGCAGGGATCTCGGGATCCGTCCGCAGACTTCGAGCATCCAGCTACGGAGTTCGCATATTCCAGAAAAGATCGCGAGCGTGCCTGAGCATCAAGTGCGGCGACATAGCACCCGGCACCCGGCACCATGTCATACGATTTACCGCCTTGTTATCGCCGAGATGACGCACGGATACGCAGACACGGGCTGGGGTCAGTCTGGCAAGCTGGCTGGTTCCAGAGACTGTGCTAGTTCGTGTAATATCTCAACTGCTCGCAAAAGTTCATCGACTGGATTGCTTCAACTACTG
Organism: Cryoendolithus antarcticus; assembly: GCA_002077065.1. NCBI lineage: Eukaryota > Fungi > Ascomycota > Dothideomycetes > Cladosporiales > Cladosporiaceae > Cryoendolithus > Cryoendolithus antarcticus. The sequence goes on from NAJO01000016.1 coordinate 749,059, forward strand.
GTCACCAACGGAGGTGCCTGTATTAGACGATGCTGATGTTGCACGTGAAACCACATTGCCAGTACTCTGAAAGGTATGTACACAAACGTCCCGAAACTCGCATACGCCAGACATCCACCAAGTACGAAAGCCGTCATCAACATGCCCACTACTGCACATCATTCGGGATCAACGGTAGCAACACGCCCACAGTGGTCAAGCTGTTCGGGCTACCACATCCGGTCTGGCCAGTCTTGAGGTAGCAGCTTCCGCTGCTCCCATCAGCCGGCGCATTGTACACCACAGCTCCGCAAGTCTGGTTGGTGCTAGCACCTAGGCCCTGGGCGTTGTAGTAAGCGCACTCATTCACGCAGTCGTTGAAGCTCTGGCAGCTTGGCGTGTACGGTGCTGGTGCCGAGGGACCACCAGCGTAGCAGAAGAAATTCTGGATGTCCTGGCCGGCGAAGTCGAGATTCGGGTAAACGCCGAAGACCTCCGTTGGCGCTGCGGGAGGGGCGAGCGTGGAGGTTGGGTTCGGGAGTACCGTGAAGGTGGAGGTGTAGAACTGGGTTCCGGAGTAGGTCGAGGTGTACGTCGTTGAGGTTATCGTCGAAGTGATTGTTGTCTTAGCGGTCACGGCGACTACCTTGGTGATCTGTGGCAGCTTGTCAGTTGACAACGATGAGATTCAGAACAATCAGGTGCAGAACTTACAGTGCTAGCGGTCAGAGTCGTAGTGCTCACCGACACGCTGGTTGGAGTGGGGATGTTCAGGCATGAGCAAGCCGAGGTGATCTTCGAGCCGATGAAGTTCTTGAGGCAGGTGGGCGTGCCGATAGCAGTCGTTGTCGGCTTACATGAAGTAGTAGGGCTGGTGCGCTTGACCTTAGCCGTCGGCGTGGGCGTGGTGTCCGCAGATGCAATGGACGTCGCTCCTAGGGCGCAGGTACTAGTCGTGCTGACTGCTACAACGGGATACACCGTCGTGACGGTGGAGTAGTAGCTCGTCGCAAATGCAGTGACCTGAATCTCGTCAATACCTTTCACATGCGATCGGCTCGAAGCTGAGGACGTACGGTATCCGTGCTCTGCACGTTCGACGTGACGGTCGAGCAGGGCGGAGTTGATGTCTGCGTCAAAGTCTTCGTCACCGTGGGGATGTGCAGCAGACTGCTGCAGAATGGCGTAGCGACATTCTGCTGGCGCAGCACAGTGACGATGGTGTTGACAGCATTGCAGTCGAGGTTCGTCCGCTCGTCCAGAGGCGTCGCAAACGCAGCGGCCGCAAACAGCGATGCAAGGAGGAACTTGGCCATTGTGCTGAGTGATGAAGTTGCCCGGTGGAGATAGAGTCAACAGATCGACACGGTGACGACAGAAGATGATAACTTAGCTCGTGGCAGGACAGGGAGATCTACATATATACTCTGCAGGCACATGGATAGCGCCCACGCGCTGTCAGGTACGGAAGGCTATTGCTGGTCCAGACTGGGGACGGTATAGTGCGTGCAGCCTGTCGAGCCCGATCAAGCAATTGGAGAAGCCATTCAAGCACCATTGGAACGTGCATGGACGCTTTTGCGGCTCGCTACTCGCTGGGGAAGCACTGGTAGAGCTGAACAACGGGACGTGACTATCGGAAGTGGCATTGCGTCGCGTGGACCGAAGCGCCACAGCGGGTGCGTGGTACGGTACTGGCCGAGGGAGCAAGTCGCAGTGACGTTGGCAAGCGAGTGTATCCCAGCGGATGAGAGACATCGCTGGTGAACGCCATCGCAAACATGTCTTATCCCATACTTCCTCACCAGCTCCATGAAAGTGGTCAACGCGAGATGTTCTCGAGCCTCCCAAAGTCATTCTCGGGAGAGGAGATGAGGTCTCGAAAAAGCTCAAGCTTCGACACTAGAGCGAACTCGGCCACATCTTCTCGTCGCTCAGACCTATAGGTCAAGCCACTTCTGAATTCGGAACCGATATCTTGGATGCATCACGTGACGATCGATTCAACACGAGCCTCAAGTGGGATACTGCGACCTCAAGGTCAGGCGCTCGCCGCAAAGTCTTCTTCGATAGACTCCACGTCTTCGAGCTGTACAGATCGCTCTAGAGGTCTAGACTACCGTCGACAACCACGCGAGGGAGCTTGGGGCTCCAAGAAACTCGTGCCTATCGATTCGATCTTTGACAACACTATCGTACCACGTTCATCGTGCGTAACAGTTCAACGGTATCTTCCATACTGCTTCTCCTCCCAATCCTTGTCTCGAAGCGTGACTTTTGTGCCTCCGTCACTCTACCTCCGCGACCTCCCGAACTCACGTGCTTGCCCCAGTGCAGTACACGATGCGCTGCCACCTGTCGGAATCAACCTGTCCAAGCCCAGCACACTATGCGCTGCCACCTGCCGGATCAGCGGCCGATCAAAGATACGTCTGCTGAGCATCGACAGAATGCCGGACCGTTGTGGCGCACTCGGTTGTATTCGCCGACGACCTCGGGCATAACATAATGTAACCCAGGATGTGAAATCGCATCTGGTCTGCTTCCCAGTGATCTCCCGACCGATCTAGCTACCGATGAGGCCGCCACAGCAATGTAGCAGTCCATTGATTGCTATGCTTGTGGAGGCCGAAATCTGACCCACGGTAACGAGTCGCACCTGTCGCGTGCCAGCCTGCAATGCCAGACTCGGTGCTGTAGGCGCGTTCTAGCTGATAGAGGATCCTGCCGTGAGGTAGGAAAAGTGAAGATAGACGCTTCTGGCAGAGTCACTCCAGGCCTGAGAGACTGGGTTTGGGTCGACCAAAGGTGGTCTGTTCCAACGTTGTCCTTCGTTGGCATAATCTGCCACTGTCAATTGGCTCTCTTGTTGGCGTACGGCTCACCATATGAGCTTGAACACAAAGAAGTAAGCATACACAATCGGTGTCAACACCAATCTCCCAAGCCAGCCAACCTCATCACTGGCAGCCCGAAGGATATACCTCTCAATGCCATTCCTCGGGCTGTTCTCCACAAACATCATCGCACTCATCATGTCGTAAGTCAGCTGCGCAGTCTTCTCCATACGGACGAACATGTCATTCTCGAAGTCTCGAACATTAGCGTCGAGCTCCTCGGTTGAAGTGGACTTCAAGATCGCAGCAGCGAGTTCCAGACAGTCTTCCATGGCTAGGTTTACACCTTCCCCAGCGAAGGGCGTCATGGTGTGTGCAGCGTCTCCGATCAGTGTCACACCTTGCTTATGCGGCCATGAGTGCCCGATCGGCAGCATGAACAGCTCGCGCGGCACAGCATCTCCCTCCGCCGCCTGAAGAAAAGCCTGAAGTCTCGGATCCCAGTCCGCGTACTCTTTCCGGCAGGCTGCTTTCGTCGCTCGCAGATCATCGACATCATAGCCACAAGTTTTCCGCCAGTCCTCGGATCGCAATCCAAATGCGTACACGTTGATGGCGCCATCGCCCTGCTGCTGCGCCATGATGTTCTTCCCATCTGACCATGCAAACAGAGAGCCGTGATTGACAAGATCGTACAGCTCCGGCTGCGTTGCCTTCGCGTCGGGGATGTTGAACGCGTGGCCAGCGATGCCCGAGAAGAAGGGCTTGACGTCGGTGACGAAAGTGCGTGTTTTGCTCCAAGTGCCGTCTGCCCCGACAATGAGATTGAAGATTCCTTCCGACGGCTGGTTGGCGAAGTGTACCGTCATCTGCCCGTCCACTTCCTCCACTCTCCGTACTTTATGTCCCCACCTTACAACGCCTTCACCCAAGCTATCATACAACACCCTCCTCAACACGGGTCTGTCGATCTCCGGCCTCCCACCAACATTGCCTTTCTTCCCGGCGCCCATCGAGACGTAGCAAAGCAGCTTCTTATCAGCTAGCTCCATCGCCTCGCCATCGTAGCGTGCATGCTTGGTGAACTCGTCCCACAGCCCGGCTTCTCGCAGTGCGCGCTGGCCAGTACGCTCATGGAGGTCTAGGGTGCCGCCTTGAGAGCGGAAATCGGGGGCGGACTCGGCTTCGAAGACCGTGACGTCTATGGTGATTGAGGGGGAGGCTTTGTGGGCTAGAAGACGAGCGAGTAGACACCCGGCTGGTCCTGCGCCTATGATTGCTATTCTGAAGGGCATGTTGCTGGTATTGATCAAGGGGGTCGAGCGTAGCTAAGATATGAGGGAGAGATATGGAGACAGAAAAGCGGTTTACCTTGCTGCTACTTATCTCCTGCTCGCGTCCAGCACTACGGCTGTTCGCGATTGTGCTCGCATATCCCAAGTGTTCGTGATGCTCGAGAGGATGCAAGTAACGAATAATGAGCTCCAGAATTGGCGAACGTCCGTCGCTCATTAGCGGCGAAGGCCCTTCGGCCGAGCTTTTGTAGTCCGTTCCCGTGCGAGAACGTCGCCAAAAGAACGGCCGCGGAGACTTCACTCTTGTCATGGAATATGCAATGTATCAACTCACCATTGCGAGCCTCGACGGGGGTCCTTGGCGAATCGAGAACATGATCGCTCGTGTCTGCCACTCACAGACATGTCACTCTTGGACGGCCATCGAATAACTATTAATGTAATTGCACAGCCGCTTGCGCACTGAAGAGTCAGAACACGACTGGGAGCTAGCAGCTGCACACTTTGAGGTATACATGGCAGGTACTGCGCTCCACGCTTCTCATTCCGTTCCTCTCTCATGGCATTCCCCTTCGACTTCCACCCATACCCCTCCTTCCCCTTCCTCTCCCTCCCCCACGACCTCCGGCTGAAGCTTTACCACACGATCTTCACCTCCTCCAACCTCTACCCAACCTACACCCAGCCACGCCACCAGATCCGCCCAGTGGAGCCGGCCATAACCCGCACTTCTGCACTCCTCCGCGCCGAAGCCCTACCCTTCTTCTACAACCTCTACCTCCTCCCCATAAACATCCTTGCCTTCACCTCCCCCAAACACTCCCACCTAATCTTCTCCACCGGCTCCCCCTGGTACCACTCCCTCCCCGCCCCAAAGCTCCACCAAATTCGCAATATCCACATAACAGCTACCCTCGGCTTCTGGCCCCAATCCTGCTCCCACCCTCACCGCAAAATCTCCGGCCGGAGAGTCTATCTAGACGTCTACATTCGCTTCTACACTAACGTTGCGGGGAAGCGGACTTACAGTCTGCGAGTTGAGAGGGAGGAGGGTAAAGGGCCGAGTGTGTGGGGTGCGGCGAGGGGGTTGCCTGTTCGTACTGAGGCGCAGATCGAGATGGTGGTGGGCAATGCGGTGGCGTGGGTGAGGGATGTGTGCGATGTGTTGGTTAGGGACGGGATGTTTGGGGAGTGGACGGCTGGGGATTTGGAGCAGCTTGGGGAGTGGGAGGGGGTTGTGGTGAAGGGTGGTGCTACGTAGAAGACGGAGGATGAAAGACGGTTGCTGAACTTTACAGTCATTGCAGAGTTGGTTCGATTTTGTGGCCAAGTTGACAGACCTCAGCGAAACACAAGCATTCCCTCACGATCGCCTTCCAGCCAGCTCAAAGCACCACCCATCAGCCAACTCACCACACGCCCTCGCGACCTCCGCCGTTTCCCCAAACCCTCGCGATCGACCCCTCACTTCCCAAACACATCCTCCGCCCCCCTCCCAAACTCCACAAACACACACTCCTCACTCCCAACACACCACGCATCATGCCCCGGCGGCACAACAAACACATCGCCCTCCTTGAGACCCTCCTCCGTCCCATCATCCATCTTGATCCCCAGCTCGCCTTTCAATATGTATCCTACATGGCCCTTCTGGCAGGAGTCGGTGCCTTGCTTAGGTTTGAGATCGCGGGACCAGGAGCCGCCGGGTGCGATTGTGACGTGGGAGGCTGTGAGGGAGGAGAGGGATGCGGTGCGGAGGGAGATGGCGCCGAGAGTGGTGGGAGGGGAGGTGGAGAGGGGGTGGGATTGGAGAGGAGGGGGCATGCTGGAGGAGTTGATGTGTGATAGGGTAGGGATCGAAATTCTTGGACAGCTCTGCTGAGACGGAGCGAAGGGAGGACGACTGCAGCTGTAGCTTTCGCGAGGGAATTGAGGGAGATGGCGATTGAAAAGTACATGTACCTGGCCGTGCGAGCTTCAAGATGCCTCTGAATCTACTAAAGTGGAGTGACTGCATGAGCTGAACAACTGGATCAGACCATGCAATTCTTGAACGAGGCTTTGAAAGCTATGAGCGTTCTCATGAGCTGGCTCAGCTGATCTCGAGGTGGTGCCACATCTGGGGAAGCTGTTCTGTGGAAGCAGGTCGAGCAGGACAGGTTCTAGATTCGGCTCCGTGGTCGTCGAATAAGTGGCAGAGGACCCTGTCAAGCGAGCCCTTGACTCGACTCGTGGGCAGGTCTCTGTTGTGGACATCACGTTATGTTCCAGATATTGCTGTAGAGGGATGAGAGGGGAAGGACGGAGAGCTGTCGCAATTGTCGAGGTCAAGTACCCTTAAGTCCGGAACACGGCGTTCAGCAACGCGACTCGACACCACTGTTCCAATAGCAATGCTCTTTCTTGAAGGCAAATCGTCCACTCCTACTTCGCAATGTCGACCCCCGGCATCCTCCCCATCCCCTCCTCCAAATCCGCTCCCGACCCTCCCGTAACCTCCAAGCCCGTCTCCATCCTCGACAACGACATCGCACGCCTAGCCTCGAACATCCACCCTATCCTCCTCCTCTCAATCCCCCTTCTGAGCTTCCCGCGTCTGGTCGACGACCCCATCTCCGCGCTCATAGGCCTCGCATCCACAACAGCCGTCATACAGCTATTGTACTGCCTTATCTGCCTGCCGTCGACTGGCCAAGCCCCGCCTCCGCCGCTGAAGCCGGGGCAGAAGAGGAAGAGTGTGAAGCTTGCGCAGGACTTGGGGGCGAGATTGGTGGTGTGTACACACTGAATTTGGAGACGTACGAGCACGAATACTGACAAAGCTCCTAGCCAGCCCTCCTCTCCCTCCTCCTGTCCCTCTTCCTCAGCACTCCCCTCCTCTACATAACCCTCATCCTCTTCGGCGGCCCCCTCATGACCCACCTCCCACACACCGCGCTCCTAGCCCTGCATCTCGCACTCCTGATAACGCCACAGCTCTACTACGTCCATGGTCTCGATGCATTGACATGGAGGCGGATAGTGAGTCTTCAGCTACCCGTGGATGAGGTGGTGGGAATGAGCATGGGAGCTTGTGTTGGCGCGTGGCTGGGCGCAATTCCTATACCGCTGGACTGGGATAGGGAGTGGCAGAAGTGGCCTGTTACTGTTGTTTCTGGGGCGTATGTGGGGGCTGTGGTGGGGAAGCTGGTGGGTGGGCATTTGATGAGGGGGTGGAAGATCAAGATGAGCTGAGGGAATCGAGTGGGAACCCGCCGAATCTGTCTAGTCCCATGGTTGACTACTGCACATCCAAAGTGGCTTTTGCTACCGTGCCTGCCTCTCGAGCTTCTGACTATCAGAGCATTTCCCAGCAGCCTCTCGCGGATTCTACCCGGCCACCCTGCCATTACCCTCTAAAACATAGTCTTGTAGCACGGCTTATTACTCTCGACATGCGAATGGTATCTGCAACCACACTGCCCGAAGTAACCCTTCGCCTCGGCCTTCGAAACCTTCTGATGCAACCCAAGCGTCGTCGCCAGAGTGCGCAGGAAATCCACATCTTCGGTCTGCTTGAAAGCTTCCGAGTATGTTTCCGGTTCCATCCCGTAAGTGACGATATCAGCCTGCAATTGGCGGATTGGAGAGCCTTCTGGACTCGCCTCAATGAAATCGGTGAATAAGTATCCCGGAGAGCCGTCACGCTGCAGCCTAGCGACAAAAGCATCGGCCACAGCGTCCATGAAAGCCGTCGACTCGATGTTGCGACCGAGAACCCAAGCACGCGCGAGACGGCCCCATTCGGCATCGCGGTTGGCCTCCTCGTCCTCGAGATCGCCACCTCTCTCACTGCCCACGTGGCCGGAGTAGACGAAGGTGCTGAACAGATCGAAGATATCGGGATCCTCGTCCGGCAGGTCCCGTGAATGTAGTCTCTTCACCGACACCTCTGACTTGCAGTCCTCGTCGGCTTTGATGATAATCCCCTCTGCCTCGTCCTTCACACCTGGCGGGACCTCGGTCTCTATGCGAGCTGCGAAGTGCGCGGAGTGCTTCGCAAGGATACGATCGTGGATGTAGAAGGGCTTGCTTTCCTCCGCTTTGCCGACGTTGATCTGGCGGGGGACTGAGGAGAGACTGCGCATTGTCAGCATCAGTCTCGGTATGGGCTTCGTGGCGTCGTGGACATACCCCAGCGTGGCAATGCTCTCGCGTCGGACAGAGCGCGAGGCGTCATCGCTATCGTCAGCGCTGCGTGTTCGTACCGCCATGCTTGGCGAGTGGCTCCGCGAACTGTGGAATTCCTTGCTGTGGTGTACAGTGGCTTGAAGTGTAAGCTGGTCGAACAGTCGTCGTCTGTCATCCACCACTGATCCCGCCTCTTCGTTGGCATGCAAATCACGGAAGAGTGTATGGAACGAAGGAAAGAGACTCCACCTACGGAGCCGCAAGTGTGCATCGCATGTGCTGTCACAAGCTGACATCTCATCCATTGCACGGTCTCACTCACTCTCGAGGGTGCATCGACGCGACTTCGTTGCAAGCTGGATGATGGCTTCACTCTTTCGTGACGTGATCCATCAGCGGCGCCGATACCTGCCTGAAGTAATCATACGCGAGAAAGGGCACTGAAAGGGTCTGGGGCGCGATCAGCCTCGGGCGACCGCTTCGTGGCCCTGCGTGGTCTATCAGAATTAAAAATGGGTATCATACACGCAATCAAATCTCGCCTCCCAAATCCCATTCCATTAAGTCATGCATTCAATCCACTTCTCTCCTCAATCAAAACATCTCCCCCTCCCCTCTCCTCCTCCTGCGGCTCTGAATCTCCCTCTCATCATCCCCCTCACTCCCCAACTCAAAATCAAACCCCCTCCCTCCAGCCGCCCGCCCCTCTGTAGGCGTAATATAAACCTCATGCGGCGTCTGCAGCTCCTCGTCATCTCCAGCCTCCCGATAGCCGCTCGTAGCTCCATAGCCAGGTTTGTCGTACCCGAGTGAAGGCATCTCCTCCACAGGCGCTCCACCCGCCACATCATCATCATCGTGAGATTGCTGGCCTGTCGTGCTGCCGGAGAAGCGCGACACGACGCGGCTGTGGTCGTCTTCGCGGCGGAGCGCGGTGATGATGCGGTCGGGTTTTTGCGTTGCGTGGCGCTCGTCCCAGACGCGCTCATCGACGTCCTCGGTCTCTCGTAGCAAGTCTGCGAGTCGTCGGCTGCCCTCGGGGTTCATTGATGGCTGGCCGGAGCCGCTGCCCGTCATGATGTAGCTGGCGCGTTGGCTCTGCACGCCACTGCCCATACCGACTATGGAGCTGGAGACTTCACGCTGCAGGTCCTGGACTTCTGTTCGGAGGCCGCGGACTTGGTTCTCCAGATTTCGGCGCGCGGAGCGCTCGTCAGAGAGCATCTGGTAGAGCGAGCGGAACGTTACTTGAGGTGTCGTAGACGGACTCGGACGTCTCGCGCTGGCCGCAGGAGCGTGAGTGGGCGTCAGCAAACTGTCTCTACTGGAAAGAGGCAGCGGCGGTACTTCGCCGAGATCTCGTGGTGGCGAGCCTCCAGGCGCAGTGCGTGGCCGATCCTGGTACTGCGACTGGCGGCCCTCTTCGCGGGACCGAGCGAATGGGTACTGCAGGTCGTCTATCAGCATACTCGCGGTCCGAGCTCGCGGCTCATCGCGCGCGTTGTCTTCCCCTCGCACACTGTCCACTGGGCTGATGACAGCTGCGCGGCGGTTCTTATCAGCTTGCAAGCGCTGCAACGAGCGCCGGAAGGCGAGAAGATTGGCTTCCAGAGAGGCTACTCGCTCTTCCAAATCTTGTGACAAGGACGCGCTGAGCGGAGAGGAGGCACTCAGATTCGACGCATTACGTGCGTGACCTGATGCAGGCTGAGTGACTGGCCGGGATGGTGGTGTGGTAGGTACGACTGGTGTAGGAAGTGGAGGGGCCTCGCGAGCTGACGCGGTGTCTGCAGACAGTCGAGGTGGTACCGTGAAGCCTGAGGTGCGGAGTACGCTGCCCGTGAAGGACTCGCGCCAGAAGCGGATCTCGTCGCTGCGCTTGCGATCCGGTACTGTAGCAGATGCTTGTGCTCTCAGATCGCTGGCACTCCTGCTGCGTCTGTTTGGGTTCCTGATCGCCATCCCAGGCTCAGCATCCGGTGTCTCATCTCTTGACTCGCTCGGCCGCGCTGGCACAGGCGGTGCGCTCGAGGGGCCTGCTTCCGTCCCATCTCCCAGCAGTATACTCGGCAAAGTCTTCCTCCTTCTCAGCACACTTCCTGGCGCATCGAATGGCGTGCCAAGCTGGTACGGCTTCAGCGTCGCGCTCTTGGGGAACTCCAGCGCGTACGGTGAGCGCAGCCGCGGAAACGACGGTCCCACGTCAACGCGCAGAGGCGTAGACAGCGCGCGCTGCGGCGAAGAGGTACGCTCCTCATTGAGCTGCTCGAGGTGCGGGCTAAAGTTGGGAGGCTCGCTGCGATTGTGCTGGTGTCGAGGCGGAGTGCGCTCGAGTACGGGAGGCGCCGGCGATTCGCGCGACCGCCGACCGAAAATCTTGCGCATCGCATTACGCAGGGAGCCTTTGCGCTGGCCTGCCTGGCCGGAACCTCCAGCATAGCCATCTCCAGCGGTCACCTCGACCCGATTGTGCGTCTGCGGTCCAGCGTAGTTCTCGGACTGCACTCGTGTCCGGGACTTCTTCCTTTGCAATCGTCCAGTGTCGCTACTCTTGCGCGGCGCATTGCTGCTCAAGGTAGCAGACCCTAAAGGCGGTCCATCATAAGTGCGGTCCATTGAAGGTTGTGTGCCGTGAATCCATCCAAGCTAGGTGCGACAGGTGAACCTTTGGCCAATGCTCAAGGGCTCTGAGCTTCCTGAAGAAGTGACTGGTGGTAAAGACCGTGTGGGCGTCCAATGGGAGCGAATCAGGGAGCGTGCGATGCCGTTGTTATACTACATGAGTCGTCCCGCTCCAGCTGAGGCGGGTAGGATATGGCAGGCAAGATATATGGCGATCAGCAGCCAATGGTGTTGAAGATGGTCGGAGGCGATCGACCTGCTGTACCAGCGTTATGCATACAGCTGTGGCTATAGGCCGAATGCCAGGCTCTCACTGGTGGTACTGGGAAATGTAGCAGAGGTACAAGCGGGAGGAAACGATCATAGCCATGTGAGGCTGACCAAGGGGGCCGAAGCGAAGCTCATGATGACAAGATCCCAAGTCGCAAAGCAGGCAGCGCAAACTGCTAGTTCAGAAGCTTTCAGATTGCCCAGAGTGGACAAACAAAGGCCTGCTTGAGCGGTGTGTCTCAAGCCAAGTGCAGTGTACCCGGCATGGCTCGAGCAAAGCGGAGGCGTTTGGAGAAAGCAATCGAGCAATACGACAACGCCAATCCTCCGCTATCCTTACAGCCAATAAGCGCGTCGGAGCTGAGACCTCTCATAGAGAGTGGCACTCAGAAGCGCGAACTCACGTGGGTGCCAATCCTTGTGTTGAGATAGACTTCCACAATCGAGAGTCTGTACTCTATGATCCCGACAGCTTGTCGTTCCAATCAATATATTGCAGCCACAGAGCATGTCACCCCTTCCGTGATCAGACGCTCGTCGTCCCATCTCGACGAACCTGCAAGCATGATCGCGTATTCCTGTCGTAATAATTCAACCGACGAACCATTGCATATCAGCCGACAGGAGCAGATCGAGTCACGAAACCCTAACGCATTGCGCAAGAGAGATAGCGTGGGCTGTGTGGCGTCGCCTCCAAACCATGTGGCCTAAACCAGCTCGACCCCCGAATTCCTGTCTCATCGTCAGCCAAACCTGCTCTTTTACTTCCGTACCTCATCGTGTAGATCGATGCAGATTGGCGCAGGGCATCCGTATCGCCTCGGCGATACACTCCGCTGGTGTGTGGGAGCTCATATCAACGTTGCGCTATGGGAGGGCGATCTGCTAGATCGTGCGCCATCCATGATGAGTTGACAGCAAGCCACGAAGCTATCTTTGGGGGGCGACCTCGCCTCGAACCCTCGCGGCGGCGCATGGACTGCTAGGTGGTCGATCAAAGCGTGGTCCACTTGCGGGGCGGGGCGTACCCTCTGACCCCGGATCGTGCCGGTGGAGGTCCGCGACAGATCTTCCGCTGCGGAGATGTGAAAACAGTGGTGAACGCCAGCGGTGTGACCGAATGTGCCCTTAGCCACGAAGATACCTCAACGAACGACCACGAGAGACGTTAGCATACCTTGGGTGCCGAGCAGATGCGAGCACATCGCGCATGTGAGGTTCAGCTGCAGGTATGCCTCGCATCTCGTGGCGCGTGAGCTGCTGCAGGGATGAGCTCCCACACCTCCGACGGCAAACGCAGCAGGCAAGCTCGCGAGGCCATGCCAACTTCACCTCTCTCATCAGCTGCGCTCTCCCTGCATAACGTCGCTTGATCACCGGCTATCGAACACCGGCTACATCGCAACTTCTACTCCCACGCCTCCGCTCGCTGAAACGCGAACGCACTCCACTGGGAATGCGGCTAGCCAGCTCTCGCATGAGCTGCCCCTGCATAATGCATACCGCGTAGGTATGACATGGCTTGCGCGCTTCTTGCGATGGCAATGTGTATGCTTGTGGCAATGTCACTGCCACTCGCCTGCAATGTTATGAGTGATGTCACGGCGAGAGGCGACGAGACTTCGCGCTCAGTCAACTAGCACAGCATCATTGATCAAGTATGGAAAGATCCGGGTATCGCAAGTCGGCTTTCTCCTCCAGGAACTCCATCCAGGCCATCAGGAACTTCGAGCCCCTGCAGCAAACGCACCTGAAGTCAGCGAATGTTACACAGAATCTCCACCGCACCGCAGTGTCGGGTAAGCAGTGGCTTCGCGTTTGCTTGTGCCGAAGGTGGTGCAACCGCACAAACGCAGAGGTACAAGGTGATTTCAACGTCGACCAATGATTCCCGCGATACTACCAAGAAACATATGGAGAGCAATCACTTACCTGCTCACCGTCTCCGAATCACCAACGACGCAGAGATGTCTCTTCGGTCTCGTCATCGCCACTGCGCGCACCAAGTCAGTGTTTGTTCTGAGCAAGCCATGACCAGTACACACCATTCAGTCTCCTCTCCTCCCCCAAAAATCCCACCTCCCCCTCCGCATTACTCCTCACAAGACTCAACACAATAGCTTCTTTCTCCCTTCCCTGAAACCCATCCACACTCCCCAGCTCAACTTCTGGGAACCTCTCCTTCAGCAGTCCCGCCAGAACGCCGAGCTGCGCGTTATAAGGCGTCACGACGCCGATACCTTCCTCCTTCACGCCTGCATCCACTAGTCGCGCGACGTGCGCAGCTACGAGCGCGGCTTCGTTGGGGTTGAGTTTACTCTCTGCTAACATGCCTCGAAACTTCCCCCTGGCTGTGGCTGAGGCATCGTCGTCTTCGCGGCTTTCGGGGAAGTCGCCGCCTTGCGTGTCGAGGAAGACTAGGGGTGCGATGGTGTCTTCTGTTTCTGCTACTTCGTAAGGCAGTTCTGTAAGTAGGCGCGAGGCGACTGAGGGGTGGGGTCGTAGCTCGTTGTTGTAGAGCGCTGCGGAGGGGAAGGCGCTGATGTTGGCGTGCATGCGGTATTGGATATTGAGGAGGGTTTTAATGCTAGGGCCGTGGAGAGCGAGGAGCCGGGTAAAGAGGGTTGTTTCGAGACTTGGTAGCTTGTTGTCCTTGGTGTCGGTCACGGTAAGTGATTCGAGGACTTCTGTCGCGCCATTAGTGGCAAGTGCTTCTGCCTTTATTGCCGTCCCATTCTCCTTCCCCTTCTTATCCTTCTTCACACCCTCCTTCTTACTCCCGCCACTCCCCGTCGACATAATCGTCGGCCCCAACTGCTTATCGTCACCAGCCAACACCATCCTCCCCACCCCTCCCTTCGTCTTCCCTACAATCAGCACCGGAACCCAACACTGTGCCTCCAGTGCCTGCGCAGCCTCGTCGATGACTAACACATCAAATGCTTCGTGCGCCAATGCACTCCCACCAGCGCCATGCAGCGTTGAGAAAACTACCTTGGCTTCTTTGACAAGATCGCCGACAACGCGCTTCTCCCGTTCCCGGAATTCTTTGCGCAGGATCTTGAGCTCGGCGTAGACTGCTTTTCGCTCTCTGCCTGAGCGCGTCTTGCTTAGAGACTTAGTCTTCGCGTCGAGCTCCGAGCGGACATCTGATAGGATGTCTGCAGCGTCGCTGCTTCGCGACAAGACTTCGAGACTGTAATTCAGCACGCCCCGTAGTAGTCGTGCTGGGTGGCCGAGCCGGATCATGGGGACTTTCTTGTTGTCTTCCTTTAGGGCTGAGCCGAGGCGTTCGACTAGGTTGTCTACGGAGATGTTTGAAGGGCCGCAGACGAGGACTCGCTGATTTTCTTGGAGGAGGAGTTGAATCAGGACGATGAGGGTTTGCGTCTTGCCTGTGCCTGGTGGGCCGTGGATGATTGAGATTTCGCGGGAGGAGAGGGCGTGGTATACTGCTTGGCGCTGAGAGGGGTTTAGTGGCTCGAGAAGTGGCGAAGGTGAAGGGTCTGTGAGTGCTGGGGGCACTGGCGAAGGTGAGGAGGAGCCGAGGAGGACGTCCACAAGCGGCGTGCGTTGCGAGGAGGGAAGCGATGAGAGCAAGGTCATAGTATGTGTGAGGCGATTGTGAGGAGCTGAATTGTCTAGCTTCAGTCTATGTACATACGTCCAGTCAGCTATCTCCTGCTCTCCATACCGCGACTCAGCAGTGTTGACGCTGAGTCTCCAACAATGACAAGAGTGTTGAAACTCACAGCCACACCCTCTCCCCGCCCTCCCCAGGTACCCTTTCATCATCTTTCCCCTCCCTCTCAGCATCCAGCGCCACCCAAATCTCCCCCCTCCTCACCCTCGTCACCACACCCCTCACGCCCTTCCCCTCAGCCTCCTTCTTCTCCGCTTTCCTCTCCCCACCTCTCGGCTGCGCAACCACACCGCACAGATCCCCTACCCGGATCCCATGTTCACCTAACCCTGCCGTGCCGTCTTCATCCTTTGAAGTGAGCGCAGGATCTGGGCCGAGCTCGAGGACGGTCTTGCCGCCGAGACCTGTGCGGGTGTTTAGGAGGGTGAGGTTAAGCAGGGCAAGACCACGAGTTTGGAGGACTTTGGGGGAGAGGGTGGAGGTTAGGGTTGTCGTTTGGGCGAGGGAGGTTTCGTGTTCGTGGGTGAGGAGGGTTAGTTGGTGAGTGGCAAAGAGGGAGGGGTCGAGAGGGGTGGGTGGCATCGTAATGATGACTGGGGAGCTACTAGAAGACGGGGTGTGAGCCTGTAAATGTCTGGAAGAAGTAGGGTCGCAGTGATCACTGCTGGGGAACATTGAAAGTGGGGATCACATGTCAAGAGATGAGATGCATCGGCTTGTGATCGACTTCACTGCCTTACATATCCTCTATGTAGATAATGTGATCCTCTTCCTAGGGCCAAACGGTATTCAACCAATATGGATCGAGACGAAGACGACGATGGCGGTATCATCGCCAATCGTGACGATGCCATCCCAGTGCTCCGCATTCCATCTCGTACCACAGACAACGAACAGGCTGCCTCGGACTCCTCTAACGACAAACGCGAAGGGCTTCGAGACCGCATCAGGAACAAGCTCAACGATGCTGCTGCACCAAGCATCCAGGATCGACTGTTTACGAGTCTGATGGCACAGATCATCCCACCCGAAGAGCTCAGCAAGAATGAAGGCAATGCATCTCAGGCCACCTCAGGCAAGAAGGACCGACGAAGCAGAACCTATGTCGACCGCCCGAACTTCAGCGTTGGTATGATGAGTGGCAACTTTCGCCGCTTCAACTCGCGAGTGGGCATCATCTTTGTCTTCCAAAATCGCCTCATTCATCTCTTCACCTGGCGCCACCCACCTGCTACCTTGAGCTTCTTGACAGTCTACACACTGATTTGTCTGGACCCGTATCTTCTCCCGATCATTCCGATAGCTTTGGTCCTCTTCTTTGTCATGCTGCCCTCCTTTCTTGCTCGCCATCCGGCACCAAACTCAACTCAGACCCAATTCGGTCCGCCTTTGGCACCAGCGTCTCGTGTTAAACCTGCTCCTGAGTTGAGCAAGGACTTCTTTCGGAATCTCCGCGATCTCCAGAACAGCATGGAAGACTTCTCCCGACTCCACGACGCAGCAAACGAATACATAACGCCCTACACCAACTTCTCTGACGAAGCGACGAGCTCGGCTCTCTTTCTTGCCCTCTTCGTGATTGCAATTGTTGCGTTCATAGCAAGCAATCTCATGCCCTGGCGTCTCATCTCCCTTACGGTGGGATGGCTTAGCATCGCCGCTTTACACCCAACCATCCAGTCCTTCCTCCTCTCACCCGAGTCAGTAGGCCAAGTCCATCACTACGCATCTGGCACCCAATCCTGGCTCACCTCATTCATTACCTCTGAGATCCTCCTCGACGCCCCAGCCGAAGTCCGCGAAGTCGAGATCTTCGAGCTGCAAAAACATCACCCTTCCAGCGAGACCTGGGAACCGTGGCTTTTCTGCCCGACGCCTTTCGAGCCGTTGTCACCGCAGCGACTTGGAGGCGGGAAGGCGAAGGGTACGCAATTCTTTGAGGATGTTGCGGCGCCGGTGGGATGGCGGTGGAAGGGTAAGAAGTGGGGTCTGGATATGGGGAGTCGGGAGTGGGTTGAGGAGAGGATGATCACTGGGGTCGAGGTCGAGACGGAGGGTGAGAGGTGGGTCTATGATCTACCTGGCGCTGAGCACGGTGCAGAGGGAAGCGGGAAGAAGAAGAGGGAGGTGCCGAAGAGTGGGTGGGAGGAGGGCAATGGCGATGCAAAGAGAGGGCTGTGGAGACGAAGACGATGGGTGAGAAGTGTAGAGAGGGTTGGACGGAAGGTTCGTTGAGCGGTCGAAGAGTGTGCGTGTGTTTTCGTGCCTTCTTGTGTCCTCGTACTACTATCGATGGTGTGCTGACTCTGAGGTCACAGCCGAAAGAGCAGAGGCTCAAGATCTCTGCACTCAGTACTCTGGACCCCGGCATGCTGAATCCAGGTGCAGTCGAGCCTGTCGCCATCACCTGATGCTTGAGACGTCCTGACATGAATGTGGGTCGATCTACCACGCCACTTCTCGCATCTCCGCATCCACTCGCTCCCAGAAACTCATACCATACTTGCCCTTCTCCGCAGTGGCCAACTCAACAACCACCCCAGCACCTTCATCCGGGTTCCGCTTGCCTCTGAAGCCATTCAGAGCAGTCGAACAATGACCCGGCGTCGCAGTATAGAAAGTCACGTCCGGGAACTGCTTCGCCATCTCCAGAGTCAAGACATTCAGCGCAGTCTTGCTGACCGAATACGACACCGAAGCTGTGGGCGGGAGCGTGCCAGTCGTAAGGGCGTGTATGGACGCGCGGCCGGAAGAGAGGTTGATGATCTTTGGGTTCGTCGACTTAAGAAGAAGTGGTATGAAGAGATGCGAGAGGAGAGCGGCAGAGGTGATATTGGTGTCGAACACCTTGTTGTACGCGTGGCGGAAGTCTGAGTAATCTGCTGAAGGGTTGAGGCCGATGCCAGCGTTGTTCACGAGGACTGATGGACTCGCGTCAGCTTCTATGAGCAAGCTCAAGGCTACGGTTGGTCACGAGACGTACCATCGAGATATCCGAATTTGCTGGTGATCTCTTTGATAGCAGATTGGATGCTCTCGTCGTCCGTCACGTCCAGGGCCAGGGGGTGGAAGGTCGCCTTCGCTCCTTCCCTCTGGAGCTGCGTTACTGCTTCCTTGGTTGCAGACTCCTGTCTACTAGCCACAATGATCGTGCTCTCTGGCGCGCGTCCCGCGAGACCGCGAACGATGGAGAGACCGATGCCGCGATTTCCGCCGGTGACGAGAATGATAGGAGCCATATCGAGGGATGTGGGGGCATAGTAGGAGGAGGAGAATCTGGGACAACCTGTCAGGCAGACTAGAGGAGAATCTAGTAATTCCATCGAAGTCTCGTTGAGCAGTCGAGCTTCCCTTATATGTCATGCTGTCCAGACGGACATATCGTCGGAGCTGAACCTTAACTTCCGCCAAGAGCTCTTGATGTTGTACATGTTGTAGTACTACCTTCAGGTACAATCTATCTGCATGAAGTTGGCTCACCGTATTCGTGCTGTAATCGAATTGCCCAGATGAGCATATCATACATTACCATGTAGATTAGTCGACGTCGATCGTGACTTCCCGAAGCAAGTACCCAGACTTCATCTCCGTTCAAACGTCCGTGATATTCACTATTCACAAACAAACGACGTTCAAACGACGTCGTTAGACCAAACGTCCCGTCTGCGCGTAACGTAACGATTATCTCCGATCTATAAGCCTTTCTGCTTCGTCTGGGCCGACTCGATCAAAGCCAGAATGTCTGTGCAAAATGCCATGATGGAGTCGGGCCTGTTCGAGGACTTGCAGAAGAAGATCGACGAGGACACGCAAGTCAAGGACGTGAGTCTCTGCCGGTTTCTGTCGATACAAAATTCACTGCTGATGACTACTTCGTAGACCCTGCGCGAGATCGTCCAACAGCTCGAGAAGCAAGGTCAGCACACGATTGATCAGACCAGCGCAAGGAGTACAAGACCTGACCGAATTGATTCTAGACCGCGCGACCCAAGCAACCTTGTCAAAAGCACATTCGACGCCTTCGGCAGAACGTAGGTAGTCTCCATCGGGCGCTGAGTCTGAACAAACGCTGATGTTGGACAGTATCGCCCGTTCTTCAGGCCGCACAATCGAGCATCGAGAATCAAGTCCAATCGATACAACGTCTGGCCGAAGTCGCTTCGAAGCACCCGTACTATCGCTACAACTATGCCTGGACTCGGGAGATGCAGAGCGCGGTGAGTGGCAATAGTCACGTCAATGGCTACAGACCGAAGCTAACGAAGTGCAACGAAGACCTTCTCGATCCTCTACTGTGCCTACCTGGGCGGTCTAAATACCCAAGCTGGCCACCTTCTCACTCTCTCTGAAGTCACTACGTTCATGCAAAGTACTCCCTTCCCTTCCCTTCTCTCCACTCTCTCCCATCCCATCCCCCTGATCCCCCTCGCAGTCCCTCCCTCAGCCCCCAATACAGACTCCTTCCACCTCACCCCCGAAGAGTACCTGCAATCGCTCATCTCGCTCGTCGACGAGCTCTCCCGACTCGCCAGGAACTCCGTCACACTCGGCGACACAGCTCGGCCACTGCAGATCAGCAAATTCATCAAGGATGTGCACGCAGGGTTTCAGGTGCTGAATCTGCGGAACGATGGGTTAAGGAAGCGGAGTGATGGTGTGAAGTATCGCGTCAAGGAGGCGGAGGATGTGGTGTATGATTTGAGTTTGAGGGGGCTGTTACCCGGGCAGGGGAAGGTGTGAGGGGCTGCTGAGCTATGGGAAGGGCTGTCGCTGAGATAGTCAGAAGCAGAAGTGAAAGGTGGTTGAGAGCAGAGACTCTGGCAACCGCTGGGAGGTAGCTTTGGCTCGTGACTCCCTCATTTGCTAGTAACACAATGCATCGAAGTCGAGTCCACCCATGCTGTACAAATCATTCGCGGAGCATGATCGCCACAACTCTCCCATCATCCTTCTCTGATGCACAGACTGCGATCCTATCGCAGCGCCGTGTATGCCTCTGTATACTCCTACAACCGCCCGATGGCCACGGAACCCTTATGACCTAGTCCCCTTCGGTGTCATAGGGGTTTGGCCTTGCGCTCTGTCTTTCCTGCGCACACCCGTTTCGATCTTTACATCATCTCCCTCCGCCCATACCCCCCTGCTGCGCCATCGCCGCATTCTGCTCCTGGAACCTCTCCCCAAGCCTCTCTGAGCTCTTCAAGAACTTGTCGACACACCGCATCACACAGCCCTCTTCCTTCGATTGCAGCGATTTGGAGGTGAAGTCTGAGACGCAGTCGGTGAAGCAACGTTGTACGAGGTTGGAGTACATCTAATAGAAGCGTTAGGTCGTGGCTTGGAAGGGCGAGGGATCCAGGCGTGAAGACGAACGTTCATGAAGTCCTTCATTTGCTTGCGCTCCATGCGGCCTTGAAGCTCCATTTGCTCCTGGCGGTTTCTGGCGATGAATTTTAGCTGGGCGATCTCTCGCAGCAGGGTTCGGTGATCGTGTGACTGACAGTGCGTCCATTTGGCTCATGTTGGGCGAACGATGTAATTTCAAAGCGAATCGCTTTGTGTTATTCGATTTAACAATTCGATGTAAGGTCTTAGGCTGACGGTTGCTCTCTTCGTAGTTTGGCAATAGGTAATTCGTGCTTCGACTGATGTTCAAACGACGTACAAATGCTCAAGCTCATGTCCGACGCTGGAACCGTTCGGGGTTAGCCAGCGGCACGAACCGTCAAACCTTACCTTACCAACACTTCGCTTAGTCACGCTAACATATTTGCGTGGCATAAACGGGCTCTCACCACCTATTGCATTTCTTGCCATACATCTACGCGTAGAAAGGTGACCTTGGTCAGGTCGAGTGCTACTTATGGCAGACGAGGATCAGCCATATCAGAGATCGTGGACGTTGATGAATGGCGCTGTGCCTCATTTGACTTCATCGTACGCGACCACCTGCTGCTATCGAGTCGCGTAGGGACTGCAATTAGGAAGCTGTCGCAGACCCTACCCAAGCGGTGCGGACGACGATGCGATGGGATGAGGCAGCCGTTCGAAGTCGCTGACCATATCATCAGCGCCTGGCGTCTTCTCACATCTCGCGAACGACGTACGCCACGTCCATAGCGTGCGGAGCGCAACCAAAAGGTAGGGGGACTTTCAACTTGTGCATCCATAGTGGTGAGTATCACAGGTCAGCGACTGCGATGCCATCCGCAGGCGCTTCGACCGTGGAATCGCGAGGCTATCAAGTCGTAGAATGACCTCCAGCCTGTCACGGTAGCGCAGCAACCTCGCATGCCTTCGGCAGGCGTGGCCCTTTGTTGCGTCCGCTGAGCACCGAGACGCTGTAGATCGGCTGTGACGATGGATGAATAAGGGAGACAGTACTGATTTGGGCGCCGTCTTCACATCGCGATGCTCATCCTCGAAGAGATGGATATACCATAGACGCATTCATGCCAGCATCTCGGCAACACGACCCGCGGCACGCTGATCCAGAACACGTACAGTGCATACGTGCATGCTGCGACGTCATGAATAAATGAGGTGTCATGTTGTGTGCCTTGGAGGTCTGCGTTTCGAAATGTCGCCTGCCTTGGTGTCCTATTTTGGGACGCATGATGTACAGAGCCTGAGGTAAGCGCAGGTGTTCGTTGGTAGGTAAGGGCAGAACGTGGCTGTGCACTGCAGTGATTGAGTATCAAACTCTGCAACACCACTTTCGTCTGAAACACAGATCTGCATGAGCGTAATAAATGTCATTGACTTTGACGTGCTGAGCTACTTTGCTGGACAGATGTGTAGGGCATCACGCGATGATCGGGTTTGATGTGTAGTGGATGCAGCAGCTGATCTCTGGACTTTGAGCATCTGTCTCATCAGGCTTGGCAGGCCGCATACCTTAGCTCTCCCAGCAGCGCAATCTCGCATAGGCACACGCCGCGGTGCCGTCGTGCGCGGACAGCTTTTTTGCATGCCCACATCATGCTATGCGACTCCTCGCGCCTCATTGCATACGGTTCTCGTTTCCGAACACAACACCTCGCTATCCTCGACGCTAGTCAACAGTACCCGCGGACAACTCCTGAACGTGGCCTCCATGCAGTGACCGCGCGACAATAGCTGCACAGTCACGCGCTCATGGCCTCCACTGTGCGCGAAGCACAACCAGCGCCGGTGCAGAGCGAATCATTGAAGGGATGGTGGAGGCAGTTCAAGAGGAGTGACAAGAAGCCTCAGGAGCAACCAGGTATGCGCCTACAATTTCTTTTGTTGAGGCGAGACGCGCGATATGAAGTGAGCGCGTGGCGCGTAGATGGGATAACAATGGCAAATGCCATCTTGCACGGTGTTTGCAATGTGCAGAAAAGGACAGCAGCCTGATAACAACATGTGTAGGCATAGAATCGGATCAGGGCATCTTTGGCATCCCACTACAGACTTCCATACGGTACGCCAACGTAGCGATCTCGCTGTTCAATGATGAGGGACAAAGCTACATCTACGGCTATGTGCCGATCGTGGTTGCCAAATGCGGTGTCTTTTTGAAGGAGAAAGGTCTGTGATGCCATACCACAAGGAAGGCGCGATTCACTAACAAGTAAATCAGCAACCGACGTGGAGGGTATCTTTCGACTAGCTGGCAGCGAGAAACGCATCAAAGAGCTCAAAGTCGCGTTCAACTCGCCTGATCGCTATGGCAAGGGCTTGGATTGGTCAGGGTACACCGTTCACGATGCTGCCAATGTCTTGCGGAGATACTTCAATCTGCTGCCGGAGCCGATCATACCACTCGAGTTCTATCGGCGATTCAGGGAGCCTCTGATGAACCACCAGGCGCAAGCGGTGGGCGAGATGGATGCACAAAGCCCGACAATTGGTGACTTCGATGACAAGAGTGCAATTCGGATCTACCAAGCGCTCATCACTGAGCTGCCACCTCTCAACAGACAGCTTTTGCTGTATATCCTCGACCTACTGGCAGTCTTCGCAAGCAAGTCAGATCTGAATAAGATGACTACACCAAACCTGGCAGCCATCTTCCAGCCTGGTCTGCTTTCCCATCCGGATCATGACATGGCGCCGCAAGAGTACAGATTGTCGCAAGATGTCCTGATTTTCCTCATCGAGAATCAGGACAGCTTCCTGATCGGCATGCCGGGGACAGCAGCTGACCAAGGCACGGTGGAGGAAGTCAGCGGTGGCAGTCCCAAGACGTCCACACCAGCAACACCGAATCGCTCGAAGACCTTGATAGGACGATCAAGTTCAAACGCCAGCACAGCTGCTGGAAGTCGGTGGGGTAGCATCAAGCGAAATGCCTCTGTCTCGAGTCGCACAAGCAGGCGCGCAGATGGTGGTCCGACACCTGTCGGCACTACAGGCGTACCTTTGACACCCAGCGGAAGCGTACATCGAAGTAATACTGTGCCCTCCCGACGTGCGGGCAGTGCTGCGGCGTCGCCCCGATATGGGCGGGAGAAGCACTCCGATGCTTCGACGCCAGGTCGGGATACACCACCCGTGGTCCTCGCTGACACGCTCAAGAGGGAGTCATCTGTTCAGAACACGCCAATAGCCGCATCCGGACCCGGATTTCCCCTTTCGCCACCTGAGATCACTTCGGCGTCCTCAAGTGAGGCAACGACACCGTTGGCCACTGTTGCGAGTGACACTTCATCTGCGACTACTCGCGACTTTCGCACGCCGAAGCGAGACACGACGCCTCTCTTGGCACCGCCGGTCAGCATCAATGAACGGACTCGTAGTCAAGATCGTCAAGCTAGCACCGCGTCAACGTCGTCGGCCGCATCAGGTCTTCTCAACATCTTCAAGCAGTCACCAGGTTCCGATAGCGATGGCAGGAAGCCTAACAAGCTCCAGAAGAAGCGCATACCTGGGTCATCACTGTCGAGTGCACAGAGTTCCACACAGAGTCTGGGCAAGGAAGCGCAAGATGCGCTGCCACGCTCCCCGACTACGCCTATGTACACGGCCCAGTCGCAGCATGAGGGAAACAGCTATGTTGATCATCCTGGCTCAGCAGGACCAGCACATTCAACACCGCAACGAATGCCTACAGACGCCACCCTCAAGCCTACGATCTCACCCTCCAACTCGTTTCACAGTCATGTCAGCGTTACGGACCAGAGTGATGCCGATATGGTTGGCGACGATATGCCTGCAGGCTCGAACGAATCTCCGGATAAGCAGAAGCGAAGACATCGATGGCGCTTCTCCCGCGGTCAGAACAAGTATGATGGACCCGCTTCGCCACCACCAGCGTCCACGCCATACAGCACAATGCCACCGAAAGAGCACGCCATGTCTCGCTCCACCATTGGCAGTAGCAGCGCGGCAGGCTCGCAACCTCGTCGCAGCTTCCAGGAAGCTACACCATCTGGGAACTATGGCAACGAACAGTCACCTGGCATGTCGCTCGCGGCCCAGGTGCCTTCTGCTAGCCAGTCAGCTGCTACAGACTCCAGCGTGTTCTCTGACAGTGAAAGAGAGAAGAAAGGACCCATGGGCTGGATCCGCAATAAGATCCAGGAGAGGAAGGAGAAAGACGCCGAGAAGAAGTCACGGACCCTCAGTCGTCCGGATGGCGAAAGCAAACCGGACCTGAGAATTCCCGGTCAAGGGCAGGTAGATGGTGTGCCGATGAGAGGCAATAGTATGGACATGCAGAGAAGCATGAACGAGGAGACGGGTACTGTGACACCGCAAGGCGGCGTTTCTAGTGCAGGCATGGGGAGCGCTGAGGGCTCAGCACCAACGAGGCGACCGCTGAGCCAGATCTTGGATCCTCAGGCACCAGCACTAGGGCAGGCGCAAGCGCTCGGTCAGCGGGAAAGTCTGAATACTGTGCAGGAGGGCAGACCAGCAGCGCCCTAATCATGGCGGACCTGCGCAAAACACTGGAGAGCATCGGAAACAGTCTGGCATTACCTCTCGTATGTTCATAGGGTAGGGTAAAGATGACGTACTATAATGCGTTGGCCTTGGCCACGCTTAGTCAAGGCCCCTTTTCATGGTTTCGCCACTGGCCTGGCTGGTCATTATTTGCAGTTGCTCCAACGCGAATTTCAATTCTCACACCAAAGCGCGCGAAGTACGCCGGCAAAGGGACCACAGAGCTATTTCTACGTCCCGGACTTACGCAGAGCACGCGCTGACAGATTCACACGGGCTATCGGCAGACGACGGCAAAGGTACAAACTGCGAGTGCAGCATTACGTACACGACCATCTCCTGCTCGCAGCTGCGTCTCAATGCCCTGGCGCTTATCACAGTATTTTCAACTCCAACAGAGGCCTTGTGATATCCATTTTCCGCTGAGCGTACGGTCTGCACAACATGTTCGCGGTGCTACTAAGACTGTGCTTGCATGCACTGCCCGCGATCTGAAGCTAATCATTTTCAGGTACTGTGCTGCTAAAGTGCATGGTGGCGTTGCTTCAGCCTCAGCATTGGGGTACGGCAAACGACGCTTGAGAAGTACGGCCAAGCCTCGTTGCTATGTACAACCCAGTACGCGATTCGCACAAGCTGCTTCAGACCGCGGCTTACAATTTGCTTTGAGGCCCGGCGACCTGGCCAGCTGCCTCTTGCACAGCCCTGCGCATTCTGGCTCTGCAAAATCTGGCCTGGAACATAGCAGTCAGAGATGCTGTGCTTTGAAAGCATGTAATCGCCAGACACTAGGGCTCTGCATGTGCGCAAGGCTGCAAATCAGCCTGGTCAACGACAGTTGAACAAATCGATCTTCGGTGCACAAGGCTGTCAACACTATTGATAGCCTATACGACGGACAACGTTGCACTGCCATAGCCTCGATTACATTACTGGATGTATAAAGGCACTGGTTTTCAGACGTTCGTACCTCGTCCTTCAGATCCAGCAATCACATGCTTCAAAACGTCCCCACTCGAACTCGAAGTCTTCCTACACCCAACTCCCGCAGCTCATCGGATTCGAAGATGCGTCACCAAATCATCGCCTCTATTGCAGCCCTGCTCAGCTACACCCTCCTCCCCTGCACCGCAAACCCCATCAGCCCCCCGGCAACGCGAGTCGCCCGCTCCCCTGACGACACATTATTAAGCCTGGCTAGCGCCTTCTGGGAAATGTACAGCCCGACCCCGACCCCCGAACAACTCGACGCAAACGACTGTGCCCAAAATGTCGAAGCCTGCGCCCGCGCCTCAAACACCAGCCCTCTCCGCGCCCCGACCTGCGCTCACTCGCAAGACTGCGTAGCCTACTGCCAAGGCGTCTTGGGCCCGAAGGTGAAAGACCCGGGCGCGAATTGCAGTCCCGCCACCGACCCAAGCACCGGCGAGAATCTCGGAGGCCGCTGCACGTGCTGGGACGGTAAGGGTATTGTTGATGTTGTGACGGAAGGACTGCGAGGCGTGGGCGAAATGGCATGCTTTGTATGGGATGACGGCCTTGTAGCCACCGAGGAGTTTTTGAAGGTTGTGGGGAAGTTGCCGGAGGCGAAGGCTCTTGCCTGGGCGGGGAGGATTATGAAGTATGGGGGAAAGTTGCTTGCACGGGGGAGCAAGCTTGGGAAGTGCGATAATCCGATCTGCCCGGGGTTGGTGTTCACTGTTGTTGATATCAAACATGCCGAGAAGCAGTTGGGGTTGTTGGATATGTGCTAGTGTGTGGGTTGCAAGTTCTGGGGAATGGGCTTATGAGTTGGAGAAGCTGAAGGGTGCTTGTCGTATTGCGTTGGAACAGCAAGGTGATGGACTACTCTGCTCCTGACGAAGCACAGGGAATGGCATGATCTCGGTAGCATCTATGTGGTTGATCGTTCTCGTCTACTGTAATACTTTTGTGCCTCCGAACAGTCTGTGTCAACCAACGGCAAGGGCTTACAATATTGCGCAATGCCAGCATTGTACGGCATGGTAGAATGTGCGGCTCGTGGTGGCCATGTCCCTTCCACCTCACGGTGCATGTCAATGTTGACCATGACCACAAACCTTACTACAATAGCTTTACCTAAGCTGTGGTCAAAGGACAACCTTTCTTCCCCTCCCGACTGGACAGCTACGAATAGCAACTCCCGCAGCTTCTGAACACCACGCATCCCTGCCTCGCCACTCCACTCGTGTTGTGAACTCCGATGCAGCGCTCCATGAAACCCATATACACACACGAGTCGACATTATGACGCTCGCATTTCGGACGACCGCACCGTGAAGTCTTGGCCAAGACGGTAGGCAAATTGCCTGCCAGACCGAAGGCGGATCAGCCTATACAGAAGCTCAAGCGACGTCGATCATGACGACGCTATGGACTAGGATGACCCCTCCCAACATTCTGGAAATACTGCAGGCATCTCACTGTCTCACGGACACGCGCAGGATGATCTCGTGGAACTTCACCTTGGAACACAAAAACATGTCATCCGAACATATCCTGACACAACGGCTGCGTCGCATCACCTCAGCGGACACGGAATCCGACGCCTCGGCCGTTTGGTGAGTAACGGCAAAGGAAGCATCCACTCGTGAGCCGTCGCGGCCGCACAGGCCCTCCCAGATCGCCCGCTGCAGCAGTTCTGCAAGCGCGGCGATCTTGCCTCG
The DNA here is from genome assembly GCA_002077065.1 of Cryoendolithus antarcticus. Lineage (NCBI taxonomy): Eukaryota > Fungi > Ascomycota > Dothideomycetes > Cladosporiales > Cladosporiaceae > Cryoendolithus > Cryoendolithus antarcticus. The sequence continues at coordinate 776,474 of NAJO01000016.1, forward strand.
TATTCAGCTGGGGAAGCTTTTCCCATCCAATTGCCATTCACATCACTTTTCTACTCTGTCAGCGTTTCATCTCTCAATCGCCGCTTGTTGTACATATCACGCGCGCGCATATTCGTTTACTGGAAGGAGGTGACAGGAACGATTAGCATCGATATCAAGCATTGCGCTATAGACGACTCTGAGGCGTAAGCGAGGTTGGTGATCTCTGGTGTACCGTCAGCCACCCGCGTAATTCTATAGCAAGGCCAGGTTAGTCAGAGCTCTATCTCGTGTTCGAGAAGTCTGCGCGAGCGCGTGACGAAGATCACGTATCGATGCTGATGCCGTTCGTGCTTACAGGCGCTCTGCCCGCTACCTTTCGTTGATTGCACACGGTCCTGCGACTTCCCACCAACGCGCGCATAGGCACCGGCCACACGCACCTTCACGATGGTGGCCTTCCGCTCGCTCCTCTTACTCACCTCGGTCGCCCTCGCCAGCGCAGGCGAGTTCCAGGATCTTGTGAACGGTGTACCCGCCGAGTCCCTTCGCGAAGCCTTGAACCAACACCCCAAGTACAAGGACGGTGTCTTCGAAGACCACCACGACGCTATCGCTGCAGTGCACCAAGACGACCCGGCATTGGCAACACGGCTGGTCGATTTAGCGAAGCAGGATGGGCTTGAGAAGGAGCTGAGGAAGCGGCAGAACGGGACGACAGTGGCGCCGAGTTCGACTGTGGTGGTCACTACGAGCGCGGTTGTGGTCACGGATCCTACGACTACAGCTGTGAGCTTGACCACTGAGAGCAGTACTGTGGCTGTTACAAGTCAAGGCGGTGGAGGGTCGAGCCAAGGTCAGTTCACGTCTACTACTGGTGCTGGAGTGTCCCAAGGAACGAGTGCGGCAGCGAGTACGACGGAGACGCAAGGGACGAGTGTTGTGGTTGTGCCAGTGTCAAGCGCAGAGAGCAGCGCAGTGGTTACAAGCGCAGCGCAATCTACTAACGCTCCGGATTCGACCGTAGCTCCCCAGAGCTCTCAAGGACAGACGACAGCTGCCAGTAGTGCAGCTTCTGGTCAACCCCCGGCTTCTAGCGCAGCAACATCCAATGGTGGTCAGTCAATCGTGCTTCAGCAATATCACCAACAGAGCACTGTTATCAGCGTACCGTTCCGACCGTTCAGCATCATCGAACTTGGGCTACTGGCTTTTCGCGTGCCTTCTGCTGGATTACAGAATCAATGCTGACTTTTCCTGCAGCTTCAAGTAATGGCGGCGGCACTACGGTCGTCATCGCAACAACGAACGAGGCCGGCAGCTCGGTCACGACATCTCTGATAGCCCAGTCCACGGTCGCAGCTTCGCAGCCACCTCCAGTCACGACCACGAACAACGAGGGCAGCACTGTGGTCAGCACGCCTGCAGCTATCACCTCAGCGATCGTTACAGGCGGCGGCTCCTCAGCAGCAGGCACCCAATCCGGTGTTCTAGTCCCCATCGTGGTCTCCTCGACCGCAAGCGATGGCAGCGTAGTCGCAGTGACGACTTCCGCCTTCGTCTCCTCCGCCTCCGAATCGCTCGTCCTACCGCTCACAACGACAAACGCCCAAGGCAGCACCTTCACAACCTCCACGCGCGTTCCCGCGGCCGTCATAACGACCACCAACGCCCAGGGCTCCGCAGTCGTGACAACCTCCCCCATAGCCGCCATAGCAATCGGCTCCGGCGGCAGCATCATCACCTCCGCGCCAGCCTTCGGCGCCAGCCCATCAGCCGGCACATCCCGCATGGTCATTTCGACCACAGACGAATTCGGTAACTCCGTCGTCCTCTCGGACGCTTCTGCCGGCGCTGTTATCACCACCACCGACGCTAGCGGACGCACGATAGTGACTACCATCACGCCTGGCGGCGGGCAAATTTCGGAGTTGGTCCTTCAGACTACGACGCTGCCGGATGGGAGTCTTAGTACGATTACGAGTTTTGAGGTTGTGGGGGCTGGAGGGCAGGCGACTTCTACGGGGCCCGGCGGCCCGGCGGAGACAAGCGCTGGGAAGGGGAGTCCTGGGTTGCAGAGCGGGATTGCGGCGCCTACCGGACGGGTGGGCGTGGAGATGGCGGTGCTGCTAGGCGGCGCGATGGGTGTTGCGGCCTTCTTGTGAGGAAGGGGGCAATTGTACTTGTATCATGAGGCGGAACCGGGATGACGGACAACGACTCTCTGTACAGCATAGCGATGGGTATGGGCTAGGTAACGTAATGATGGCGATGGGAAACTGGGGGAGGTGTAAATATGTGACTTGAGTTTGGGCGAAAAGTATCGACAGAATGCAAGGCATCCCATAATCCTGACAACTCCCTTGACTGAAGCAAGGACGTCTCCTCGCTTTATCGCAGTCTATGAGCTACGAGTCAACTCTCTTTGCAGATCAACGAGAAGTCAAGTTGGAGATGCCTTCCACCCCATCACGCTTGGAACTCAATCTGCACAGGACCCTTACATGTAGTCCAAGTCCAGAACCTCATCACCACCACCTCAGCAGCAAACCCTCGATGCATCGACTGTGGCGCTCCACCAATTCACCCCAGATCTCTAGCACAGCCCACGTTTCACGTTCCCCATCAACAGCAATCAAGCCAGAAAGTCGCGGCGTTCGTCATATCGCCAAGTTCGGTTGTTGCTTCCTTGAAATGACGCTGTCTTGGCCTACGCTTGCTGCAGATGGCTGCGCCGCCACGGGAAAGTCTATTTGTCGGGGGTTTCCTATAATTGTTTGACAGATCGTGAGAATCCACAGTTTGAATCCACACTCAAAGGCAAAGATAATCTAGAGTTGTGAACCAGAACATCATCTGCAGAACCATCAGAGTCGAATACTAGACGAAGTTGCTCACAGTAATCTTCAAATCAACAAACAAACACACATCAATCAACATGGGTCTTATGTGGACGAAAGGTTTCGGTGGGAAGCACGCTGGTGAGTCGCTCCTCTCTGTTTCGGTGAACGAGACGAGCAATTACTGACGGGATTTGCAGGCGGCGGTGTCGTAGTCGACAAGAACGGCGTGCGACGCGCACCATGGCGCTTCTCCCTCGGCGGACTCAACTGCTTCAAGTGATCGCACACAAACCAAGTCGAGAGTGTCAAGAATCTGGCGTTCGAATCGTGGGAGGAGTCTTGATGGAGGGTGACCAGCATGGTCGAAGCTGTAAGAGTACAAAGCATCGTGGTAGGAGGGAAGGAAGGGGTGTTCATTTGGGCAGCGGAATCGAGCGAGCGGGCATTAGGTATACCTCTTTCAGCGTTGCATTAGCATGAATATAATCAACGAGCGTCCAATTCAAGACTTCCTCACCACCCGTCACTTGACAGATTTACTGACTTTGTGAGACTGAATGCGAATATTAGGTAGTAGGCGGTCCAGCTCGCAAGCATCTCATACAAACTACACACTTTCCCCGTCGGCCGTTAGTTTTACACTCCTCACCTCCACCTCAGGTCAGCTACGCCCTCGCCCCTCCATTCAAATTCAGCCTACTCCTCTCATGCGCCTCCCTAAATTGCTCCCAACCCTCTGGATCCAACTCCTGCATCATCCTCAAATCCTCATAGTTCGCCCCAACCTTCTTCAATGTCTCCTCCCATCCCACATCATCGACCATCTTCCTCAGCTCCTCTCCACTCGTGCCTTCAAGCCTCTGCTGCAAGATCGCCAGCCGCTTAGACTCTGAGGACTCGGCGGAGGTAGGCGCCGAGCTGGCGAGATTGCTAATGGAAGGTAAGGGTTTGGTGGGCGAGGTTGTAGAGGAAGCGACGACTTCGCGGCGGAGATGCTGGCCGAGGCGATGGAGGCGGCCTTCTTCGAGCGTCAGCGCGCGCGAGGCGAGCGAGGCGTCCGAGTTGTGCCGCGCCATGCTTGGACGGAGTGTCTCGTCATCGGAGTCTGGATCTTGATCCTCCGTTGGACTGACCACAGGCGTGAGTTGATTCGGAGCGAACGGCTCTTGTTTGCTGCTCTCGAAGAAAGGAATAGGCGACTCCGCCGGTAAGGCTGGGACGCGGGTCTCGGGGTACTCTTCCTCGAAGCGCTGGATCATGGACTGCAGTGTCTGATCTAGGAAGAGCAGGCGCCGATAGGCCATCTCGTCGCCTGCAGAGCCTTCCTTCGCGATGGCAGGTTGCAGACGGAAGCGGATCTTGCGCGCAGACTCGAGGAGATCCTTACTCATCTGCTTCGCCTTGGCCTTGCCCTCCTGTTCCAGACCTGCACTTGAGCCGGGTCGTCCGCGTGGTGTCATGGTGCCAGTAGGTGTTGTAGGTATGCTGCTGCGTCTCCGATCGTTGGACTTGTCGCCCAGAACATATTGCAGGGCTTTGACGACGCCTGTGCCGCCGATTACATAGTCGTCATCTGGTGCTGGGCCGTCGTGGTCAGCGTTCTGAGTGGTACCGTCCATGTGGCCGATGAGCTGCATGATCACGTCTGGGACGACTAGATCCTTGACGCCCTTCTCGCCGCCGTGAGGAGCAGTGAGTGTTGCTGTCGCATTAGCCGTGGCCTCTCCAGTGACTTCTGCAAGCGCGGTGGCCTCCATATTTCGAAGTGAGTAAGCAACGATCTGCTTCGCCAACGCCTTGACGATCTCATTGTTGTCTGCGCTTGGCACCTGTCTGTTGTCAGTATCTCGCCCAGCATTCTCAGTCTCATGTGAATACTTACATCAATATCAATATACATCAACGTCCCACTAACCCTCACAGCAACCATCAGACTCGCATAGAGCGCGCAAGCTTCCTCCTGTCCCGCTTCATCCGTAGCATTCGCCAGCGCCGTCAACGCCGGATTGCCAGTAATACTCACATGCGCCAGTCTCGGCCCCTCAGGCAGCACCTCAGCAAACTTGATCGCCTGCTTCGCATTCATGCCTACATCGCTCAAGTGTATGCGCTTGAGGTCCTTCATCTGCGGTAGGTACCGACGGATCAGGGAGATCGTGCCATTGTCCTCGCCGCAGAGGTCGCGATTGTGCGAGAGGTCGATAAAGCGGAAGTTGGGCAGCTTGACGAGAGCGGGGAATAAGGGCTTGACGGTCGCGGTGTCGAGGTTGCAGTCTGCTAGACTCAAGCCCCAGCAAGGGATTTGCTTTTCAGCGAAGGCGGATGAGATGGTGCCGAGTTTGCCGCGCAGGTCGTTGCCGCCGAGGTCGAGGCCGTGGCAGACGCCAGACTCGATATAGCGAACCACGTGCTCCAGACTTTCGTCGGTGAGGTGGTTCCCTGCGAGACCGAGGCGCGAGACGCCACAGGCTATAGCGCCGTCGACGATCTTGCTGATGTGCGTGGTAGTGAGCGAGCATTCAGACAGACTTAGCTCTTCGAGACGGGAGCCGCCAAGTCGTTCACTAAGGCATCTGGACAGCAAGTCTGCAATGTCCAGGTCTGAGCTCCGGTCGTTGGTAGGCCTCTCAGAAGGTCTTGCAGGTGTGGAGGGTGCGCCACTAGGCAGGGTGTCGGGTAGGACGTTCATGGATAAGTCGATAGCCTTGACCGATCGGCACATGTAGATGAAGAGACTGATGTGCTTCCAGCCCACCCTCGTGATCCGAGGATTGTTCTTGAATGTGATCTTTTCCACAATACCCGCACGCTCATGATGGGGCTGCGCCGGAGGCAATCCACTCCGATGCTTCGGACTGTTGCTCTTGCGCTTCGTAGGCTTCGGTCGCTGCGCCGCCAGAAGTCCAGCGAGTACAACGCGCACGCCTTCGTCGTTCAAATCAGCATCCTCGAGTATGAGCCGCTTCACAGGCACCACGGCAAGCCAGTCGCCCAGCGTAACGACGTCCGCAAGCTGAAGTCTTGAGCCGGTCAGGTCGAGACAGCCAACAATCCCAGGATCGCCACCGCCATCGACCTTGAGCGACATGAGCTGCTCCGTAATCCGCTTGAGTATAGGCGTTTCTCGCAATTGACAGCACCGCCGGTATATTCTACACGGATCCGTAGTCGGTCTGTCCTGCTTCTGAGGTGACGTTGCATCTGGGACAGGCGACTTGGGTGCGCTTCCAACAGGTGGTGTCGCAGCAACCGTTCCGTCTTTGCTCTCCTCGTCGTCGACCGCCGTGATCTCGACCGGTATTGACCCATTCTCCTGTGCCCTCCTCAGTTTCTTCTGCTGTCTCTCCTTCCTCTCAGCCTCTGATCGCTTCTTCTTCTCCTTCTTCCTACTGCTACCATTCGCGCTGTCCAGACTGCCCGTAGGCGGGCTATTACCGTCATCATCTTTCTCGTCACCGTCGCGGTCCATGCTGTCCTCTTTTGCCAGTCGTGGGATATCCACCGACTTGCTTCCTTCATCTTGCACCTTCTCCTCCTTGACAGCCTCAGGATGCTTCAGCGCCTCGCCTTCACCCTTCTCAGCCCCCTTCACCGACCGTCTTCGTCTCTTCCTCTCCTCCCCACCATCCTCGTCACCCTCATCCCTATACCTCGGGCCCCCAGCGATCTCTACATCCACACAAAAGCTCACTCTCCGCAACTTGTTTGCATCCAGTTCCGGCACGCCGCACCTCTCCCGATTCGGATCAACGTTCAGCACTCGTCTCGCGCACACGCCTCCCGTCCCTTGCACACGAGGAACAGTCATTTGGCTCCCTGAGCTCAATCGCCTCGTGAGACTGGAGAAGAAGCTACTGCTGTCCTTCGGCTTCGACGGCACGTAGGGCTCTGCTTTCTCCGCAGCTTCCTCCCCCGGCGTTACCGTTCGCTGCGCGCCAGCAGCCGCATTGCCATTGACGCTCGGTGGCGAGGCCGCGACAGAGGCAAGCGAACTCGACGCCCCAGGATTCGCTTGCGTGGGTGTCTGAGTAGAGGAGAACTTGGAGCTGATATTGCTCATCCAGCTCGGTCTCCTCGACGCCTTTCCCTCATTCGCCACGCGCTCAGTGGACGTTGAGCGGCCTAGGATGTTAGGTCTTTGGGATCCTGGTTGAGGTTGACCGCGAGAAGCGGGGGGCGTTGGAGGGGTAGGTAACGCATGCGTGGAATTCTGTTTCGGGGCCGAGAGAGAGGGAGGCGTTATCGGGGAGGGTGAGGGAGGATTGGGAGAGCCGGCTGAGGGCTGACGGTGGTGGTGGAGGAGATGGATGCCATTGTGGTGAGGTGGCGGCGCCGGAAGCTTGGCGTCGAATCGGGGGGTGGAGGGGGAGGGAGCGGGTTTGCGGTGGTGGCCCTCTGGTGTATCGTCAGCCTATCTGACTCCATCCGGTGTCGCCCCACGGTCCAGTCGCTTTCTCATCGCCGCTCCACTTACCTTTATTCGGCGTATGCAGCCACGACACATCCACGCCGTGAACTTGGTCCATTGCGCCCACCACTGTCGCTCTGCAACACTAACAAGCACGTCCAAGCTATATGCGATTCCTTAACGATATCACTCCTGCGCTTTGCGGTTGTTGAGGCTGAGCGTAGGATGTGTAAGCTCCACACCACTCGACGCCGTTGGATGACCTCAGCGGGCCTAGCGAAGTGAGGCCCTCGGCGAAGTACCGACAGAACAGCTGATCAGCCACCGACGTTGGTCAAGAAATGTGCCGCATACTGCCGAAGGAATCGCAGGGTGGGTGTAGTGAAGAATGCAGAAGCCGATCAAGTGTACGCAGATACTTCACGAGCACGCGATAGCATCACGGGTGACTTCGACATCCCAACACCATCTCGATGGCCGCGGAACGGGGACCCTATCCGATCGGAGGCAATGCAAGCAGCAAGCATCACTCTGGGGCCTGTAGTGGGGAATATTGTGCAGTTCGGTTACCCATACCCGAAAGTGCATCACCGCAACGTACTCACGGTGAGAAACGACGACCACAAGGATTCTGAGAGGCAGTGACAAAGGCTTGAGGAAAGGCTTCCAACCAAATCGGTATCTTACGCCTGCAACACAGTAAACGCCCTCCGCCGCTAAGGTACCCGAAGTACAGTGGATTGCAATAAGAATGTGCCAGATCTGCCTGTCCCTGATTTCCCCGTCCATCACTCTTTCCCTGTACCAGCCAGTCGATGCCTGCCAACTCGGTGGTCCGGCCGATAATGCTGCTGTCTCTGCTTTACAACGCTGCAGTGACTTGCTGCCGTCCTTGCAGCACTTGCACACTTCTTCTGTTCCTTGGTCAGATTTCTAAGCCTGCCAGCCTCCCCACGCTCTGCAATCGCTGCCGCTTTGTGTGATATTTCTACAGGTGCACGCGCTGATTATATCAGACCGCACATCCGCAAGTTCTCCTGGATGATAATGTCGTTCACTGCCGCCATGACGAATCTTATCTGCATGGTATCTGTCGCGCATGTGAAGTGAGTGTAGATCTGCTTTGTGGGATGTTGATTGAGTCTGCGACTGATGTCAGTATTCTCGTCCTTGTGTAAGCGGATTCTCAGTACTCACGAGACGAAGCGGTTGAGGATGTAGTCGCAAGCCGCGCCGTAGTCCTGTCCACCCTCGTAGTCGGGGAAGTAGTTCTTCATCGGCGACACTGGCAGCTTCTCCTTGAACCGATCAATCTTGTTCAAGAACAGGATGATGCTCGTCTTTGTGAACCACCTGCTGTTGCAGATCGAGTCGAACAGCGTGAGCGCCTCCTGCATCCGGTTCACAGTCTCGTCCTCAAACAGCAGTTGATCGTACTCTGATATCGCGACCAAGAACAGTATCGTTGTCACGTTCTCGAAGCAGTGTATCCACTTCTTTCGCTCGGACCGCTGCCCGCCAACATCGAACATCCTATATGTGAGGTCGCCGATGATGAATGTCGTCTCTGTGATACCCGTAGTCTTGACTCGCGAGCGGAGCACATCGGCGTCTGAAGGGATGTAGGTGGGCGAGGAGATGGTGTCAATCGAGTCGAAGTAGTATTTCGCGCTGTCATTGAGCTGATATTCTCGGCTGCGTTGGAATGCTGCTTGCACGCCGGCGTCTGACCAGAGGGTCTTGATCGCGTTGCCAACCTCGGGAGGAAGCACATCGCCTTCGATCTGTGTGGGCTGCATGAAGATTGTTTGGACGTGGTACTCCGTTCGTTGGTCATCGAGAGGCATTTCGAGCGACTCCATGGCTTCTAGGATAACGCGCATGGATTGCACTGTGTTTGAGAAGATGATCTGTGGACTGTGGTCAGTGGGCGGCTCGGTCGCTTCGCACGTAAGGTGTACGCACTTCTCTGAAGCTCTCTCGCTCATCGCGTGAGTAGCCGCCTTCGTGGATGAGCTTCATCTGTTTCAATATCGTCGACTTGCCCGACTCTCCAGCACCGAGCAGCAACATCTTGATCTCATTGCGCTGGTTGAGCTTGTCGCGCTTCAGCTGGTTCTCGATCTCCTCATTCCGCTGTTTGCCCTCCTTGGACTCTGAGCTCGCTCCGCAACCCATCGTGACGTTCAAGTGGTGATTCGGTAAGGATTCGATGAAAAGGCAGCCTCTCTAGGAGCTGCGAGGTGGTGGTGCTGCTAGAAAACATTGGATTAGCCTGACTGTGGGTAAGAGGACTGAGCGAGGTCTCGGTGAATGCATTGTAGTCTCTGCATGGATCGAGTCGAAGTGCCGGTGAATACATTGTGATGGTGTATTGAGTTGCCGAACATAATATTGCCGTCCACGGCACAATCGCATTGACCTTTACCAAGTCGCGACCGCTCCATCGCTACGCTGCACTGCTGCCGCCCGCCACTTGCACATCACTCATAAAGAGGGAGACTCACCTGTTATGCTGTGTTGACACCGACCACAGTATGTGGTGGAGTGCCCGACCCTACACACTCCCCTATCCACTTCCGGCAATCCAGCAGCTCAGTCGCTTCCCTGATTCCACCTCGCTTCGAGCAGTATCACGTCGCAATATTGCGGGCGTGCGATATCGACCAGAAAGCGACAGGAAAGGGTTGTCGGTCGCGCAGGTAGGTGGGAATATCTGATTGGTAAAGCAGTGCGTGCAGCAGGCGAGGAAGTGCGCTTAGGGTGGTCTAGTGCGGGAGGAAGTGAGAGGTGCGCGCAGGACGGGAGCCCGGGGATCGTCGCTCTGGCGCAGGGCAGTCCGTGCTTGCCTTTTGCGACTGACACCTGACTTGTGCACTTCCAGCCAAAGCGGTACCCGGCAGATCCTGGGCGTTGTTGTGCAGGGAGACTATTGCAGTCTTGCATACAACAACTCGCATATGACCTTACGATGACATTTGCATGGTGTGAAAAAGGCGTGGGTAGAGGAGATCCAGGTACTGCAGGAGATGAGATATTCTTGGCTTCATCAACAGGGAGGAGGGCGCGATCTTGCTACGGGAGCCCCCCGATCTGACCCGGTGACAAAGTGTTTTGCACTGGCTCCTTCGAGATAACCTTCCATCCTGTCATGGAACATCTTCTTCCCCTGATCTGCTCAATGGAACTGACAACACAATGAACTAACCGACAATTCATGTCCGTACAGTACCAATGGCATACCTTCATGTGCTGTAATGCACACAACCATCTCCTGCCAACTGCCAGGGTGTGAGTGACAAACCCCAGTACAACACGGCATCGCACAACCGCAACAACCCCGGCATTACGCGAGACCGCCGCTACTGTGCTGCACACAAGAAATGTGAGACACCCCTTCGGCTCCAGAATTCTGATCGACGGCCATCAAACGGTGGCGTCAGGTCAAGCCATCAACCGCTCTTTGTGATGCAGACTTGCTTCGAGAACGTTTAGGTGATCGACATGATTTGCGATGCGTCCGCCAGTCCAGAATTGCTGCGACAGTCGTTCCGATTCATGCGTACGAGCAAACGGTGATCCGGAGTTGTTCTACGAGGTTGGCGCTGAGCTCCACGCGCATGTTGCTCCGTTGGCGCAAGGTAAGTACCAACCACAACGCGTTGTCGGGCGTCACATTTATCTCATCCATCACAATCATCTTCACTTTCACAGCTGTCTACCTTCACTTACCGGTCAACAGCCTCGTCACCCGCCGCAAGGGAACCGAATTCAGCCTCTTGTGCAACATCATCCCTTCCCGACAACCTCGTCCATGCTGTGTCACGTCGCGCTGAACCAGAGATGTCGATTTCGCCTACCCGAGTCGCTTGCTACAATGTCTTTACAGTGACTGGACCGACTTCAGTGCCCTGCATTGGGGTCGTCTTCTTCGACATCCGGAGATGGATACCTGTGAGCCTGTGAAGTACATCCCCGCCGGTTCGCAGATCACCGCGACATCGACGAACGGCCAAGCGAGCACGGCCAGGCACGTCACATCACGTCGCACAGTGAGGTTGGCGATAGCGAGTTGGTACGACTTGGTCGCGAATGAGACGCGTACCTACAGTGCCTTGCTCAATGCGTTGGGCTGTCACCGGCCAGCTACAGTAGGTGTCAGGTCCCTGGCATTGAATGTAAGTGGATGGACAAAATGTGGCTCGAGCACTTCTATCATTTGTACATTATCGAATATAATAAGCCTTTTACTAAGCCTGTAGCATCCTTCCGCCCAAGGGTATCTAGAGACCAGAAAGAAAAAGATCAGGCGCTTATGCAGGCCATGCTGATGCACCGAGCAACCCACGCAATGCAACAAAATTCCTCAAGACCACCTCACATCATCATCAACTTTGTCGTCCGCCGCTCAGCTTTCAGCTCCTTCTGCCCAAGCACTGCCAGTGACGACTTCAGTCCTGCCCCAGCCGCCGGCGCAGCAGGCCCATTCGCCACCCTGACCTGGCCCCTCATAGCCACCAACGCATGCCGCTCACAAAACACCCGTCCCCCAATCTCAAAATAATCCTCCGCCAACACAACCTGACACTCCACGCAAGTGAAGCACTTGGGATGGAACTTCCTCTCCCCCACCACTTCTACACCCACTCCCGCACTCCCCAGCCCAAGTCCAGTCGCAGAGCTGACTTCGAGATACTGACCCTCAATTCCCTTCGCGCACCCTGAGCACAAACTCCCGTTCGCTTCGTGGTAATGCTGCTCGCAGTAAGGCTCGTTGGCGATTACATAGAAGTCTGCGGTTGCGAAGGGCGCGTGGCAGGTCCGGCAGGTGAAGCAGTGCTTGTGCCAGCGGCCCGTCAGGCGGCCGTCGGCGGCTTTGACGGATTTGCCTTCTATAGGGAGGGAGCAGCCGCGGCAGGTGGGTTTGGCGGAGGTGGGGGCTGTGGGGCGGCGGAGGGGCGTGGGGTGTAGGAGGGTTGGTTGAGGAGCGGAGACGGGTTGGGTTGCGGAGCGCTGGAAGGAGGGCATTGGTGGGGTTGGGGTGAGGATATGGTTGGGAGGGGCCGGCGAGCGGGAGCGCGGGAGAGGTGGGATGGAGGTTGAAGGTGGCGGTGGGCGTTGTGCGCCGGCGCTGCTTTTAGAGCGAGGCCGGGGTGCTGGCAGCGGCGAAGGAGCACGGTAAGGGTCGTACTCTCGTGGCATGGCAATTGCTGATTGCTGGTGTGTCGCGAGAGAAGCAAGCGGTGCAGTCATTGACCGAGTTGGCTCCGCGCGCAGTGGCTGATCCGACTGCGCAGAAGGTCTCCGTCGATTCATCGCCGGATCCATGGGCGACTCAGGCGGCATGTCGAAGCCGAGGGGAGCAGGAGGTGGAGTCACTGGCGCCGGCTCTACGGCTACAGCACGAGGTCGAGCAAGTGTCTGAGGCGGCGACCTTCTTGCTGGCTGCTCAGCACGCATGCCTGGCTTCTCTGACCCAGGGTTCTTGACTTTGAGACTTGGGACCCGCATGCCTTCGTCATCCCCGTACGGTGCCGCGCCAGCTCGTAAAGGTGAGAACGTGTCGATGCTGCTGGCTGCGCTCTCGACTGGACTCGGGCCTGTGCTGCTATGCGCATATGACGACTTTGTGGACCCTGCTGATGAGGAGGACTCGGAGGGCGCATGTGACCGCTCGGCCCGGTGTTGTGCGACTGCAGCTGGTACTGGAGGTGCATTCTGCAGACGTGGGTCTGTCCTGTCGCCCGGTCTCAAAGTTGCCATGGGCAGTTGCGAGGGTGCAGTCTTGGATCCAGTCGTCAAGGTCGGCCTTCGTTCTCTACCGGATCTCAACGCGGGCTCACTGGGCACTCTAGACAGACTATTTGCAGGAGCAGGCTCATCCTGACTCTCTTGCCGCAATGGAAAGGTCCGACTTCTGTCAGTACTCCGCAAAGGCACAGGTGGCTGAGAAGGCGAGAAAGTGGAAGGCATAGCAGACATCGGCTCCTCGCTGATCTCCGCCTTGAATGCTGCAGACAGCACCTCCGCCTCCTGTGGTCGGGCCGGTCGTTGAGGCGGCGCCTTCTTCAAATGCTCCGCCTGCATCGCTCCGAAGCCCTTTTGAGGCAGCCTGGGCGACGGTGGTATCTCCTCGTCCCGCCTCACGCTCTGAAGAGGGAACCGAGGCTCTCGTCCATCACGACTGGATTTCCGTTTTGCTGCTAGCGATGTCGTACTCTTCGTGGTATTTGACCCCTGCGCGCCTGCACTGTTCGAAGCATCACGAGTAGGAAATGGGTTCGGCGGAGGCTGCATATCTTCCCTGTCGCCATGGCTTGTGGCTGGCCTCCCTACTCGCGTACTGCCTCGAGAAGGTGCTCGTTCGCTGTTCGGTGTTTGCCTACCACTGCTTGTCGATGGTCTGCTACCTACACTACCAGGAGGTGGGAGGAATGGCGGGAATGCACAGTCGTACCCTCCAGTCAGCTCAGGACTGGGCGGCCGCATGTCGAACAGGCGGGGCATAGGGCTGGTCATGCTCCTCGTCATGCCTGGCTTGCTCGTATTGCTACCGCGTGAGGCGGTGCTCAATGCGGGCGACAGAGGCGACTGTGATCGTGGCTGCGGTACTAGGAAGGGTTGATTGGCCGCATCAGGGTTTATCCGCGGCGGTGCAGTCCTCATTGTCCTAGGTGGTGGCTGCGAAGTCCCTGACCCGATGGTGGGAGCTCTGACCCTTGTCTGCGGCGTCGCCTGCTGACTTGGGTATGCGATTGGACTGGGCATAGCTGGCGCTTTGTGTCCACTCGCGTTCATCTGGCGGAGAGTGAAGGGATTGCTCAAGCTGGAGGGAGCCGCTCGAGGTGATATCGGTCCATCGCGGCAGATGTGCTCGCCCATGGATGCTATCTCAATCTCTTTCCCGCAGTTCGAACATTTGATCGCGGGCAGGAAGCTGGCCGGTCGTCCGCCGCCTGCGGACAAAGCCGCTGCCAGAGACATGGCCGTTGTGGTGTAGCGGTCGTTCAAGCAGGAGCATTCAGCTATGCTGTGTCGCTAGCATTGCTGATCAAGGCGGGGATGTCGCGCGAGCAAATCCGTACGAGACCGCGGCCAGTCGCGAGGTCGCCTAGGAAGGTCCTAGTCGGATCTTCGCCGGTCCAAGTATTCTAGGTCCACACCACAGATGGCAAAAGATTATTTAGCACTCCCAGCAAGGCCGTAAAATATGCAAGAACGCTATCAACCTGAACAGCAGTAACGGAAGAACAGCAATTGCAGCAACGAGATCGTGGTGCTAAGGTTCGAAGGGAAGCACGGCAGGCTGAAGAGGCGCGAGGATAAGAAAGGACATGCGACTAGATAGGGACAAGATGCGAGCGCCACGAACGGCGAGAAGGCGTGTAGCAATGGATCGACATGGGCTGTTGGCGGCGGTCAACAAGACGGGCGCTTCGATTGTTCGGCTCAGGGTAGCGGTGCTTCGTTGTGGGTGGTCCCGAAGCAGTGCGCTATGTGAAATGAGATGGACAATGCGCGACTTACCCCTGGCGTCTGGCTTGACGTGTGCTCGTGCATCGGCGCGAGTACAACGAGGTGATAGGTCGTGATGACCTGGAGATGTGCCTATCAGCGATGCTTCATCTACGCGTGACCGGTAGTCGAGCGAGTGTCCTCGAAGAATCGATCTGCCGTGCGATAGAGATGCCATCTGCTTGATGAGGTCTTCAGATTCTCCCCTTGGCAAGCTTCCCCTGCCCAGCCGCATGCAATGCAGCAGCGGCAGCGGCTCGTCGCGCAACCTTGCGCTTGGCCGAATGGCGACAAATTCTCCGGCGAACCATGTAATCGACCTTACTTGCCTTCTCCGCTTTGTCCATGATCTTCTCCAACAGCGATGAAGCATTACTGGCATTCACTGGAGCTCGGAGGGAAATCAAGATCGACTCCCGCAAGGTTTCAGGTGGCTCGACGAGTCCACGAGCAGACCATATATCCCCAGACCCCCTCAAGATGGCGCCATGGCCGCACCCAACCCACATATGCACAGACGCGAGACAACTCGAGCTTAGGGCAGCAAGACAATCAAGCTATGACCCTCAAAGCGCCGTGATGAACTTGAAGCTGTTGCGTTGCAGTCGCCAAGAGTCATCTCCATGATCTCCACGACATCGGGCTGTCGACGATGCGCCAACACTGCCATAGTGATCGTCGACCCGGCAGATCGCTCGGTGATGAGGCCGTTAAGACAGCGGGCATCATGCTCCTTACGTAGACTGCAAGAATAGGTGAGTTCGCAACGGCTTTCTGAAATTTGGTAGCGGGCTGGTGGTGGCGTCTTTGGCAAGGCTCGAAATAGAGCGATTGTTCACGAGTCGACTGTCATCACGATCGCGGTCCCATGCTCATCGTGCGCTTGAGTTCCCGAGTCGGCGAGTTGTAGATGTAAATGTCCCGGACAGCGGTGGTCACATTATCCGCGCATGTGTTGCACAACAGCATAGACCCCGTATGCGGGTACCAAGATCATGCAGACAGACGACGTCGAATTACATGCGGAGATAGTCGAGCAGTGCCAGAAAAGCAGTGCTCACATCAGAGGACTGATCGCAGGAGTGCAACATTGTCGCCGCATTGCTAGGACTCTCGTTTCGTACCGCTGAAGGCTATCAAGCTCAAGCCTGGACTCCCAGATCTCAATGAAGGTCGAGGGCATACCAGGTCGTCTGACGAACTTGGGAAGACTTCAAGTAACAGCGGATCCGAACGAATCGACTGGCACATCTGCCATGATTTGGCCGTGCCACGGGCAGTCTACACGGATGTTGGCCCACGATGAGTCTCATGCTGTCAGTCCGGAGGACTCTTGCAACGGGCAGGCAGCTGGCTTAATGCGCCGACTCAGAAGCGGTCAAGTGAGGGGGCTGCCAATGATGGGACGAAGCTGGAGTGAGTGATCACAGTGAGTGAGGACAAGCTAGTAAATAGTCATATGCGCCTTGCTCTACAAGTATACGGTAAGTCACGCGAGCCACCATCCTCTCACTGCGACTTTACCACCCCTCTACTACCTCCTTTCACATCATAAGCCAGCACGCCTATCGTGCGTACAAGAACACTGATAGCTTGCAACACCACAACAATCATGGCATCCTCATTCTCACCGACAGATTTGCCAGGGGGAGCACCTCCCCGCGAAGACTCGCCCCCGCCAGCACCACCACAATCGCCATCGCCGTCATCTCCGGAACCGTCAGCCCCGCTTTCGCCCTTCTACCAGACTGTCCTTGTAGGCGTATCCGCATCAGCACCTGCATCTGCGGCGGTAGTCGAATCGCCAGGCCAGACACCGCTCCATTTGACGCCTGAAGCGACATCCGAGCCGCCATTGCGCCTCATATCTGAGCTGTTGAGCGAGCCGGTGTCAAAGCCGACTTTCCAGCCTCCAGCGGACTTGAGCTGCGAGCCTACATGCGAGGGTCCAATCGAAATGGTGGCCACGCAGAAAGTCATGACCCCGGAAGCGACCCCTCTGCGCGAGATCGAACGTATGCAGAGCGTGGTGTCCACAACAGAGAAAGAGACGCCTGTGCGTGAGATCGAGCGTATGCAGAGCGTGGTGTCCACGACGGAGAAAGCGACGCCTCTGCGGGAGATCGAGCGCATCCAGAGCGTGATATCCACGACAGAGACAGCAACGCCTGCGCACGAGATTGAGCGTACGGAGAGCGTAGTGTCCATCACAGAGACAGCAACGCCTGCGCACGAGATCGAGCGAACGGAGGGCGTGGTCTCCATCACAGAGAACGCGACGCCGGCACGTCAGAGCGAACCCGTGGAACAGGGGATGCTGAAGATAGAGCAAGATGCGCCGGCGTCAGAAGTGAAGATCGCAAAGGTCACGAAGCCAGCAAATAAGTCTAGCACGTTCAAGCGACCTGCTGAAAGCGAGGCGATGAGCAGCCGCCCTACCAAACAGAAGTCTCTGCAAAACACGGAGTGAGCGCACACCTCCTCCACGATAGTACAAAGACTGACCATTCCCAGCCTCGGCCCACGCACGCTCAAGCTCTACACTGAGCATGCATCAAGCAGGGTCCCCATCACCGTCCACCTCAAACCCCCTCGTACGACACTCCGTACTGCTCCAAAGCATCATCGATAACGCCGCCCAGTCCGGCACAAAGCCGCTCATCAAAATCGAACCAGAACTCGAGCCCGTCAAGGCCGAAAACCCAGCCCCCACCATCACGCTGCTCGGTGACTCCTTGATCCTTGCTGGCTACGACGTCGATCTCCTAGGCATGATTCAGCAGTTTCGTCTACACCGGCAAGATCTCCAGCCGCCGCGAAGGCGACACTGACATTGATACTCCCAAGGATCCAGAGTGGGCTCGCCTCTTCAGCGCCTGGACAATGGGCGCGCGCCTCCAGTCCACAAGCTTCATGGACGCCGTAAGCGATGCTATCGTAGCGAAGCTGCCCGTCAGCATGTTAGCTGCGTCTCTCGACGAGGAGCTCCTAGCTCACGCCGGGCAGGAGTCGGCGATGCGCAGACTGCTGGTGGACATTGTGGCGCTGGCGTGGACGGATGGGAGTTTTGAGTTGGAGAGTCTAAGCGCTGGCGATGAGCATTTCCGGCTCATGGCTTTGCTGCTGCTTAGGAAGACGGGGACGATAACTGCTAAGCCCAGGAAGATGTGGTTTAAGAAGAAAGCGCCCTGTGAGTATCACTCGTATGTTGCGAGTGGGGAGCCGTGCGACAGGGAGATATCTGGGCGGTGATGGGAGGGGGATGAGGATGGTGAATAGTGAACAGTCTGGATGGCCAGGTGGTCTAAGTGGCTGGCGATAGGCAGCAACTACGCCGAGAACAAGAGATACTTCCTCCAGAGTGGCGGCAGGTACCATATGCATGTCCAGAGCAACGAGCCATGCTACAAACGAACACTCCCCAGAGACTAGATAGGACGGACTGACGGGACAGATGTACTGCTGCCACGCTGGGCCTCGTGGCAGTAGATTGGCATGCAATGAAGGCGAGCTACATTAGATCTCCAGATTGCAATATGCTAAGTCTAGATGCTGTAGTCCTTGCTGGATCAATGCTCGATGGTAGCATCCCTAAGTGCGGCTCTTGAATGGAGTGAGCGTTACGTTCCATAGTCCGATGTGCTTTGTCCCGTTGCTGCTGTTCCCTAGCAATGATTGCCATTGAAGTCAGCGCGAGTCGTGTAAAGTACCTAATGCCAAGCCCGCCGTTTAGAGCTCCAATAAAAATCTCGGCTTCACCTTCGCTATCGACCTCTCGATCATCCGTTGATACAGCAAAACCCACTCACAATGGCGAACGACAAATCAGAGTCGGAGCTGCGCGAGAAAAAGGAGAAGAAGGACAAGAAGCGCAAGCACGAGGAGGTTGCCGCTGATGGAGACGACGCAGCAGCAGCCGCAAAGAAGGAAAAGAAAAAGAAGCGCAAGTCCGAGGTCGTAGATGTTGATGACACCATCGTTACCGATGCGCCGGCCGCTACGTCGACTGCGGTCGTTGCAGTGAAGGACGAGGAGGATGAGAAGAAGGATCTGAAGATGGTAATCCCGGTTTCTGCCCTCGTCCCATTCGCGAATCCATTGGCGGACGAGAAGCAGCAGAAGAAAGTACTGAAGGGCGTGAAGCGAGGTTCGTCTGATGTAAGATGTACTCCTGTACGCAGCTCACTAACATCCTTCTTCCAGCCGCGAAGCACAAGTCCCTCAAACGCGGCGTCAAAGAAGTCGTCAAAGCCATCCGCAAATCCCCCGCTTCGAATCCATCTCTCGCACCAACCACTCTCCCCAACGGCATCGTCATCCTCGCAGCCGATATTTCACCCATGGACGTCATCTCGCACATTCCAGTCCTGTGCGAGGACCATGGCATCCCGTATATCTTCGTGCCGAGCAGAGCTGAGCTCGGAGCTGCAGGGAGCACGAAGAGACCGACTAGTGTTGTGATGTGTACGCCAGGCCAGGGTAAGGGAGCCAAGGAAGGCGAGAAGGCGGAGTGGGAGGAGGGGTTTGGGGAGTTGCATAAGGTGGCGCTGAAGTTGGGGCAGCATGTGCTTGTCTAAGAGAGACACTGGGATGCGTGGAAGTTTTCGTCTGGTGTTTGAGGCGTACTGGGAGAACACGAATGTCGATACTTGGAGTACCTGGGAGTGTATGAGATATGTACAGAGCAACATTTTTCAGCAGCTTTCATCCAATACCGACTGTCTGAACAAGACCAGTACGCCGCATCTCAGAACTCCCGCATCTGAGGTGTTCCAGCATCACAAGAGTAAAGCTTCTCGCAAGTGATGGTAGGAACCAGAGACATGGGGAATATCACCTTGCTGATGCCTGATCCAGATCGATACATATATGCGACGTCCGAACGATGCAAAGCTACATGTCAGGCTCAAGCTTCACATTTTGGTAGTCAGATACTCTGTCTCCACCGATGATTGACAGACCTCCACCCCAGGACTTGCCTTTACGCAGTCGAGAAGCAAAATAGAACTCAGGACACACAGCTTCAGAATCCCGAACACAGTCCTGGCTGCTGCATCGAGACCAGTCAACCCCAGGGTGGTCGCATAATCTGCGTCGAAGGAGCACAGCCAGATCCCTCAGCACGGCAAGCTGAAATTCCCTTCGTATCGTCTCACCCTCATGGAGTCCGGCGTTCCCACCATCCTTTCCCGTCCGCCATTGCCGCACCTGAATCCCAAGAGCTGCTACGCATCGCCGCTCAGGCACTAATGCTCCTCGAAGAACGGGAAGGTCCGCAGCGCAATGAGCCGGCTGCCGATGAGGCTCGTCGTAAGACTGAGCACTTTGCAGGTACTGACGTAGGCGCGAGAAACCCCACGGCATCGTCAAACGTCGCGCTGCCGCCCGCTACTGGCAACGGTGGGTCTTTGCCAGGAGGCTATCCAAATGGTGAATATGATCATTTTGGTCCGCGACACTACCCGCCGTTGCCGAAGGGGGGGCGGGAGCGCGACCTCAGCCCCCTGGAGGAGGTCGCTGCTGGAATTGACACTGCAGAACAGACATCTATGGCAATGCTGCCGAGTCGTGAGAATTCAGATCAGTCATCCGGCCGCCAGGCTACAGCGCATCCAGCGAGTAGACAGGCAGCACAGCCGAAACGTATCTGCAGCCGGACAATCACGGGCTTCTATCCGAACGGCAGCCACGATCCCGGTGGCCCACTTTGGTCCGCTGACAAGTCTGATGCTGGCGATCAGGCTGCTGAACCAGCGGCCGGTCCTGCAGATCGTGGAACAGCAGATGCGGCAGCGCTGCCGTCCCGATTCAAAAACGCCGCGGAGTTGGCGGGCGGCGGAGGGACGGCGGCGAAGATGAGGACGGGATTGCAGACCGGATGGACGATCGTTGAGTTGGTCATGAGCGACGCTGTTATTCTGCCCTGGCGATCTAGGCGCCAAGTAAGTCTGCCAGCTTGAGTAGACCGCCATTTGCCTTGGGCGCTGTGTATTGATCACCATCAAGATCAACAAGGATGTCATTCTCGACCTTCACCTTGCTCATATCCTCCTTTGGGTCTTCAGACCAGCGTTGAATATACGCAGTGTGCATGCTACTACATCTGCGTCAGTCGCATCACGAAACTAATCACACCTCGTCCCTCCGAGCTCGACTTATACTTCCTTCGCAGCTCTGAGATCATAAGCATGCGCAGCGACCATCATGCACTCCTCCGGCTTTACTTTGAGGAGTTACATTGCTCTACGATATATCCTAGAATCCGGCTTGGTGAGACCGAGTAGTTCGCTCGAGAGCAGTAGATCAACGTTCACGCCTGCTGACTTCGTGATATCGATTTGAAGGCGAGGGGTACCGTTCGCAAGCACAAGACTGACATGATGAGTGACATAGTCGGCCAACACTGACCGTTATGGATTCTTAGACATCAAATTTCCATCTCAACTTCTCAAGCGCTGGTCTGACATCGGGCCATACTGTTCATCACATGGTCAATTACCCGCATTTGTACTTTCAGTCTTGCAAATCTGGCAAGGCACCTTTCTGCCAGTGCCACGCCTGCACGCATTCCGCGATCTCCCATTGCAGGTCGCGTTTCTTCAGATTGTACTTCGAGCCCAGCAGACTGTCCAGCGTCCTTCGGTGCGTCTGGTCGATGTCTTCGGCGGGCAAACCTGCTTTAAAACGAGCCTTGATCCCGTCGAAGAAGGCTTGCCGCCGGTCGAGAGCTAGCTCGGAGACTTCTGCGTGACTCTTGCGGCCGGTGACTTGGTTCAGTAAGTAGATTAGCGGGTTGAGAACAGCGGTATGCCAGTCGAGACAGGTGCCCAGGAGGTCGAATATGAGGGCTTTGACAGGCGGTGCTTCCGCGGCTGATGACGACGATGCCATGCTTGCTGCAATCATAAAGTGTCGGGGGCGCAGATGAAGGAAGAGACAACACGAAACAAGGAAGTCGATTAGACTTGACCAATTGACTCCATTTTGCTTTGGAATACAAGAGGGCGAGGTAATCCTTGGAACTTGACGCCCAACTGCTCTTGGTCCACATCTTCGTGAGTGTCAGTCGCTCCTTCCCGTTACATCCCGTAACGCCGCAGTCACCACTAGATGTCAAAACAGTGTAAGCACATCATACAGCAAAACGATAGCGCATGTGCTGCGGACGAGGTTCGAACTCGCGCGGATCTCTCCAGTAGAGTTCATTGACTTAAATCTACCGCCTTAGACCACTCGGCCACCGCAGCGTGAGAATGCGGGAGTACCCGAAGCTAATATGACCTGACACACGTCTCAGACTCGAAACGTCTGGAGGAGACGGTTTCTACATGCTAGCTCTTGCATGCGGCGCCCTTTACCATCCCTTGCAGTTCACACTTCGCGGAGAAGACTGTATGTACAAATGCCTAGCTATCGTGAAGACGCCTTTCTCTGACCCCGTTGTGCTCCGACCCCAATTCTTTGCTTCCGTCCAGCCTTCTGTATACGCCACGGAGGCAATGGTCCTACGGTCGTAGCACTCGTAGTCCGTCTCTCGAGGGTGCAGACGCGCGCTTGAAGCTCTGCAAACAGTTTATTAGAATTCGTGACACGTGCGCAAAATTCCCTTGCATCATCTCCACGCATATCGCGCCACCCAGCCAGTGCACAGCATCTCTCAAGGGAGTGTGCAAGTCCTCCCGCTGGCGGCGCGTAGTGCAGACTCGCTTGCGTGGGGCGGGACTCACAGCATCGCACTCTTCCCACGCTCTCCCGATTCCGAACCCAGCTCCTGTGAACACCGGCCATGATCGTCTCTTGAAGAGCAGTACTGAGAAGATAATTCCGAACGACGCGCCGAGGGTGCCGCGGATGAGGGTTGTGCTTAGACAATGATCCCACTATGTATCTGTCAGCTACATGCCAGCTACAGGCCACCATGCCACGGTCTCGGAGCAGCCATTATCCATCATAGGTGTCATGCAGCGCATACCTTCTCGTTCAGTAGAGCTTCGCTCAAGGGCCGATTTGGGCGTGCCGCGGGAGGTGTGATGGCCGGGTTCGGGGTCGTAGAATTCGACATGGTTCCTGGATGGTCTCTGAGTATTCAGCAGCTCTCTGCGCGCGCTGCAAGACTCCAAGAGGGCCGGTGTGTACGAGTTTGTAAGTGATGGTGACTTCCAGCTCCCTACGCTAGAAGCTTGTTCCTGTCGCACCCGGAACGTCGGGGATTCACTCCCGCTGGCCAGTGCGCAACCTCATGTTCAAAAAAGTCGAGATCAAGCAACAGAGGGATTTCATAACGTTCTGCCCAGTGCAGATGGGTCTGAAGATGGTCGACATGGCCATGACTGATGCCCCGGGTCCAGGGCGTTCGTCCTTGGATCGCTTGAAAGCACTTGACTCTCTCGCAAGTCTGGACGAACAGCTAAAAGAAGCGACCGAACTTTGCAACGTTGGCCACCGAGCTCAGATGATTTTGAAATGGCTATCTGGAAAATTACAGAACGACTCGAACGCTCGAGGGACTGCAGAAAGCTGGAAAGTGTTCGAGAAATGCGTTCGAATCATTGCACCGCAGACAATCAGCACTTTGCTTGCCCGGTTCGATCTGATCGGCATAGTAAAGACTGCGGTCGCTGAGTTCGAGCCTGCGAATCTACGGCCGTTTCTGGGTGCAATCAATCACTTGCTCGAGATCCTGATGAGCATCTCGCAAGGCGAGTCTGGTGCTGGTGTCAAGCGACTGCTCAGCACGGACGGGGTGAACGCGGCAACTTTCTTTCAAATCTGGGTCCGTCAAGTACTCGAGATCTTTGCCGAAGGCAGTAATGTGTCAGATATTGCACAGAATGCTCCCGCGTGGTATGCAAGCCCTGCGATCACAATCTGGAAGCTACGCAAACCTTCGGCTTCCGACAACGCTTCGTTCGCCGAGCATTGTCTGGTCCCGTGCGCCTTGATGCTGCGACGCATCCAGCACGACTCGGGTCCCTCAGTGTCATTGCAACGAAAGCGAGCTGCAGTCTCTGATTTATTGCCAGTGTCTAACGTCAACAGCGACTTGGAGCGTCTACTCGCGCGACATGTATTCCTTCCAATACGAGCGAGTCTCAGTAGCGCTCAATCTGGAGGAGATAGTGCTGCATCAACAAGCATCGGCACGATGCTCAAGTCGCTGAATGATGTAAGTGACGACCAGGGAATGCACAGAGAAGTCGCGCCAGCTGTATTGCAACTGCTTCGCGTTGCGCTGAGATGCGTACCACTACAGAACTCACAGCAACGAGCGAGAGAACGCGCCTGGATCGAGGCTATATTCCTGGGTCTACTTGACTGCCTGATTAAGGACAAAGTAATGGCGAACGTCCATACGGTTGCTGAGATGCTTGCGATCACCGGCACGAAAACTACACTGTCTGTTCAGGTTCTGCGTAATATCATCCGACAGTACTGCCGGCTAGGAGAGGATGACGAGGTCTTCGGTCCAGATCTCGATCTCATCGCAGCCATCATTACGCTCGATGCCAATGCATTGGTCGATGCCACCTTGCTGGAGCAGCTCTTCCAAGTTCTGACGAGATACGACAGTTCAGCGTGGGAGGGCGACGGGAAGCCATCAGCATGTGCAACGTCCGGACTGAAGGAGCGCATCGTCATACCCGTGCTCACGGCGTATGCGAAGGCTAGGAGATTAGAGGAGTTCATCGCTCAGTGGCATCAGACACTTCGCGCGGGCCCTTCTATAGATGCACCATCAGTCTTCACTGAGCTAGGCGATTGCCTGGTAGAAATACTTGAGCGACATCTGACAAGTGAGCAGATCGCCAGTCTGGTCGAGGTCTACCGCCTGCCCTCTGCAGATTTGCAGGAAGAGACACACCTGCACGACTTACCGGAACTACGATCCAGTATCGTGATCCTGGACGCCATTCTACGCGGCGTACGGTCGGACGATGTCATAGATCGCCTCCATGTGCCACTGGGGGTGCTCGTTGACGATCTACTGCTTACTTCACCGTCTAAAGTGGAAGTCTCTTGCGGTTTAGAAGCCGAAGAAATCGATGTTGTCATCATTGGTGTCTTCTGGGGGATTCTCAAGCAGATTCTACAACTATGGCTACCCCGATGGGCGTCGCAGCAGTCAGATGAGCAGGTTGTTGTAAGAAGACTTGGTGTGATATGCCACTCGCCTATCATTGGCACTGCGTATGATTACTCAAGTCGACTGCAGCCTCTGGAAAATATGCTAGAGGGTAAGGCAGACGATGTCGGATCATCACAGGCATTGACCGGTCTTTTTGACCGTTGGCGGTTGGGCCTTCTGGGCGCAGACACCATCAATGAAAAGATAGGATCGAGTGCCGTTCCGACTCTGGTAGCAGTCGCGCATCCGAGCCTGATAGAGTCGCAGACCTCGGAGGTTTTGAAGGAGCAGATTTCGCGGGTTCTGAAAGAATTCAAGGAACTCGCTTCGACTGCACGTGCCCAAGGGGTATCGAAGTCGACACTTCTCATGGCCTACACTACACTACTACAGACGAATGCTCCAGTAGGAAAGGGATTAATCAGCCAACTAATCTCGGAGCTGACGATCAACGCCACCTTTGACAGACGCCATGGGCTTTCGGTGACGCTACTGCATGATGTTCCTGTTGCCAGCTTGTCTTACAATGACCGAAAGAACATCATCAACGGACTGGTCACATCACTAGCTGCCGAGAGCAAGGACGACAATAGTGACGACGAATACGAGGCCGACGATGAAGTCCGTGTTGGAAACGTAAATCCACGCTTATCCCTCATTGCCAAGCTGCTGCGTGTGCCCCACGCCGACTGTAATCTGGATCTCGATGCGGAAGCCCTGTGGCAACTACGAGCTCATATAGATCACGATGCTGATCATGGGGTGTACGAAACGTACTTGACCTCTGTTGACCTCTTCGACACCATCGCGAAGGCGGTGCTTGAGCGCCAGCTGGCGATGTATCCGAAGTCTCCAGCTTTTGCCAAGCAATTACAGAAAGTACCGCGTGGTCTTGACGAAAGAAAAGTTCCAGAGTCTGCTGGCGAGCCGCTGTGCTACTACGTGCTTGACAACGCCATACTACGGATGGTGGATCGAGTAGCGGCAGTGCCTGACCTTGCGAGGATCATCGACAACCGCAAGTCAGACTTCGCAAAAGATGCTAAAGGGAAGATCTCGGCCCTCGAACACCATGTGGATCCAAAGACAGTAACTGCGAAGGGCAAAGAGGAGGTCGCCGCGATGTTAGGTATTTGGTGCGGTACATTGCACATCTACGTGTCCTCGGTCACGCTTTCGGAGATTCATGATTTGGAAGCGACTGCTGTCGCGGCCACCATGCGCAAAGTCACAGCGTGGTGCAAGTCTCGCTCGGTAGATTCCGAGTCAGAGCTGTCGGCGACATGTGCAAGGACTGCTTTGCAAGCATACAAGGTCGCTATCCTCGCCCGACCCAACGATGAGACACACGCAATGGGCTTGCAGCTACTAGTCGATCGCCAGCCCCCAGACACGCGTAATGAGCTAGTGACATTGCTGAGAGCGAGCGCGACCCGGTCGTTAGAATCCATGAGCGACGGTCTGGGGTCCGCGAATGCTCTCACTCATCCCGCGACTGCAGAGGAGGTCAACGCCATACAGCACGGCATATCAGCCGTGTCGAAGGCAGATCTCAAGCCTGAAGATGTGTCCAGCGTCCACAATATGTACGCCAGGTTGCTTGCTATCCTGAAGACGTCGCCGACCTACACCGTGCACCGCGCAGCAACGTCCTGCATCCTCACTACCCTGACCGAGAAGTCCTTTCTGGTCAATCAGCACCTTGCAGAGCTCACCCTCTCGACTCTTCACCACCTCGCCTCGGACCCGACCTCCCGCGCATGGCCCCTCATTTACCTCGACATCTGCATCCTCTTCTCCGCCCTCCTCAAACACCACCGCGCCAAAGTGCACGACCGCCTACACCTTCTAATCCCAGTCCTGCAAAGCCTCCTCACCGCGCTCTTCACGCCCATAAGGCCATCCGCTTCAACGCTCCAAGCTCATAAATCTCTCGGGACCAAGCAAGCCCGCCCTTTCACCCGCCTCCTAACGCTCCTCTGTAACCCGCCAGCCCACCACAGCCACAAATCAAAGCCTGGCTCAAACAACCTCATCGACACCTCCCGTGTCGCGCGGAGGCATATTGGGTCGTTTGTGCCGCTGCTGCTGCATACCTACTGCGCTCAGATCCTCACCGGCACGTTGGGAGAGGGCGTGAGAGAGATACTACAGCCGGGTCTATGGGCTATGGTTGAGGCTATGGAGACTCGTGGACCGGAATTGAAGGATGCGCTGAGTGCGGCGATGAATGGCAGCGAGAGAGCCGTGTTCAGAGGGGTGTATCAGGAGTGGAAGCGGGTTGGGAAGTGGGACGGCGCGTGAGTAGACAAGGGAACCGGGTGGGTGTTGTAGGATATAGGTGTACATTACATAGTCGCGTGGAACGACGAGGCTGAGCAGCTATCGGAGACATTCTGAGCTGCAGCCCGCCCATGCCCACAGAGCAAGCCTGCGCACTCCCGTACACCTCATAGCAACAAGAACAAAACGCCATTGGTATCGTGTCCCTTCCAATAATACCTGCCAACCCCAACCCCTAAAACGCCAGCAGCCCAACAACACCACAGCCCGCAACACCTTCCCAGTCCTTCAGTGGCAGCCCATCTTCACATCTCCATCGCCTCCCCGACCTCCTCGCTTACGCCTCTTACAGCCTTACTCCCCTCCCGCGACTCAATCTCAACGATCTCATCGATCGGCTCGTCCCAGCCCTTGCCCCAGCTCCGCGGCACGTCCATACCGTAGTCGTAGTACCCGTCACCGATTTTTGTGCGCACTTCGTCAAGGTCCATGTCAGGCACATCGACCTCATCGTCGCCGGGTAGCTCGAGCAGCATATCACTGTCATCGTCGTCGTCATCGTCATAGTCCGCAGAGTCGATATCACTCGCATCCACTCCGCCGCCGAGCCAGTACGCTGCTCTCTTCCCGGCGCCCTCGCCGATGGAGATAGAGGACTGCTGCCGCGCCATGCGTGGTGCGTGGATGGGCGCGTGGACAGGGGAGTGGCTGATCACTGATAACCCGCGGAGATAAAGGTAGCACACCCGCTTCTTCTCCTTGTTGAAGAAGAAGTAGTGCATACTCCATATCGCGCCTTCCTCGCCATCGAACGGGTCGTCTTGAGGGAGGTAGGAGTACTTCTCGCATTTGTGGAGGTCCATGTGTTTATCGACTAAGGTCCACATGCGCGTGTCCCAGACTTGGTCGCCGTAGCTGTTTGCTGGGAACTTGGGTGCGGTGGCTTTAGAAGGTAGCGGAGGCGCGAGGTAATTTGATAGGCCGAGGCTGGCCTGCGAGCGAGGTCGGAGGTTGAAGAGCGTGCTGTTGACGTTCTGCATTATAGAGCGGAGGGATTTGGTTTTGTGGAAATCGAGGGGCCGGAGGAGGTGGGAGAAGTCGTAGTCCGGGTGCGACGCATTTAGCGTTGCAATCAGGTAGGCGAAAGTTCGCCGCGCTGAAGTCTGGCTCAGTGGTCCAAATGGACTAGCCCGTGAGAGGTCGATCTCGGGTATCTCGGCTGTACGCGCGCGACGCCCGCGGTGGACGTGGCTGGGTGCACTTCTGCCATGCAGCCTACCGTCATCGCTGGCTGTTCGGTAAGGCGGACTAAGCGATGCCGAGAGCCTGACGAGTGACTGGTAGGACGATTCGAGTGATTCCTCGATGGATTTGTAGAGTTTCTTGTCGGTGCCTGCGGCTTTGGTGGTGTAAATATCGCAGCCTCCTATGACGTGGAGGTCTGGGGTTGAGAAGTTTAGGGCGTCGTTGACGACATCGATGTCGCCTAGTGGTAGGTACTGTGAGAACTGTCAATTGACGGTCCTACACGTCTCACATACTCAGCGCAGCCGCTTGGAAGCTGTCGCTGCGTTTTCAGGAGCTCATGCACTAGGCTGGAGACTCGAGGTACTCGTAAGCCTTCCAGCCTAGCCCACTCCATCCCGTCCGTCCGCGCATTCGCGATACTTGATGAAATGTACGCACCTTCATCCTGTCGTTCTCCTGTGACTGCCTGCCTGTGTTCCTATACTTCCGATCCTGAGCGTCCTCCTGCGTCTTCGCTCTACGCTTCAGCTCGGCTCCGGGTACAACGACACCGCGTAACGCGTACAACGCAGTCCAGCAATCCCAATAACGTCCTCTGAAATCCCTCCAAGCACACTCTCCTCAGTCGAAAGCCGGGTCGTCGCAGTAGGGGTCTTCAAATCCAGACGCGCAAGCGCGTCTAGAACCCACGACGGCAGCAGGAATCCATCTTTGATCTTCTTGTCGATGATTGGAGGTGTCGTCGGGTGCGCATATGGTGGTGTTGGTGGTAAGGGGTGGTAGTTATTGTGATGACGCTGCCTCCATGTCGCGCTCCGGCTGTCGCAACGCTGAAGGTCCAGCCTTGGCTTGGCGAGGGGAAAGCTGACGGACGTCACGTGGCGTGCCATCATTGACCAATGACATTGCATTGTTGCGCATGTGGCCGAGCAGTCGCGCAACATCTTTGTGTTTGTGCAAAGGTGTGGTAGAGGTCATGTGTTGACTTCCGACGAGTGCCTGCTTGAGGAGTATCACGTTGTAGTGTGGTTGGTGACCACGCTGGGTGCGGCTTTGCTAAGGTAACGAGGTTCAGCAAACGTCACGGTTCAGAAGACACAACCAATGGAGACAGACCAAGTTCTGCTACATTTACGTCTCACAGCCTCGCGCGAGGGTGTACAGCTCCACAGTGGTACATGTGTAGGATCCGCCCACTGCGGTGTACTCCAAGGAGGTGTCGGCCATTTGTCAATCGTCCGGTCCTGGCTGCAGTCGTACTTCGGTCGTGGTGAGCCGTAACATGCCAGTAATTGTCCGCGAGTGTAAATGTAGTCAGCTGTTCTCCCAGTTTGAAGTATAACGCACGGTGAGATCACGGAAAGGTATATGAAGAGCGGTAGGCGATTCAGCCTTTCACCCTGTCTAACGACGAGGGCACTCATAGTATACATGGACTCCGGCTTCAAAAACAACAGCCACTTGGAGCATATTGAGGGTATCATGTCCCATAATTCAGCCTCGCATAGCACCATCAACGCCGTGCGCTGTGCGATGGTAGCACATGCCTTTCCCTCGCCGCGAGGTACTAAGCAGCGCGTTCTCATATCAGACCAGCTTTGCCGAGCTGTTTCTCGACTTCGCGCATACCCTCGAGGTCGTCCTGAACGGAAGCATTCAAAGTCAGTGGATGGCCTGGCGAGTGCTTCGGAGGACCGAGGGGCTGGTGGTGAAGGACAACGAAGCGGGTTCTGTTCAGCCAATCCTCGTGACGTCTTCCTCGACCTGTACAGCGCAAGGGCATCAGTGGACCGCCATAATGATACACCGGGCACGAAACAGCGACGTGTCCACTCACCTCCATATCCTCCAAACTATCCTGTGCCCCAATGACTCTCAGCACATTCTTCTTACTGCTCTCCTGCATCTCTCCCGCAAGCAGTAGCTCGTCCAGAATGAAGTAGGCCTTCTGGAAATTGAAAATGATGTCCAGCTCGCAGACATTCCCGTAGTATTTGTCCATTTGCTCGACGTAGCGGTGAACGATCTCGAGCGTGATGAGTTCGTTGTCGGTGTTGTCGGTGGCGGCGACGAAGTAGAGGGAGGCGTAGCGACGGTAGACTACCTTGGTGTCTTGTTTCCTTGTCAGCGTGACTGGGCAAAGGTCATGAGTGAGGAAGTGGAAGGTGAACAGGAGGGTAAGTAAGTGAGGATGGTTGAAGGAAAAGATGTTTGTATCAATACCTTTGTACTCAAGGAAGTTGCACATCCTCGTCCGCCTGGCGAGAACAAGCTGGGAGACATCCTTGATGATCTTCGCCTTGTCCTTGGGCGACAGTGTGGTGAACCACTTCGCTAGGCGCTGGAAAACAACATGTCCATCAGCAAGACCTCATGCCAGGCTTCAGTGGGTAAGACGTACCACCTTGCCCTGACGGGAGAGGAGGATGAGGTATCTGGATCATCATGTTAGCCATCATCTACCGAGCCACGACAGCAGCAATGAGTACCTTATTGCCATGTTTGTACTGTGTGCCACAAGCGTGGGAGAGTTTTGCAATCGATGAAAGTGAATTACCGGACTCCTGCCGCGGTGTGGGGCAGCCGTTCCTTCCCTCCATGCACGCCCCACTCCATTTGTACTTTTCCAATCGGGCGATCAATCAATTGACATTCGTCTGGCCCTGTGCCGTCATGGTGATCTGGAGCATATATCTTAGTTGTACATATTCTTCCTTAGCGATGAGATAACCGCCTTCCTAGACCTTCGTAGTGCAATATTGTTAGCCAACCCATATGATACTACGATATAACCTACGATGAAGCTCCTCCTCTCCACCGGGTAAGGGAACATTCCTCGATCCTCCCGCTTAGCAATCGCTGACAGTGATGTAGGAACATCATGGGCGGCGGCTCTTCCATCCGACCGTCCACGAGCCAAAAGACGAATGCCGAACTCATTTCCTCACTTCGCGCAAACTTCGAGCAGTCGGCCAAAGACCAAGCCAATGGCCATGTGAACGGGGTGAGTAACGGCGACGCGACTCCGAAGAAGGCGGCGTACAGCGCCTGGACCTCACAAGACAGCAAGGACGAGCTTCAGATCCCTACTCTGTCCTTCACGCACTCAGCCCTCGAGGAGCCGCGACCACAATACGATATCACAGCCAAGCTCTTCTTCCTCCCTTCCTGCAGTACCTCCGCCCGCCCGGCCGCGACTCGGAAAGCGCTTAGCCTAGTCTTGGAAGAGCTGCACATGCCCTCGATCGACTTACTAATCCTATCATTCCCCGGCGTCTACTTCGATGAGCAGGAGGACTGCCCGGACAAGCTAGCGACGCGAGGGGCAGTAGAGTCACAGCCGGAAGCGATTGAGCAGCAGATTGAGGCTTGGAAGACGCTTGAGGAATTGAAGGACGAGGGGCTGGTAGAGAAGTTGGGTATTGCCGAGTTCGGCGCAGATCGTCTAGACCAATTTCTTGAAGGCACGAATATCAAGCCAGCAGTCGATCAGATCAACCTCCGCGACTGCTGTTCGGTGCCGAAAGCGCTGCTTACGCTTGCCAAGAGCAAGGGCGTGGAGTTGCTGGTGCACAATGACTGTTCCAATATCTTACCACGAGGGACGCTGAGGGAGCTGCTAGGGCCACAGGGTGCGGGCGTACTTGCCGAGCCTGGCAAAACTGGAGACAAGAGAAAGAGTCTGCATGGTGAGGATGTCGAGAATGGCACTGAGAGCGAGGGACTGAAGGGCGAGGTCACGCCGCAGTGGGTGGTCAAGTACACCGCTGTGGTCAGGAACCGCGGCGTGGTGGAGAACAAGGGCTACTTTGCATGCGCTGAGCTAGCTGCCTGAGAAATATCTAAGGGAGTCTGAAAGACCGAGCGAATTGCTCCCCGACGAGACACTCTGAAACTTGACCAAGGTCTGCGCGAGGGATGCGACATTGAGGCATGCTCCCATGTCCACACAGCGAAGACCCAACGAACCCGCCGGCACACACTCCCTGAAGCAGCCAACCCAATATCACCACGAGGAGGTGCGTGGCACCCGGACCAGGCTCAGATAGCAGCAATTGTGGACAGTCTCACGAGTGGCTCCCAATGTTCAGATAGGCTCATCACCAGCAGCAAGACAAGCAAGTCAGATCGTCACGCTCGAACGAGCAGTCTGGTGATTGGAGCCTGGCCAATTCTCTATGGCATAAGAGCACGCCGTTGCGCTGCGTCAGGAGCCGGCTTGCCGCGAGCAGCGATCTACGGCGAAGCTGGGCGCAAGTAGAGGATCCGATGGTGTGGCTGAAGGTGGTCAGGTCGCAGGCGAGAGGTGGTACATTGTAGCCAAAGGCGGAGTGCAACATTGCGAGTCAACATTTACGCTTTTGGACTTGAAGTGAATATGATCGTACACATTTTCACCACTCGGTGCACAGTACCGCGCTCCCTATGAACCATCCTCAGGCTCCATTACATGTCATGCCTCAGGCTCTATTATGCAACTTCAGCACAGAAAAATAGGGAGTACTTGGACCTCAGCCTTCGTGCATATAACTGCAGGAAAGGTTGAAACTTGAGCCCAGACTTGAGACGACTATGTGCAACGAACGTGGTTTTCATGTACCATTCTATCCCTCGCCGAAATGTGGGTATTGAGCAGCGAACGAAGGGACCCTCTACCCGCCAACGCCATACCTCCGCATCAATCACGTCTCATTCCAGTGTTAGCCCTCGGATAGTTACTCATTCCTGCTTCGCACTCTCCAGCACCTGCGTCGCCAGCTGGCCTGATGTAAGTCGTGCAAGCATCTCCTCCATATTCCTCAGCCGCTCCTGCGTGCTCGCATACTCCTGCTCCACGCGCTGAATCCTCTCATCCTTATCCTGGTTCTCTTGTCGTAGACGTGCCAGCTCGCTCTCAACGTCTGAAGTAACGCTCGTGGGACTTGTGATATCCTGCCGCCGCCGCTTTGTCGATATGATGGGATATGCGGGCGACTCCGCAGTCAGCTGGTCGTCGATCAATGCTCCGTCTGAGTAGCGACCGCCCGCGGTGGGATCACCGGCTTCTGCTCCAGGAAGGGCGTCTGAAGCCGTTTGGCGCAGTTGCGCTGCTGCGTCGGGTGAGGTGACGCTGTGCACGCGGCGCAGATGCTCGTTTAAATTCTCTTTGCGAGTGAAACCTTTGCCTGTCGTGCGTTTGCAGCCGGCGATATGGCAGCGAAGCTGTTCTCTGGGTCCGCCGTGCTTACCGTGGACCTCGCGCTCGTGCCGTAGAAGGCCGCCGGAGTATGTGAAGCCTTGCAGCTTCGCACATTGGGGTTGCGGGCAGGTATATGGTCTGTCGTGCTTGTCCATGTGTTTGCTGGGAGGGATGTTAGCAATGTGTCAATGAGACAGGGAAATAGAGCACTGGACCCACCTCCACTCGCACTTCCGGTCAAAGGTCTGTCCAACGCACTCATCCGAGTGATTGCAGTAGTACTTGTGGTCTGCGGTCATAGGAGGAGTGGGTCGCTTGATCGTCTTCGCTCGCGTGCCATCATCTGCACTTTGCGAGAGTTCACGCTCCTGTTCGTACGCTGGCTGCTCGAGTTGCTCGTGTTGCTGTTCGAGATGCTGCGCGTGAGGCTGCCCATATGGCAGCTCGACCGGCATGGCTTGCTGTTGCATGTCCTGCTGTTGCATCTGGGTGAAGGACCGCTTTCTGCTCAGTTCAGGTCCAGGCGAACGACTTGGCGACCTCTGTGCAATGACGGGTTGCGAAATGTGATTGCCATTCAGCGTGCCGCCGAACGCCTCAAGTTCTCTGAATTGGGACGCAGTAGCGTCTTGCTGCTCAATCGGTGGCTCCATTCCCATGCTGTGTCTATGAGCGCGTTGAGGAGTGAGATATTGTTCCTGAGGCTGAAGAAAAGGCGACGATGTGTGGTAAGACGTCGATGATGAGGGATGTGAGCCTTGTTGTTGCAGGCTGTAGGGACTGTTGGGGAAATCGGTGATGACTGCAATTGTAGGCACCTGACCTCGCTGGTTCAGTGGCGAACTGCGAAAACCAGAGTTTTCAAGCCCCGTCGCGTTCTGCGCAGGCTGCGCGCCCTGCTGATGCAGCGACCACACGCCGGCTGTCCCGTGACTGGATGGCCACACTGCAGTATCAGCTTGCTGCGTACCGCCGTATGCGTTGTACAGATCGGTTTGAGCCGGGTGATGTTGGCCTAAGGTGAGGCCTTGGTTCTCAGGCCGCCACCAGTCGGGTTGTGACGTGGGCGTCGGCTGTGCAGTGTACGTTATATTTGTATTGGCCACGCCTGGATTCTGTGGCGGACCTGTAGCCTGACGCGTCTGATGACTAGCACCTGTTTAGAGTCAGTATATGCGAGGCGTAGGCAACTGTTACGCGTAGGGGGTGACTCACGGAGGTGTCGAGAGTGGGAGCGAGGTTGCGTGCCCGAGGGTGGCTGAGGCATCCGCGCCATCGATGCGGCTAGCGTCGCCGGTGCCGCCGGGTCTTGGCGAAAGCCAAAGTCTGGATTTACTAAGACTCAAGTCAGTATATGTTCTCCGTCCGGTTGTTCTGCTCGCATGAAAGTGCTCATCGACATGTGCTAACACGACGAGACGCGCCAGCCAGCACGCTCATGATGCAAGAACAATGTCAACACCGCGAATGCGGCCTCCGTCGAGGGAAGGCACCGGCTAACTCACCTAGATTGTTTTGCTGCTGCAATCTCCACTGGAAGAGTTGCGCAGCCTGATCACGTGGAAAGACAATACGATTTGACGCAGTCTCGACAAGATTCATGTTGGAGTCCCAATGGTAGAATGCCAGGAACATCCAACACACGCCCCACAAAATTACCAGCGAAGGCTTAATATTCCAGGGCCATGTAGTGGACAGAGGATGTCTGACGTCTGGATACTCGAAGAACCACTCCTTGCAGTAGCGGTCGTGGTCTTTCTGGCACTCAGCGATGTGCTTTCTGAGCAGCTCTCCGCAAAGATCGAGTAGCTCGATTAGTAAGCAGTTGAGCTGTTGCTGTAGGCACAGTAGCAGATGCTCGAGGTTGGCAATGTAAGTGAAGTCGAGTATTGGGTCTGCCGTGCCTTTGCCTGCTGGGAAGGCAGATGCGGACGTATGTGCTGGGGCAATGCGGCGAAGGGTGTCCAGCAAGTCCTTCACTACAACCTGGAGATGTCGAAGATACTTCAGTGGAGTGACGTCGATAGTGAAGTCGGCACTGCGGTCGAGGAACTTGGTGTTGTTACTTGCAACCTCCTTCAGCGACAATTTGTGTGACTTCACTGGTGACTCGAGCTCAAACAGTAATCTATTGTACCGTTAGCTATTGCCTACTATACTGCTATTGCCATTGATCTACTCACTCGTCGATCCGCTTCCTGACGGGATCCTCGTCAAGAACACGATCACGTGCCCTCGCCCTGATACCTCTCGGCTCTTTCCCAAGATACCTGTCGATCTGCTCAAACGCTTGTCTCTCAGACTCACTCGCGATCGCTGTTCCGCTCTCGAGCTGCGAATGCGCCTTCACCCGCTTCCTAAACCCATTCACCAGGGCAAGTAACTTGCTGGCCGCGTATAGCGACGGCGCAGTAGATGACGACGACGACGACGACGTCTTGGTAAACGAAGAGAGTAATGATCTGTCACTGTCGTGATCGGCAGACAAGACTTCCGAGTCGCAAACCGAGAGCGAAGAAGCGCGAGCAGGCGAATCGCTGCCTGTGCTCAGTATATCTAATGCCATGGCTCGCGATGCAAGCATCGGCTTGCGAGAGGAAAGGGTATAGGAAACGGAGAGAGTTCGCGACGCCGAGAACGACTGCGGTGCGAGTCGAGGCGCAGTGCAGGGCTATGTACTGGTGGCATTGCGCGCTGCCTTACTTACATCATGCTAACTGAGGCCGTCGTTCACTACGCGGAAACCCGGGCGCTTGTGGCTCAGGACTCCGGTGAAGAGAGATGGCTGAGTTGTGTGCCTTGCAGGCAGACGTGCAGCTAGTGCTGCATGATGACAGAGCATTGCTATGGCATGTGAGCCTGAGATGGTGGCTGAGGCTTTCAATGGTAGAAGAATCAGTGCCTCGTGCGAGTGTTCTTCGATAGCGTCGCGGCTGTGCTGCATAGTGGCTTAAGCACGGTCCTGGGAGGCCGCCTGCGGTTCACCTCATGTCCTCGTGTTGGTGGGCAGTCAGTCGAACAGATTCTTACGCTACGGAGTGCAGCCTGTGCCGTGAGAGCCACTTTATCATCATGTCGTTGCGTGACTTATTGGCCCGCTGATTGCATTGTACTGGTTCGCCACCAGGGCGTTGGGGGACTGAGGCATGCACGCGAAACAGCCCGCACCTGCGCTCTCTTCCGTCTTGCGAAGGTTCACATCTACAGTACAGCATAGTTCACGACGCTAGTGCTCAAGCAAGGACAAGCTAATGGATTCCACTAACCTGACAGCAATTCACAAATGCCACCTCGCTGGCTATGCAGTTCTAAACCCTTAGACCCTTCCCGAAGCTAACACCAGATCCCTCAACGTGAAAAGCGCTCACATTGCAGCGCAAGCAAAGCAACTCACGCCCATCGACTCATCCACATCATGCCCTTAAACGCCTCCCAGGAAACACTACGAAAGCTCGCCGCCCGCTGTCCTGCGCAAAGGGGTATTCGGAATGCTCCCATCGCTTGCCACGCCAAGAATCATCATCGTTGACTTCAAGATGCCTTGTGACTGCCTCGTAGCGCTTGCACACCAACGCTTCCAACGCGCCCACTCGTCTTCCGCACCGAAGTCTTACCCTCAGTGCTGCGTCTACTGGGCGAAGACCTCTTGCCAATGCTCAGTGCTCCGACGCCGCTGCCGGAGCGGACATTGGGAGTCTTGGGCCTGATCGGGCTGGAGATGCGATCTGCCATTGGCAGGTCAAGGTCATCTGCGGCGGCAGGGCGGTTCTCCTCGTCACTCGTGTCCGTGAGTCCGTTCCACTTTGTTGTCGTGGTCGTGGTCGTGGTGCAGGAGATTGCGCGACGCTTGCCGCTGCGACTGACTGGCGATATTGAGTGGGAGGCTTTGCGGCCGAGCGTTCCCAGAGCGTACTTAGATTCGCTTTCGCTGGCATCCACACCTATGGTCGAGCGCTGCATGGTAACAACCTCAGAGTCTGGACGGTGGTCGAAGGGCTTGTTCTCCGCCATGATCTTACGCGTGCTGTAGAGCTTGCTGGTCTTGCGCGGTTGTCCAGGTGTAGGCGCAGGTAGGTTCTCGTCTGCAACGCCGAGTCCGGACTTCACGTCGTCTGATGATGTGTAGGGCGGTGGTGCGGTGGTGGCATGCTCGTTGTTTGTGATCTCACCAAGCGCTGCACGGCGAGGACTACCATGCTGGCGGTCGGCATTCGGTGGCGTGAAGGTTTGTCCGTTACTTGCCATACGGCGCGCTGACTGTGAAACGCGATGTGGTGTTGCTGGCTGAACCGACGCTATGATCTTCTCGCGCATGGTGTCCTCGTACCACCACTCCCGGAATGTGCCTTGGTTGAGGTGTAGCCAGTGCTGCTGCGGGCCGACAACCATACCTGGACGCATGAAGCGCATGAAGGCGATCATCTCATTCGCTGTGAAGCCATGGCGGTAGATAAGGTATGCGCCGATGAGGCACCCTGTGCGGCCCAGTCCAGCCTTGCAGTGGACAGCGATGCCCTTCTTCCTCTCAATCATGCCGTGCGCAAGATTAACAAACTTCCGCACCAGGCTCAGCGGTGGGCATGTGCCGTCGTCGAAGATCATGTCCAAATGCTTTATGCCAAGCGCTGTGAAGTATGAAGGCGAGTACAGCTCCGAGTTCAGACGAACCACAAGTCCGATGCCGCGCTCGACGAAGTGCTCGAGCACATTCTTGAATGGCCCGGGTAGGTTCATGTCTTTGTGTACAGCGTTCAAAGTTGTCGGGAGCTCGTTGTAGAGCGGATCGGATGGCTTGATTACATGGATAGGCTGATGCTGCGGGCTGGCGAAGGCGAGGAAGCTGGGCGTGATCCAGTTGAAGTCGCCTTGATCCACGCGCTCGAAGCGCTCGTACTCCTCTAGGCAGAACTCCTTGAGCCCGACTAGTCCCTCTTCTCTTGCTTTCCACACTCCATACACCACATCCTGTATTGTGAGCGAGTAGTCTGCTTGGCTGTAGCCAGCGTCGCGGAAAGGCATGCATGGCGGGTCCATCTGTGCGATAGGTGCAAGTGCGAGATGAGGTGGCCATGACTGGATGAGGACCATGTATGTGGCGAGTATACATGCGGCATTTGCTCGACCTGGCAATGATGTCAGCATCCGAAGGAAGATTACATCCCCACTACATGTGATCACCTACTCCGCGAATCCGCATTACTCCAGAATACCACTGGCCTGTTGTCTGAGTCCTGCTTGCCAAGCACCTCGTGCAATTGGACTGCAAAGCGGTACAGGTGTCCAATGTGGAGTGGACCGAAGTCCGCGTGAAAAGCATTGTACAACAAGGTCCGATCGATAGTGAAATAGATAGGCGGTGGTCCAATCTGAGGCACTCCTTGTGGTCCTATCTGTGCTCTGGCAGACCTCTTGCTGGGCGATCTCGACTGCTTCGAAGCCGGGTACGGGAAGGGTGTGCTCTCATCTGGCGCGTGTGTGTATGAGGCAAGGTAGAGTCGGTCTTCATAGTGCAAGATACTTGCGTCAGATCTGGAGTGCTGAGGACGTATATAAGTTGCGCGCAGTGGCGAGAGATCTGGGATTGGATCGCTCGCTACACTCGCTTGTTGAGGCTCACCAGCAATGTACTCGATGACTTGCCCGTAGCTTGTCAAGTTCGAAGCTGCCTCTGACGCTGCGGACAGCCGGCCTGCTTGAGGCATAGTGCCTGTCTACAATGGCTATGATATTTGGTCTCGTGATCGATGTGATAGCAATGTAGTGTGATAGTGATCTCCGGGGATGCTCGGGGATGGAGCGAGTTCGATGCACGAGGGGGGTTTAAAGCAGCCAGGACAGCGCGCCGCTATGAATGCGTCCGGAGGAGAATGGTGGACGATGTTATTGTAGCGAACAGTCTAGATATCTTGTGTCGTCTACGCCTTGTCGATGCGCTAGCGATGTTATGATGAGCACGGATGCAGGTACAAGCCCCCAGCAACGCCCCACAGTGGTACGAGCCGACCCGGTGACCGTATCTCGAAGGCAGAGCACAGTCCTCTCAATCACCATACAGGACAGTCAGCAGAGCAACCCTCGTTATGCGTTGTGTCTGTGAAGAAATCGTCCGCATCTCGGAGTCTTGATCAAGCGAAGTTGCAGCACTTTAATTGGAAGGAACGCTATGGACTTAGCGCATCGACGGCCGCCCACTCCTTCGAACATCAGATCTCTGTGCTCATCTGTCCACAGACTCACATTCGACATCTTTCCGAAAGGTGCCGCATAGAAAGCCCCTCAGCTTGAATCGACTGCCACGGATAGTCTCGTCTCTCATCGATCTAGTAGCTGCTCAATTTCGCCGCGGCCGTGGGAGAAGTAGCTCTGACGTCCTGTCATATCCCTGGAGAAGCACAGGCAATTCACCACTGACACCGACTCTGCTGACTCGAATACTACTCTACGATGATACGCGCTGGAAAAGCTGCCGGATGGCTGCATCTGACGCCTGAAGCATTTCGCATATGGGCGTCGATGAGCGGCGCACAATTTCACGAGGTCAAGTCAAGTAGTCTTCCCGGACGTGGCGGTGCCTTGCTAGCCTCTCGTGCGGTACAGAACTCAGCGGCTGGCGCGGAGTGCCTCTTGACAGTTCACAAAGATCTCATCTTATCCATAGAGACTATCCGAGAGCACGCAAAGTCAGATCGGGATTTCAGAGAAATACTAGAGAGCCTGGGAGACTTTGGAAGGGTAGGTCATTTCTCGTGATCTTCACATACAGCACCCCGTTGACCCATGTCTACAACTTTCATTGTTGGGCGATCGATCTTGTACCCGCGATTGTCAGCCTCCGCTGATGTCTTTAATAGACACCGCGCGGCGCAACACTGGTCTTTCTGCTCTTCCAAGCGACAATATTCGGCGATGGCCTGGACACACATATCGGCGTACATAACCCTCATACAGAGTAAGCGTGTTATTCTTTAGATCTTCGACTGCATACAACCGTCCGCTTGCATTTGGTGTTTATTGCTGACTTCGGTAGCTACGTGAAGTCTTTGCCACTTGAAGGACTTCCCACATTCTGGTCATCACAAGAGCTACGATTGCTTCGTGGTACCACGCTTGCGCCAGCAACGTCTGCGAAGCTGAGAAGTCTGGCAAGTGAGTATGACATTCTGTGCAGATCTGCTCTGGGCACCCGCTGGTACGCGGCTGTTCAAAATAATCTAGACTTCGATGACTGGCTGCAAGTCGATGCAATGTACCGCTCTCGTGCGCTTGAGTATCCTGGCATCGGACACTGCATGGTTCCATGTATCGATCTTGCGAACCACGCCGCTGGTGATGCCACGATAGCCAATTACGACCGCGATGCTGACGGAAATGCTGTTCTTGTGCTTCGAGAAGATAAGAGCCTGAGTGAGGGTGATGAAGTGACGATCACGTATGGAGACGAGAAAGGCGCGTGCGAGATGCTCTTCTCATACGGCTTCCTCGATAGCGCAATGCAGTCGGCCGGCACGCTGTTTCTTGGACTGACCATGCCCGAGTCTGATCCGGCTGCCTCAGTCAAGCTACGAACAGCAGACTGTGCGCCTGGCGTCAGACTGACAGACGCCAGCAATGGCAGCATAGAGTGGAGTGGCGACTTCATCTGGATGCTGTGTGTCAACGCCGAGGACGGCCTTCAATTTCCGATTGCCCGCTCAACAGATGGCAGCGAAGAGATTCAAGCACTCTTCAATGATCAAGAGCTCACTGGCGGTGCAGCTGAATTGCACAAGCGGCTCCAGGAGCATGCCTTGTGGGACGTGTATCACCTCCGAGCAGTGACAATACTACAACAACGGCTCTTCGACCAGCTGCAGGTCCTGTACGGTTCTCAGGACGACTGTGAAGCTGTGGAACATGGAGAAGGCACTACGGTGCGCGACCAGTGCTTCGACCAGGGCATGCTGCTGAGGCGTCTCGAATTCGAGTTGCTGGAAGCAGCGTATGAGGATTTCGAACATCAGGTGAGATCATGTCCTCGACACTTAGTCCAGGTATTCGTCGGCGGCGTGCTAACATGTATCGAT
Organism: Cryoendolithus antarcticus; assembly: GCA_002077065.1. Taxonomy (NCBI): domain Eukaryota; kingdom Fungi; phylum Ascomycota; class Dothideomycetes; order Cladosporiales; family Cladosporiaceae; genus Cryoendolithus; species Cryoendolithus antarcticus. Next base: position 818,118 of record NAJO01000016.1, read on the forward strand.
CACAGAAAGTTCGACTTGTCGAAAGCCAGGTGGTACAAGACTACCTGACTTCCATGAATGCTGCACCAGCCGAGGCCAATGATACAGAGGGGGATGACTTCTCCTGACGATCTAATCACTGTAGCTGATCATCGATACAGCTACGGCTACACTCTACGTGCAAGATCTTGGTCACACTCACACTATTGTACTCTAGCAGCGAACAGACGACTGCGTCCTATTTGCTGGCAGCATATCCGTAGAAGCTTGGATCGATGATCTGCGAAGATCGCAAACCGGATGCGTACGCTCCTACGTTATAACAGCGCCCTCTTGCAGCTAGCACGGTACCTCAACTGGCACATGGAGCTTGTCTGTGACCTGCAACGCAAGCTGCGGGTGCGATCGGGGAAGCCATTGCCGCGTGATCTTACTCGTGCAGGCGCAGTGAACTGTTGGCGATGGACTGATCGCGGTCATCAGGATGCGCCACACAGTCTTGCAATGGGCCACCGGACTTCACGTCCGCATTTGCGTCGTCTTTCGGATCAACCGGACGACTCCGACTTCTCACGAGAGTGCGGAACTGCTCAGCAGTGCACCTAGTGACATTGCTTGCGGTGGTTTTTGACTTTTATAGTGGGACAAGCTGAGAGTTTCAACCCACAACCACCCCAGACCCCGCAATCTTGGGCCCTGAAGGCATCGATGAGTTCTAGAATGCGACACGGCTGCCATATACCACACTTGCGGTAGCTCAACGAGCCGATGAGCCAATAGCTAAAACTCTGCTGCTAAGCGCAGAGGTAACCACACCTGCTGCTATTCATCTTAACTTCAGACGTCGTTACCAAGCATACCGATCGGCACCCCATGAGCCGCAACGATTATCTCCCTTTCATCCTCATTCACCCTGCACTCAATATATATTCCATGCATCCACCAGCATCGCCGCACCGCCGGAGAGTCGTCCAACGCCGCGCCTGATTCGTCACGCGAGGGCGATCGTCCCCGCTATGCTGAAGCGACGAATCACGAGCTGTGGCGCTCGTGCGCTAGGGCTGCAAACGTGAAGTGTGCAGACCTGAAAGCGATCCGGCGCCAGCTCTAGCGTCGTTTGAGTGTGGAGCCATGTCATGGCAGTTGATGGGGCGTTCCTCCGCACCCCAGGTTCCTTGAGGTGTGAGTCTCGTGGTATGTTTCTTGGTAGTCTCGTTGATGATCTCCTGGTGATTGTGGTGAAACGACTTATGCGCTTTGAACGATCAGCTTCTGCTTCATGACTTCCGGGTGTTGAGAGCGTGCAGATTGGACGGACATTGTGCAATTGATAAGGATATCGACCGGACGGACGGGTAGTCGGAATTACGTGCATGAGCAAGGACACGTCGCACACCATCATCAGCCAAGTCGTCGAAATACAACATACGGAGAGTTGACGTACTGGAAAAGTCGGACGAGATTGATCTGGGCAAGAAGGAGTTCGCGACCCGCTCGTGTGTGTTCAACAGCCGAAGACAAAGCGACATCTGCCCAACATGCCTGGAATACTTCCCATGAAGGTGATCAAGGTGGGCGTGAACGCGCAAACAAGAATTGCGCAAGCATGCGACAGGTGTGTGGCCCTACAGGCGAGTCAATAAAGTCAAGAACGTCCACTGACATCGCTTAGATGCCGGAGCAAGAAGATACGATGCGATGGAGTGCGACCATGTTGCTCGCAATGCTCGAACGTCGGCTTCGAGTGCAAGACGAGCGACAAGCTTAGTCGTCGTGCGTTCCCAAGAGGGTACACAGAGAGTTTGGAGGAGCGAGTGCGATCATTGGAGTCAGAGGTCAGGGAGCTGAAGGATCTGCTTGACGAGAAAGATGAGAAGATTGACATGCTGTCGCGTATTCACTCGCAGTCATCATATCCCATACAGCTGCCATCACCACGGAGACCGTCTGTCAGCCCGCAGGACTCAGCGACCTCGAAAGATGAACCGGATCCGGACGAGACATTCAAGGTCCAGCAGTCTCCATATCTACTAGGCGAGGGCACAGACTCGTACTTTGCGGGTACTTCGAGTGGCCGAACATTCATCGAGGCTTTCAAGATGAAGGTTGCTGAGAGCGGTCGTTCGAAGTCGGACATCAACACGGAGTTCTTACTAGCCAGCAGTCTGCGCAAGCGACTCTCGGATGCATCGAGCACACCAGCGACCCCTGTTGTGTGGAGAGCACCTCCTCGGATGGTGTCAGATCAGCTTATCAACATCTTCTTTCAGGAGTGGGCGCCGATGTTCCCCGTGCTGCACAAGCCGACATTTCTGACTCTGTACGAGAAGTACGTTGCAGACCCGGACTCTGTCACCGATAAAGCAGAGGTCGCGCAGCTGAACCTAGTATTTGGTGTTGCTTCGCTGTCGAGTGGCACGAGAGCTTCGGAAGACCTGAGCAGCTTCGAGTCGCAATGGAAGTCTGCACTCGATAACATCATCACCGAGAACTGCATGGCGACGCTGCAGGCCTTGATCTTGGCGCAGCTGTATGCAGTCCAGCTGGGTGACTTGACCAGACTGCTGACCTATAAGGGTCTGGCGACTTCGCTATCTGCGCGCCTAGGCCTTCACCAATCGCAGAAGCGATTTGCATTGGGCACACTGACGTGCGAGACGAGGAAGAAAGTGTTCTGGTCACTTTACACTGTGGACTGGTAAGTCTCACTACGCTCAGCTGTCATCAATCCTTACTAACAGCACCATTAGCTTTACCTCAGTCATCTTAGGCCTGCCCAAGCACATCAAGAACGACGATGTACATTGCGAGTATCCCGTCGATGCCGACGATGAGTACGTTACTGAGCGAGGGTTCCAGCCTACGCTCCCTGGCGAGTCGACACGGGTGTCGAGCGCACTCGCACTTTTCAGAGCTGCGCGCATTCTCTCCAAGGTCTTGGAGGAAGTGTTCCCAGCAAAAGCTTCATACGACCTATCTTTGAAGAAGCTCGCAGAGCTATCTGACGAGCTTGACACATGGCAATCCTCCCTGGCGCCTCACCTTCGTCTCCAATTCGTACAAGATAAGCCAAGCACTGGCACTGTTAGTAGCAGATCGCCACTGCTCTCGCTGATCTATCACTACATCCGCTGCTTGATCCACCGACCTGCGATATGTGCTTCTATCGGCAACAAGTCCTCGTCCTCGATGCTTGCGCACTCGAGCTCCTGCAAGTCGATGATCCAGATCATTCAGCTGCTAGAGGAACGCAATCTCAGCTTCTCGTTCTGCTTGAACAAGGATGAGGTTCTTGTTCTCTGCGGCTTCGGTCTACTATTCCAACGCCTGAGACTAGACCCGAACTCGAAGATGCTCAAGGATAACCAAAAGATGCTCGTAGCAGTCGCGGATGTACTGAGCAAGTCTGCCGCACCTTGCGCGCCGGAGTTCCAGAAAGTAAGCAAGATGTTCCTGCCGCCTCCGCCGACATCGATCGCTTCAGACGCAGTGAAGATACAGAGTGCGCTGGCTGCCAAGCTGCCAGTCTTGAGCCGGCACAACTCAGAGACCACGACTCAACATTCACAGAGTCTTCACTCGTCAACAAAGAAGCAGCTAAAGGCTATCGCGTCACGCTTTACTGCATCTGCCGCGACGAGACTGCCCAATCTTGGACCGTCGACTTACGATCGCCGTTCGACCGTCCACAACATCAGTCTGCACCCACATCCAGCCCATGCTCAGAGCCAGCCGTCCTTGTCGCCGCTGCAGTCATATACCCCCATCAACATCTCACGATCCGAGCCAGCTCAGAGCCCTCACAAGATATACTCTCGTCCAGCATCTACGATGGGTCACCCTTCTGATTCACACATCCACGCTCCACCTCCACAGCAGCCCAAACCGAAAAAGCGCTCCTTCACACAACAGACACGCCCGAACCTCGACTATCTCTCTTTCGGTCCTGAACCCGATGCCTCTGCGCAGAAGACCGTTCCATCTCCTCCAGTCAAGACCGAGCCGCAGCCTACGGACTGGGAGAAACTCCTTGGCAGTCTTGACTCCGGACCTACGAACATCTACGATGCCTGCTACGGTGGTCAAGCCGTCGAGACCCTGCTCGATGGTAGTCCGCCGACTATAATTTTGCGTGGCTCCAACACAGCGCTTGCTCAGGATGCAAACTTGGATTGGAATTCAGATCTCTGGGCGCTGTGTCAGACAACGACCAACTCATCTACTGCAACATCGGGTATGAGTGGCAACAACGGACATCCAGGCAGCATCTGGAGTTTCTCGACCGATGAAGGGACAGGGAGCTCGGAAGATTTAAGTGCGACGGAGTGGGGCAGTAACAGTGGCGTGCTGTCGGCAGGGGACGGGTACAAGGCGATCATGTTGCCTGAACTTGGACTTGATGAGCTAGGATACCCTGGTGCTGGGTGGGAGACTTTGGGAGCTTGATCGAGTTGTGGATTCGTGGATGCCTCTTGAAGCGATTGCCGATGAAGTTATTGTCACATTGATGAAGCGATGAAAGGTTGCAGTGCCTCGGGAAGGAAACAGTCCATATGGCGCCTGGGGCAGGGTGGAGTGATTTTCCGAGATACCTCTTTGCGAGATTCGAGACGGCCAGAAAGTACATAATGCCTTTGTGCAATGTCTATTGTCTTCATAATTCTTCACATCGCCGCTGCAAAATAAGCTTGTTCTTCTGGTAGCAGGGGGTTTACTGTGCGGGTCTCAACGTGCGAACTTGACCCTCCCCTACCAGTACCATTTATAGTTTGGCCTTCCCCTCGCGTAATGATAGACCGGTGATGCTCTCCAGCTCTGCCACTGCCTCGCCAACCCTGCCTAGGTTCACCTTGATGGTCCTCATACCCAATGCCTTGCCAGTCCTCAGATTGCTGCCGATGTCATCCAGGAACACCACGTCGCTCATCTGGATATCATCTCTCCAGCCCTTTTCTTTCACGAACTTCCTGAGCCCCTCCAGTGTGTACTCATAGATTGGTTCGTCCGGTTTTCTCAGTCCAGAGTGGGCAGAACTAACAAAGACATCGAAGTTCGACTTCATCTCCGCGTGCTTCCGCCCGTCAGCACTCTTGGTATCATTAAAAGGATGGCCATCTGGGAAGATCGAGGTATTGCTCATCGCTCCGATGACCAGACTCCCCGGGTTTGCATTAGCAGCCTTCCTGAGTCTTTGCAGTGCAGGGTACATGTCCGGGTCCATCGTCCTGGAGTAAGTCATCATATTCCAGTACAGCTTCTCACTATCGATCTCTGGAGGCGGAGGGACGTCAAAGGCTGCCTCCTCTGCAGCCTGGGCAAAGCTTTCCTTCCGAGTGGAGGCCAGATGGCGAGCGTAGAATGTCCGCCAGCGTTGCTGATGTTGAAGGTCCCCATTCCATGCCGTGAAGAACGAAGCATCAAGTGCGACTTCGCCGCGTTCGAGCTTTTGCCAGGCGCCATTGGGAGATGCGGCGGAGATGGCATAGTTGATCCAGCCATTGGGAATTGAGAGGGACTTCTCATAGTCTGTGATTGCTTGGAAGGGAGAGGCGACCTTGACTGTGTCAGAATTTACTTTCATCCGCCGAACGATGAAGTACTCACGCAGACACCACCAATGTCGAAGAGTAAAACCACAGGCTTTTTGGACGATTGAGAAGGCATCTGAAGGACTGTACCGAAGAGAACGAAGGTCTTGTTGGACTTGTGCCAGATACCCGACATGCTATGGAAACTAGATCAAGGTGGACGGAGTTCACGACGGCTTGCAGTGCATATGCGACATGTGGTGCCCGTCATCTCCAATGTTGACGATGTGTGTGAGTCGTGATGTGTCCGCCGAGGTTAGAGCTGCGCCTCTGGGGATGAAGAGATGCAGGCTGGCAGAGCTTACTGATCGAGATATTGCCGTGCGAAAGGGTACCCACGAAGTCATCACCACGTTGGCATATGCTTGTCCTCATAATGCGTATGAGACATGTTAAGTATGTACTCGAAGGTATGATATGTACAGTGCGAAAACAGAATCCTGCTCTTGCGAATACCCAACACGGTGAAGTAGGTCAGAACAGTTGCATAGCGAGCGAGAAGCGCTGCAGATGGAAGAAATGGACATCGATCAACAGATCAGCGGTCCTGTGTGCCCGGTCTCGCCTTCCTCATAGGTGCGTAGGCATCACTGTGTAGCAGCCCATGCCTGTGGACACCAAGATGCCTCTTTGTCTTCATCTTGCTCTCCGCAGTGCTCGTGCTATTGCCGAGGACGCCGGACTTAACATTCTGGCAGGTGCTTCCAGTGCAAGCAGCATAGACGCTTAGCGCACCACCGGCGCCGCAGTACTCCTCCGAGTCGCCCCAGCATTTCATGTCGCAACTGCCCATGACGCCCGCCTTGGGCTTGCGGTCATCGCTCCTGTACTTGTTGTCGCAATAACATTCACGAGACCACTCGAGACCTGCCAAAGAGTAGCCCTTGGACTTGCAGAACTTGACGCAGGTAGCTACGGTCATGGTGTCAGAGGACTGCGAAGCGCCAGTGAAGGTGCGGGTGTAGTAGTTATCGGTGGCGCAGCCAGCGTAGTACCAGTCCAACGATGCGGTGACGTCTGTGTAGAAGGTGGCTGGCTGACCGATAGTGGCTTTCGGGCAGTTCGTAGCTGGCACAGCGCGCTCAGGCCCCGACGTGACTGTGTTGCAGCCCGGCAACGCTTCAAGAACACCCGTAGTTTGCTCGACGGACGACGTGCCAGCGGCGTTGACTGAAGGCGGAATGCGGCAGGACTGCTGGTCATCGGATGTGAAGAGCTTGTTGTCAAAGACATGGCAGTCTTCGATGTTACCGCTGTCATTGGTGCAGGTATCGACCGCTTTCTGGAGAGTGGGGACGTCCCAACCGTTCACGAAGTCACCGTGGAAGCCGTAGCCAGTCCTATCACCTTGGGCAAAGACGAAGGGATGGTCAGATCCGTACCAGTCGTCTTTGAAGCTGTCGATGAAGTAGATCACTTCGTAAAAGATGGACACGAGACGACGAGGATGCGTTGCTGGACAGTCGCCGTTGTCGTATGTGTTGCTGCCTATCGGGTAGGCGACATGAGATCGGTGATCCGACGAGTCTAGCTCGCCATTCCAGCAGGATGGAAAGTAGATTTGGGCACGAAGACCGTCAGGGCAGTTCTTGTTCGGGATCGCGTTGACTTGAGGCGAGCTGTTCTTGTAGTCGAGGCAAACGAAGCTTACAGCGTTTCCAGGTGCTGCCTGCAGGCCTGTGTAGTTGCGCTGGAAAGGATCACCCCCAAGCATGCGGAAGCCAGCAGGGAATGCCTCAAGTGACTTGTTGTCAGATCGATAGCGCTGTTGGTAATAGACAGTCATTCCTCCGGTCCTGCCGTTGTACTCGCCAGCTTGGGGCACATCGATGAAGCTGCCATTCTGCGCGTGGTAGTATAGCTTTGGCGTCCAGTAGTTGGAGAGATCGGCCTGAAGTGGACACGATGAACATGTTGAGGCGCGCGCTTGGTTGAAGTCCATGGCGAATCCAAAGCCGTTGCCGCCTGAGATAGTATGAACATGGCCGGCGACTGCACCTGGGTTGACTATGGGATCTGCCCGTTCTAGTAGCAGACGGCCACCGCAAGGCATACGCCAGAACGCATTTGCCGCTCCTGCGAGCAAGGTGGCGAGACCGAGAGTCTTGACAGACATTCTAGTAATCCTGGTGACTTCTGCGAGGGGTTTCTAGATGCAGGATGGTGAGGACAGATGCAAAGAGCTGTTGAATGAATGTAGTGGGAGAAAGGAGTGTGTGGCAAGGTCTCAGACCTTTGGCGCTCAGCGCTGAGGACGAGTGTGTAAGAGATCGATATCTATGGAGAGACGTGAAGAATTGCAGGGTGAAGATATAGGGAGACTTGCCTATAGGGACTCGACTTTTGAAGGTCTTGCTGTAAAGCACGGCCAATCTCCTCTGCAGCAAAGTTACCCGACTTGATCGTGACAACGTGAATGCGTTCCGCAGATCTAGCACAGTGACGAAACATTCGATCGACAAAGACCCACTTGAAGTTCGGGGATTAGAGGAGAATGATGTCGTGAAACAGCCTGGTCTTGAATACTTCCCAGCATGGGCGACTAGCCGAACGCTGTATTGCTGCGGCATTTGTGAACTGCACCCTGCTCGTCTGCTGAGACGGTACCGTAGCCCACAATGGTCCTTGTCCGATGACAGATGCAATCTTGTTGCGCTCACGGATCTAATCCAAGGGCTCCATGTATTGAGACATGCTGAAAAGGGCGCGACATCCGCCATCGTGTGGCTGCGGCCTGAGTCGGGCGCTGCTACCTTCGTAGCTAATGTCTTCGCTGATGGGTCCACCGATGTGGGCGAGAAGTCCACGAAAGGTTGGCGGTCCGGAACGTGGCTGCAGCGATGGAGATTGCAGGTCGTTGACGAGCCAAGAGGTGAGGTCGGGGTACGTTCCACGGCAGGTCTCGACCGCGGTTGAGGTGCCGATGGTAAACACAGTGGAAGAGATGTGATGTCTCAAAAGTGGCCGCTCGGTCCTATTTGACAGTATGCTGTGCCACCAGCGCCAGACGGGTGTCAATAGGCGCCCGTGAGGACTTGATCGATCTTCTTGAGTATTAAGCAGCTGTCCCACAGACGTGGCAACGCTGGAGAAGTTTGACACCGTTGAACGATGCGCCGGCGCTTGCGCAGGAGCCGTGTGGACTTGAAACACACCACGAGTCTCGAAACCACGGGTCATAAAACCTCTCCTGTTGTTGCCAATTTAGAAGAATCACACATCTAGCGGTCCGTCAAGTCATCACATCTCACATGAACCTCTGCCCTGATGTATGACTTCACTGCCATTCCGCAAGTAGCCTCTCAGGTGTACCACTCTGCGCAGCAGCAGAGGACTTCTCGCGACTGCGACGCAGCAAGAAAGTCACACGTGGAAAGGGCTTTCATGGCGTCAGGTTCAAGCTCTCCGTGCGGAGATATCTCTAAGCGCTGATGCTCCGGCGCTTCGACTGAGCAGTCGCAGCTCCCATACATGCCACGCTCGCCACAGTCGGGGCCATGAACAGTAGCTCAGTTCTGCCCAGCAGGCAACCTCAGGGAAGTCCGAAGCACAGGTGAGTAGCCCTGATCTACAGCGCTTCGGTGATACGCTTGCAGCTTTCCGCGATCTCTGTCTGTAGTCTTGGAGTCTCGTACAATGTCTTCTGTCGGGCAGCAGGAGTTGTTGAAGTACCTGGTATCGAGCACGACCAGATGTCCGATTTTGCCATCATGACCTCGGCTTTGATATCATCGCAGGCGCGCTCCTGGTCCAATGTAACACTGTCTACCAGCGCGGGGATCTTACCGTGGTCTTCAGCGAACTTTGCAACGAGCTGTGCCTTCGACGACCACCTGTGCGCGCAGATATGCACACAAAACGTGGCACCTTGCTCATCAAGCTGGTACACCTGGTCTAATTCGGATGTCGTCAAGACCGCACTCACCTGGACTGCTCTCTCGACTGAAACCTGGACGAGCACTAGTTGGGACATCAGTCTATCGTCGTGGGTCTCTTGGACGTCAGTGGAAGGGATGACTACGACAGTCACAGCCGGTACACATCAGTACTACATCACAGTCTCCACCTCGGTATCGCCGTACTACACTTCAGTCTGGAATCCGAAGGCGACTGAGATCATCAAGACGACAGTCACATCTACGATCGAGGGCTCGTCGTGGATCTATGACCAATCTGTCTTCACATATGCACTCGGCACCGGAGCAGCGGTCACGACCGTCACTGAGCCTGTCACGGCAACATCATTTGAGTACGATCCAGTCACGACGCTGAAGCCACCGCCAACATGCGCGCAAACATCTTGCACCATCGAGCCGGACTGCAGAGCCTGCGACGTCGAAGGCGGCACTGTCGAGCTGCTCTACTGGGCAGATATGACCAAAGCCACCTCATGGCAAAGCTTAGTAGCGATTCCCAGCAGTGCTTCGCCCGTCACAGCTCGGTACAAGAACTATACTCTCACTTCACCCACTGTCTATATCGAGTTCCGCACTGCCTACGCGACCAATGCCTGCGGCTGGACAATCGGCGGAACCTACCCTGGCGCCCTCGTGCCCATTCACCCGGCCTCCTTGTTCAGCATACAAACTCAGTTTGACTTCTTCGTCACCGCTCTGTCTTCCAATACCGCTAAGACGAGCTTCTATCAGTCGGCGTCCTTCAACTTCGCGGATTTGAGTGGCATGGCCCCAGCATCGGTGTACTACGCACAGCCAAGCTGCTTTGAACATGGCTGTGGGACGATCTATAACGACTATCATCCAGTGTTGGTGGTTCCAAGTCAAGTCAGGAGTTTGGACCCAGCGTGGAAGACATGTGGACTGGACTTCAGGGGTTCTTGGGATCCGCCGATTGCGCTGCAGCCAGGTGGTGTGGTGGCCGCTGTGACTACGGAGACACCGGCCACGTACACAGCCACGGCGATTCCAGAGTCGACTGGTGAACAGCCAGCGAAAGAGACGGGAGCAATGATCTCTGACCCTTCAAGTGTGGTCTCGGGGCCAGCCAGTCTAGTAGTTTCGTTCCCCTCTGCTACATACACGGCGAAGTCGACGAGACCTTCTACCGCCATTATCGAGGACCCAGTAGAGTCTGCGCCTGTATACGAGTCGCAAGCATCTGCATCTACCCAGCCAGAACAAGGGTCCGATGAGACGCACCCGGGTACAGACACCGTGACATCGATGGGAAAAAGCACTGCTGCAACAGCGACAGGAATTTCTGCAGAGTCGCCTGACGATACATCAATGGCCATCACCCACACGACGAGGGTTGTGTCATACGCGGGACCGAGCAGCCTATCCAGTGCTTCATCGATCGAAACGGAAGGCAGCTCCGCGAGCGCGTTCAGTCCTTCAAATGCGTACGATGTCTTGACTGCGGCGTTACCCCCAACCTCGACCGCATTCGTTGGTATCGTCACTGATCCAAGTGGTATTTTGCACACCATCGCCCAAGAACCAGCAGGCTACGTCTTCGACAGCTCCACCACGGTCTCTCCGGGCAAAGTAGCGACCATCTCTGGGCTAGGTGTAGTCTCCGCTGGCGTTGATGATCAGGTCTACGGCTTCGCATCCACCAGTGGTGTCGGTGTCATGCGTAGCAGTACTGGGAGCACTGCCACGACGTCTGCAGCGAGCCTGCCTGTCGTAGCGTCGGACAGCAGCTACTTCCCCTCCGTGATAATCAGGACGGTGACGAGAGAGGGTACTACGAGTAGCACGCCAGCTAGTGGAGCTAGAGCAGCATCTCCACGTACTAGATCTGAGTTGGCAGTAATTGCTGCACTTGGTCTTCTCATTCCGCTATGTAGTAATCTGTAGACCAGAGTACTGACTACGAGTACTGTAGGCTCATGGTCTCGCTTCCCTCGTCTCCCTACGTGTCTGCATACAGAATGTCGCTGAGATGACGAAGTTGCGATAATGAGATATCAATATCACAGCAATCACTGCGCCACGATTTGTCTCCCTCGTAGGAGGGTTATGCCCGCGTGACTGCTAAGAGTTCGCTGTGACAGCAGCAGAACAATGTTTGGATTTTTCGGGAAGCGAACTTGCAGGTTCTCTATGTTACTCTATTAATCTCTATTAGAAGACTTTGCTTGTGTATCGTAAATTCCGAGCTTCAACAATTCCTACCAGTAGATACTCAACGAAACCACCGCATCTGCTTCATCCCGCCATGCTGGCCCAACTTCACTCACTGATCCAGACGCAGTCGTTCGTAACGCTTCGCTCGCACCCCCAACCTTGACGTTGTTTGCTCGAGCGTCCTCGGCGCTCTCTCTAACACATCTCCCACACCCACACCCGCCCTCAATCCACCTTCCCAACCTGCTCCTCCTCTCCTGCACGCCCATCGCCCCAGCAAACTCATCATACTCCACCGTGACCTCCTCTCCCTTCCTCACAGCCCTCTTCGTCCACACCCCCAGACTCCTACATCCGTCCTTATCTTGTACCCACCTGGCATTCGCCTCACAGCTGTGATTCAGCATACAGAACAAACCACCAAGGCAGAGCGAAGTAGGAGATGACCAATCGTTGTTGTCTAGACGCGCGGAGAGGGTTAGCAGGACCCAGGGAGCGAAGAGGTCGGAGGTTGGAGGAGCGAAGATATCGATGCCAAGGGACTGGAGGAAGACGAGGGGGGTTGTTAGGTCGGCGAGCGTGAAGGGACGGGGTTGCAGGGTGTGGTAGGCGGGTTTCAGTCTTGCGGAGGGTCCGTGGGATAGAGGTGAGACGTCGGGGCCATGGGCCTGTATGGAGGAGAGGAGGGCGCGCATCAGAAGCAGGGTAGCGAGCGGATCGCAGAGTGTACTGTTGCTGGTCGCGAGCGTAAGTGAGGCTGAGAGACTGCTGACAGGAGGATCCGAAGGAAGTTCTGGGTGGCCTTCCTTGGCGCAGAACGGTGCGAGGGCCTTGCGCAGGTGAGATTCAACTCTATCTGGGCCAATGCAGCCGAAGATATCGCTGTCGTCGCGCATAATCAGAGTGTTGGCGGGAATATCGCAGGTGGCGGAGAGACCAAGCGCATTATCGTCCGAGTTGTTGGCGTCGATCTCGCGGCCGTCGACCGTCGGGAATACGCACGCTCTGCACTCCAGCCATGCTCCGGCGGCGTCTGGACGCTGTGCAGATCCACATCGCAGCTCAGCATTAATTTGCTCAACGACCTGCCGCTCACGTCTTGCATGCTTTGCCTTCAGCCAGGGATAAGGCTGTGGGATATACCACCCTCTTCTATCCTGTAGTGATCCGTCCCAGGGCACGAGCTGACGCTCAATAGCCTTCGTCTCGTCCATGATGCGCCTCAGAAGTGGCCGCATGTTGCCAGGAAAGTCCTCGTGGTTCTCAGCGAGCATCATGAAGCCCATGCCCTCGCCCAGCAACCAACGTCCGCCTTCCAGACGAGTGCCGTCCAGCTTCGCTAGTACATGGTCGCAGAGCAGGTGAGCCTTCCACGCATCTGCGAGAGCCAATTCAGGGTATCCGAGGTCGCGCAAAGTCCTGCTCCGAGAGAGCCAAAGCTTGGGTTGGTAAGGTGTGTCAGCCAAGGTCCTAGTACTAGCCGCGAGACTATCGATGAGTGGAGCCGTCGCTCCAGCGGAGAAAGAGCCCGTTGGGCTTGCGAGAGGCGAGTCCGGCGGCTGCGGTGGCGCTGTTGGGCGGAGAAGGTGTAAAGGGAATGGTTGATCCATGATGGTGCTGGGCTGAGCGCATTGAGTCTAGCTGTAAGTGTTATGTGGAGTTGTCAGAATAGTAGGAGGGCATTGAGTGGCAGGACGTGTCTCGTCTCGTCGCCGTGGAAGCTTGTGCGGTCGGTCTTGTCCTAGCGAGCATGTGATTGACTATACTCAGACCCACGTAGCTGCACGGAGTGAGCGCTTGTTCGCAGTGAGTCGTTCGTGAAGCTATTCGTGCTCGTACATGTGAGTCTGTCGCATTAGCAGTGTCTCTCCAGTGGAATTAACTGTACGGTAAGAGTGCGTGAGGTATCGTGTAAGGGCTCGAGGATAACCTTGACTGGATCGCTACAGCGTGTGAAACTCCAAGTCTTTGAAGCCATAACATCTCTATACACTCATCGTCTTTTCCTTGGTAAAGGGAAGACATTAAACGCAGCAGCCGGCCCTCGCACTGAAAGTCTTAGCAACGCTCAGCCGCCACCGAAACAGAGGACGCAATCTTGTCCATCCCCATGAAGAATCCTACAAACCTCCATCACGCTGCCCTAGCCTCAATCGAGCCTCGAAGCAGATCCTCCCATGCCATATCCGTGCTCCACGCCATTTCATACGAAACATGCCTCCCAAACCCGCGCCGCAAGAAGTGAAGTCCCTGGAATGCCGCCGATGCTTTTGGTGCTTGGGTGCTCTGACCCTTGCCGATGGCCGTAAGTCGCGAAGTACGTTCAATGGGAGGCATATCGTCTGTGTGCGTAGGCGGAGAGGTCCTCGATGAGCAGCGAAGGGGGGCGCTCAACTCATTCTATTGCCAGAAAACGCAGGATCAGAAAATGTTTCTCCTCAAAGAAGGGTCCGCAGTAGATTAACTTTGCAGAAAAAGACGTGCAGTCAGTACAGATCGGAGTGTTTCTGGTTTGCAGTGTGCGGGTGAGGTCGAGCGAAACCGATTGCATCAACCGAAAGCACGCAAAGCATGCGGCAAAGCAAGTCTAGCAGCCGTTGCGCCCGTGTAAAGCCAATAACAGCAGTGGTGTATCGAGAACGCAGCAGAAATCCGACTCGCGCGCACGCTGAAGGGAGCAAAATGCAGGGTCGATGCTCACAACATAAGCTGGTGCAGATTCCGCTGCACAATCATATCCTGTACGCTCTTCATCGTCTTATCCAGCAGGTTCGTATCCGTCGCGTTCGTGTAGTGGACATAAGCCTCTTTGCTCGGGTCCCGCACAAGGTTCTTGAACTTCTTGGCGAAGAACTCTTGTCCTGACTCGACATCTCGGTCGCCGCCCATGTAGTCTGGGAAGTGTTCTCGGATGGGCGCGACGCCTGAGACGATCTTCTCGCGGAAGAGATCGATCTTGTTAAGGAACAGGATGAGGGCGGACTTTTCGAAGTACTTGCTGTTCGCGATGGACTCGAACAGCATGAGGGCTTCGTGCATCTGGTTCTGCGAGCTATCAGCACACGATGTTCCATACCATTCGATACATATAACAGGGAAGGAAGGAATGTGAGGGCTTACGCCATTTCGGTCTTCCACCAGCACGTGATCGTAGCCGCTTATCGCGACTAGGAAGAGCACCACTTGCACGTTGTCGAAGACATGGATCCACTTCTTACGCTCCGATCGCTGGCCGCCAACATCGAACATCAGGTAGGTCAGGTTTCCTGTATCGAAGCGGGTCTCGCTGATGCCTGTTGTTCGTAGCCTTGCGCGGAGGATGTCTTGGTCTGTTGGGAGGTAGTCCTTGGTGAAGAGGCGGTCAATGTCGGAGAAGTAGCTATAGAGCTGTCAGTGTGCGATCCTACTGGCGTCTCGTGTTCAAAGGGGTGGCACCCACTATGTCAAGTTGTCGTGCAGCGCGTATTCATTCCCTTTCCTGATGGCGCTCTGCACGCCCTCGTCTCGCCACAAGCTCTTGAATGCGTTCAGGCAGTCCAATGGCATAGCTTCTTCTGTACCGATCTCAGGATCTGCTGCGATGACTTCCGCAAAGCGCTGCTTCATGTCAGTGTCGGCTCATGCGCACGGTGTACTCATCACTCACAATATTGCTGTCCTGTGCAAAATCCACATCCTGCTCCTCGATCGCTCCGAATATCACCTGGAAAGCATGCAGCAAGTTGTTGAAGATCGTCACCTTCCATTGCTTCCGCTCCACCATATTAAAGCCCTTTGTGTGTATCAACCGCATCTGCTTCAGTACTGTGGACTTTCCGGACTCGCCCGCGCCTGTGACCTTGTCAGCTCGTCGTCGCCCACCTGCGCAACACCGCAATGGCACTCACCAAGCAACAGCAACTTCACCTCCTTCGCCATCTTCTTCTGATCCTCCCTCAACTGCCGTTCAATGTCCTTACTCTTCTTCGACTCCGGGTCCTCCTTGCTGCCATTTCCGAAACACATGATGCTCGAAAAGGCCATATACCGCCGTGTCCTGAGCCCTCAAACAACAATGATGAAACAGCGCTGATTCAAGGTGATAGCTAGACTTCGCTGCGACTGCCAAGCTTAGGCCTCGTGGTGATGGTGGGGAGGCGCGCTGCAGTGGCAGGGGCAGATCCTGGCCACAGGGAGTGGGGTTTGTGCAACGAAGGAAGATGCTGTATCTTGCGGCGAACGGGTGTGGGTAGCGAGGTTCGTGGGCGGTGCTACGGCAGCGAGCGTTGCACGGCACCGGGTTGGGGGGTAGTACCCGTGGCTGGCGAGTCAGGGAATGCAGAGCTCGTTCGTGTGCTGTGCTATGCAGTGGAATCGCGGTGATGCGCGGGGAGGGATGCGGAGGGTGGTGGTGGTGATGAGCAGAGCGGCGGCACGGCCTTCAATGCTGATGTAGAGAGGGTGGAGACGTCGCTATGTGGAGGGACGGGGCGCGGGCTTTGTTGAATTGAGTTTTGGCTCGCGCGGATGCTGGCAAGCGGACCGGAATGTCTTGGATCTGCTTGGGCGGCACTTGGGTTGTCGACTCCTCTTCAGAGCGCGTGGGGCTTGCGATCGCACTGACTAGCCGATGGTGAAACGCCGGGAGTTGTAATATCGGTGGTGTTGCTGGTCAATACTGGCACAACGCGATGTTGATGTTTGCGGGGAGACGAGAAAGTCGATGGCACATTGAAGACTGCTATGGACTGGCGCACACTGCGAGAGTTCGGGGCATGCCCGTGGTGGCCGCTGTCAATGTCGCTCTGTACTCTAAGCGAAACAGGGATGCACCGTCGGTGCGGTAAGGCGATTGGCAGTCGCTGTATAAGCTAATTGAAGTACACCTAGCGCAACACGATTGTGGAAATGCCGATGCGATGTCTGCAGCATCCCCTACACGCCTCAAAGCCACATGCACCGCAGAACATTCCATCGATCTTCGATCTTCACGCGCATCTCAGGAGTTGAACGGCAAACCCACAGTAAAAAGCGTCTGCATGAGGTACCGCACGTGCGTTGCAGAACGTCGCTCTGACTACTCTCCCATCCGCTATCCGCAATATCATCGCCAATCAATCCCGAGCAGATTCCCAATCCCTACAGCCCATGCAACGGCAGACAATTCCGCCCTGCCCGCCTACCTGCAGAGTGGAGAACGGCAGAGCCTCGCGTTTTGCAACCCGTGGCGTTGGGATTCAATTCATCGTGTAGTCCGCAGCAGCGAAAGTCCTCGCGTCGGCTGCCCATCGTTCACTCGTGGAGTGGACGTGCCGAGCCTCTATCCACCCCTTCATATACCCACCAACAGCACATCCTAGCTGCGTCGTACAGCAACGGCCACTGCATGGAAGCACACGTAGCTCAGGGGCACCCATGCGGCCATGCAGCCACACCAAAGCGTGCATGCACTACAATCAGACTGCATGGCAGCAGGAGCGGTGTTCGCCATGTGCTGCGAGACTGACGCAAGATCAGTGCGCCAAACGGCGATGGTCGAGCCAAAGCACAGCCAGATAATACCAGATGACGAAGCAGTGGTCAGCATCACCACATTGCGCAAAAAGAGACGTTATTGGTGGTGCAATCATCAGAATCGAGGTCCTCATCCCACGTTGTGCCCACGAGACGGCTTACTAGCCGTGCGTGGCGTCGCCATCCCTGTATAAACCACGTGGAGAGCCCAACGCTGGGCTGCGAACTCAAGTCGCGCCAAGCAAGTATATGACAAAGAGGCACTACGTTCACGGCAGAGGGTGAGCACCTCGGTGAATGGGATCGTATGCTACTGGAGACCGCCATTGTTCACAGTCAACGTGCTCCATCAGTCAAGTGTGCTCTTCTGATGTCGTATTCAGTGTGTTGCAGCATCTGCTGATCAAGTGGTCCGCATCAGCCGCAACGACTTTAACTCCAAAACCGGCACATAGACGCTGGGAGTGTGAAGCGCGTAACGGTAGCGACATCTGAGGTGAATGGACCGGGAAACTGATCATCATCCTGCAAACGGTAATGTAAACGTACGACGTCACCGTTCTTTCAGGTGTCTTTGCGTGTTGGCGAGACTTGATCTATCGTTGGGTGTTCATCTCTTCAATCTTCATTTGTACCACCTCCACATTGAAAACGAAACATCTCATTCTCTTTCTCATCGCCTCAAGCTCAGATCAACTGCTGGAACGCCCTGTTCACAGGGCTCCTCAGCGGCTTCACATCAGCCCAGAACTCAACCGTAGCCTTCGCCCTCTTCGAGATACCCTCGGGTGTGAACTCGAATTTCTGTAGTCACAAGTCAGCAGGGCTCCTACAAACCTCATCAAAAGGGCGCAACATACCTTATACACTTCCAAGTACGGCCCACTAGCACCAAACCGGTTCAGCCCAAACTGCTCATGACTGTACTTCTCCCACCCAAGCGTGCTCATAACCTCGACACTCAACGACGCAATCCCATCAGGAATAACGCTAAGCTTGTACTCCTTGCTCTGTGCATCAAACACCTCGGTACAGGGCATTGACACAACACGAGCTTTGAGCTGGTGGTGCTCAGCCAGATACTTGACAGCCTCAAGACAGATGCTGACTTCCGAACCAGTCGATACGAGCGTGATCTTCGCCTCCTTGTCCTCGAGTGCGACGTAGCCACCCTTGGATGCCTTCTCGATGGTTGACCCTTCGAGTTGGGGCAAGTTCTGGCGGGTCAGAGCAAGGATGGAGGGTGTGCCGGTGGAGGTCAGGGCGACGTAGTAAGCGGCTGAGCACTCGTTACCGTCCGCAGGGCGCCAGACCATCATGTTGGGCAGAGCGCGGAAGTGGGCCAAGGTCTCAATGGGCTGATGAGTAGGGCCATCCTCACCCAGACCGATGGAGTCGTGGGTTGCGACGTAGATGACGCGCTGGTGCGAGAGGGAGGACAGACGGACAGCGCCGGCGGCGTAGGAGACGAAGTTGAGGAAGGTGCCGCCGGCGGGAATGAGGGTACCGTATGCGGAGATACCGTTCATGATACCAGCCATGCTGTGCTCGCGCACACCGTAGCGCAGGTAGCGACCGGACCACTCGCCAATACCGAGATCAGGCGGCTGGAAGTCAACGGCCTGCTTCCAGCGGGTGTTGTTGGAACCTGTGAGATCTGCGGAGCCGGAGAGGAGCTCGGGGATGACATCGTGGATCTTCTCGAGGACGGTCTCGGAGAGCTTGCGCGAGGCGATCGCGGGATCTTTGGGGCTGTAGATGGGGAGCTTCTCTTGCCAACCCTCGGGGAGCTTCTTGCTGAGACGGCGCTTGAGGTCTGCGGCCTCGGTCTTGTGCTCCGAGCTGTACTTCTCGAACAGCTTGTTCCACTCCTCCTCTGCGGCGGCACCCTTTGCGGCATGCTCAGCGTAAGAGTCGTAGACCTCCTGTGGCACGACGAAGCTCTTCTCCGGGTCGAAGCCGAACTTCTCCTTGACCTGTGCTGCATCGTCCTTTTTCAAGGGGTTGCCATGCACACCACCGGTACCCTGCAGCTTGGAGCCGAAGCCGATCGTGGTCGTAAGCTTGATCATCGATGGCTTGTCCGTGACGTCCTTCGCCTTCTGAATGGCCTTCTCAATGCCCTCAAGGTCGTGGTCACCGTCCTCGACGTGCTGTACGTGCCAGCCGTAGGCCTCAAATCGCTTTGAGACGTCCTCAGTGAAAGCGCACTTGGTGTCGCCGTCTGTCCGTTGTTAGTCACGCTCTTGACACCGTTTCTCCACACAGCAGTACTGACCAATGGAGATGTGGTTGTCGTCGTAGATCGCAATGAGGTTGCCCAACTTCAAGTGACCAGCCGTCGACGCAGCCTCGCTGGCAATACCCTCCATAGCGCACCCATCACCAAAGAACATGTATGTATGGTTGTTCACAAGCTCAAACCCCGGCTTATTGAACACAGCCCCAGTATGCGCCTGCGCAATCGCTAGACCGACCGCGTTCGCAAAACCTTGTCCGAGAGGTCCAGTCGTCACCTCAATACCGGGTGTATCGTGTGCCTCCGGGTGACCCGGTAGTATGCTGTCTACCTGACGGAAGGTCTTCATGTCGTCCATGCTGATGGCGTATTTGTACAGGTGGAGCATGGTATATTGGAGCATGCAGGCATGGCCGTTGGAGAGGACGAAGCGGTCGCGGTTGAGCCAGTCGGGGTTCTTGGGGTTGAAGGTCATGAACTTCTTCCATCTGAGCAGTTGTCAGTGATTGCGGTGTATTGCTTTTAGGCGGATGTCGACGGACAGGACGTGGGCCACTGGCGCCATACCCATGGGCGCGCCAGGGTGGCCGCTGTTCGATTTGATCGTGGCATCGATCTGTTCGTAAGAGAATCAGCTCTCATAGAGACTATGTCGCCCCTTCACGCTTCGCGGTTCCTGAAGCTTCCGGACTTCAAGCCATTGGCTGCGATCGACTTACAGCGAGCACACGGATGGTGTTGATGGCCAACTCGTCGGATTTGTCGTAGCCCATGATTGCGGTATTGTGAGGGGTGAGTGTTGGTGAATCTACAGGAGAAAGTCGGTCACCGAGACCACTGTTTGGTTATCCGTCGAGAAAATCTACTTTTGGTGGGGCGCGTTGGGCGGATGACGATCGAAGGTGGGATGTTTCAACGGTGAATCAACACTGCCGGCTGTATGCTTTTAACCGGGCACAGTCGCTCGATAGTCGGATATGCGCAGATGCTGTCAATGACAAGAGTAACAACGTGAAGTGAGGAGAATGTGAAGTGATGTCGCAGTTGCCAAACGAGGACCATCAGACCGCACCTTCCATCGGTACATCTTATGCACGCGTCGCGCCGGAATAAGCTCCAAGAGCTTCATAATGCTGACAACGATTCCGCTAAGCTACACGTGGATGTTCGCGGCAAGCCTCGTCTATTGAGCATTGCCTCCATAGGCGTCACGGATCACTCAGCACTCACCAACCATCTAGAGTAGGACACTTCATCTCGGCGCAGTCACATGGTCTGCCTCAGTGCTGCGGTCGGGATCGTCGGCGATTGATGTCGGCCCCTTGAACAGATCGTTCTGCCAGATTACAGCGCGCCCGATAGCGGCAGGAACGATAGGGGGTTGAATCAGGCTTATTTGTTCAGAATGGCGGTGTATTCTCTATCCTATCTAGAAGCTGAAAAGTCCACTACGCTTCTTCCCGAAAGGATATACCACGATCGCCGACAGGAACAGTCCAACAGTAATGCCTATAGCCACCTGTATCACGGAGTACCCGACATTGAGCGCTATCCCATTGAGAGCGCCTGTGTCTTCACCACTTGATACAACAGTTGTACCGTTCGTAAGCGTCCCATTACTCGTGATCTGATTCGCAGACGCCAGTCCAGAAAGTAGCGTGCCGCTCACCGAGAGCCCACTAGGCACTTGAACGAAGATGGCCGGCAGCATAGCAGCAGCAGCCAGTCCATAGCCAACGCGACGCGTTTGTCGTTCAAACAGAGAAGGCGGTGCAGAAGACTCTAGCTTCGAAGGCGTATCGTCGTCCAGCTGCCTTGCCTTCGTACGGCGGACGAGCTTCTTCCATCTTGGACGCAGTCGATCTTCCCACAGATCCTGACAGAAATGCTCGCATCTCATGCCAACTCGTGTATATCCATTAGCGAGGATGCCAATGACGAGTGCTCCGAGTGATGATGCGACTTGTGAGTTACCCGGGAACCGGTAACTGAAGAACTTGCTCGTCGTGAAGCCGGCGCACGAGATGGCGATCATCACCGGGAACTGCTTCCATTTGGCCTGATTGATAATCATGAGGCACAGAGTAAAGGCCGGGACCCAGAGGAAGTACCAGTAAACGACCGGCTGAGTCCTGCTGATGATCGGATTCGGGCACGTGATTTGCGATGTCGCGTGAACATCAATGTAGCCGTAGAGCGCAGCCCCTATCGTGATGCCAAAGCCCAAGAAGAACGAGTAGAAGATTGCGTAGACCATTCGTATGCTCCCGGCAACGATGTTGCGGCTCTGCAGCTCGAGGGATGCACAAAGCACCACGTAGCCCGGTAAGATCAGCGCGATCGATGATTGGAATAATGCGGAGAAACAGAACAAGTCACCTCCTCGGATGCTGCCAAAGGCTCGGGCAAGGAACGATGTCGTAACCGCAGCTACGACTTCGAAGACGTTCGCGTAGAGGTCAGACTTCGGGGCAAAGTAGAGCTGCAGCCAACCCACCAAGCACCCCAGAAAGAAGATGATCGGTAGGTCCAGAAAACTAGCACCAAACGCGAATGGACCGACACACACCGACGCTAGACCCCAGACAAAGACCAACAACAGTCGAGGGTACTTCAGCTTTCGCTTGAACACCTCCTTGAGTCGTTCAGTCGCCTCTTCGGCAGAAATGCGATCGTGCACAACCTCCTTGTAGATCTCATGCACGTCTCGAAGCTTGCCAAGATCGAGTGCTTGCACCACACGAACGAGCTTCACCTCCGTTGTATGGGTTGATGCGTCGTCGAACGACATGATCATCGATCCGGGGAGATAGAGAAATTGCGCATCGATCTCCAGAACACGCGCACTCATCGACATGTATTCTTCCAATCGATGTGTTGGTGCACCGTACATCATCAGACCCTTACATAGCTTCATGAGGTACTTCTGGCGAGCAATCGTACCAGCAATATGCTGCGTGATGTATCGAGCACGGGCACGCTCTTCGTGTTTCGTTCGGTGACCTATACGTTGCAGAGCTGCGAGGGCGTTTGAACTTAGTGACCTGCCGCCTTGGCCAGGCCGCGCTCCAGCTTGGTGGTGAACCCTCTTTCCCTGCTCACCAAGGGCACTCACGCTAGGGGACCCGAGCGTGGCCGCTGAGGATCCCACAAGCTGTGCTAAAGACGATCCAGATTGCGATCGCTTCGGTTTGAACCAGTGTCGCCCGTTCGGAGTGGTAGTTCCCGACCCACTGGGTGAATGCGTTGGTGTAGGATCGGCGCTGTATAAAGCGCTGTCACTTCCTGCGCGGGAGTGTGTACTCAGTGGACGTTGCTCAGTAGCAAGAGGTGTGATAGGGTACTCCGGTAATTCGGACCCAAGTCCATGCGCACCGGAGATAGTGCTGGGCCGCGAGGACTTTGCCGATGAGGATGCATTGCCGTATAGCTTGAGTAGACTCGCCAATATACCGCCCCGATACTTCTCAGGCTTCGGTCTGTAGTCCTCAAAGTAATCATCAGTCGGTGTAGCAGCTCCTGATCGTGGCGGCACTTCAGCGTGAAACGCATTATCTGCCTTTGTATGCGCTCGCACAAGACGACGCGCTTCGTCGTTCTCCTTCCGTGATCGACTCAGCGTAGGCATGTGAAGACCACCATCACCGTCTTCTTCATCAGTGTCCTCATCATCAAATGTCTTCGGCGTCTTTGGAGTGAGGATTTCAAGAGGGATGTCGTTCAAAGTGAGGGTTAGTCTTTCGGGTGAATTATATCTCGAGTTACCCTCCGAGCGAGTCTTCTCGTCATCTGCAAGACGTTTGCCTCGCTGAAACGCAACATCCTGAGCAACTCTCCTCCGATGCCTGGTCTCCGGGTCCGCGCTCAGATCCTCCTCGATGGGTTCGATAGGTGTGGCGCGATCTGATGGCGTCTGTCTCAGAGCCGGTCGAGGTCTGGGCGCGGCCATCGGTGGATGCTCTACGCTGAATGCTTTGTAGATCTGCTCCGTCTGCTGTCGCGATAGCTGTGGCAAATGCGATCTCGAGGGCGAGTTTGATGCTGTGCGGATCAAGCGGTCTAAGCTGCCCGTCCGCGACAGGGAGGTAGGTGTCGATATCCCACTAGCGCTGGATGATATGCGCGAATCGTCGTATACAGGTGACAGAGCCCGGGTGGAAGGTTCAACCCAGCTGATCCGTGGGCTTTGGTTATTGGGATTTTCGCCAAACCCTACACGTTTCTGGTCTCGTCGCTGGCGTCCTCTGCTGTGAGCTCTGCTACTTCCAGCGCTCGACTCCATCGATGCGCCTGGTGGCGTGTCATTGTCGACCATAGTTGAGAAAGAGGGTCGTCCTTTGTGATTACCGCCGGATGCAGCAAAGCTTCTCACCAACACACCAAAATCCAAGTGATGATTAGCAGTAGTAGTTTAAAGTGACGAGAAGAAGATAAAAGAGATGTTAATGGCTTAGAAGTCAATAGTACAGAAGTGAACAGCATGGCAAGGTCCCTCGCCATATGACGAAGCAGAAGTCAGCACAGCGTCGCCCAACGCCCGCCCTCTGGACGCGTTGCAAACACGACAAAGGTCATGCCTGACCAGTCAAACCACTCCACTAAGCAACGATAGGATATGTGGGTACTTGAGCACGAATGCTATCAGCAAAGACCCACTGCGTCGTCGCACGTGTGAGGATAAGGCGCGATGGGGAGAAATGTCAACAGATTCGAAGACCAAGATAGCAAAAAATTCTCGGCGAAGGCGATCCGACGCAAGCAAATCATCCGGCGCGGCTCGGACCGGATATAAGGTTTGCTCTACCTTGTTGAACCGCAGTGCCCCCATCAAGCAGTGCATCGCAAGCGAAACACCTACGACTACCTGTACCATCCTTGCGGCATGATGAAGCGTATATACAAGTCCTACAGTGCCCTTGCTGTACCGTGCAGCTGTGTGACCCATGTAGCGTGGAATGCCCATACCCGGCGTCCTGACACTTTAGTCCTGGCCTTCACCAATGACTGTCTAGGTCACGATGCGATATGGATGTCTTGAATTGCCCGTGGACTTGTCCAGAGATCACGATTGACACTGACTGAGATGCTGTCTTGAGGCTGCAAGTGGGCCATAACGCGTGCTAACAGATCTGCACTGCCTGCAATTTTCGTAAATGCATATCATGTTATTCCTCAAACGCCATCGCAAAAGCCGCAGATCACGCAGAAAGCTCACGAGCCTTGCTCCAAATCCATGTTTCTTTTCCTACCGCCACGGCACCCCACCAACTCCCTTCCTACTGCCATTCACATTCGCCCCTGCATGCCCACTCTCACTCCCCATCCCCCCATACCCACTATCCCTCGCACTCATCTCCCCCTCCTCAACCTCCTCGAAATCGATATCAAATTCCGCCTCCTGCGCCTCTGCCTCGCCAAAAGCTTCCCCCTCCCCATCACCACTAGCAACCTCCTCAACGCCCCTCCCACTCCCGTCATGATTTCCAGCCCAAGCCTTCTGCTCCGCAGCCCGAGTATTCCACCGCAGCGTCCGCGAAATACTGTCGAACCACTCTAGTGGCCGGCCCATGACGGTCGGGAACGGGTATTGGGAGGCGCGGACTACGACTTCATCGCCGCGGCCTAGATGTACACGGCCTTTGCCGTCGAAGGATACGAAGGCGCCGCCGCGGCCGGAGGAGGGGAGAGAGACTTTGAGGGCCATGTCGTCGTTCAGGAGCATGGGGCGGAAGGAGAGGGTGTGAGGACATATGGGCGTCAGGAGGATGGCAGGGATGTCGGGGTGGACTAGCGAGCCGCCCGCGGAAAGAGAGTAAGCTGTGGAGCCCGTGGGCGTGGAAAGGATTATGCCGTCTGCACTTATGCGGGTCAAGAGGGAGTCGTTGGCGTAGAGGTCTAGGCTTGAGATATAGGAGGAGGGTCCGCGGTCTATCACTAGCTCGTTGAGGACTTCGTGAGTTTCGCCTTCGAGTTTTGAGGATTGAGAGGTGGGGTCTGAGGTTGATGTTGAAGGCGAGGGGTTTGAGGTTATGGTCGAGAGGCTGGCGTTGCTAGCGTTCGAGGAGGGTGATGCAGCGGAGCGGTAGACTGTGCAGGTGAAGCGCATACGCATATTGACCCGCATGCCGGCTTCGCCCATGATGGTGGACAACTGCTCCTTGTATTCTTCGAATTGGAAGTTTGTTAGAAATCCTAGAGATCCCAGAGAGAAGGACAGTACCGGCGGTACGATGCGTTGAAATAGCCAGGAGGTGAATAGCACTGTCCCGTCGCCTCCCAGCGTCACCACCAGATCAAACAGCTCCGGTTTCTCCAGACACAGCGGCGGCGTCCAGTACCGCAGCATATCCTTAAATCTCTCATCCTGCGCCAATATACTCTCAACCCCAAACCTCTTGCTCCCCTTCAACTTCGCATCCACATAAACATTCACTCCAACATCCCTCCCATACCTCGGCGTCTGCAGTAGCCACAACGCCAATTCCCTCGTCAGCGTCACCAATTCATTATCCCTCGCTTTCGTAACAATCATGATATTCCGCACCGCGCGCTTCAACGGCTTCTTCTGTAGCTGTCGCGACACCTCCCTCACGCCCGCCGCAGTCTGCATGAGCCGACTATGGCTGAGCTGGTCATCTCCCTGGATTTCCTCGAGGACTTTCCGGATGTCCACTGCATCGCCGAAGCGTTTGTGAAAGTAGCAGGGGCTTGTCAGGGCTGCGAGACGGGCTATGGAGGGCGTGTCGCTGCGGAAATTGAAGCGCGCCATTGCTGCTGATAGGTGTGAGGCATCTTTTGGAGTCCGCGAGCCGGCGTCGGCGTCTGAGGGTGTGCCTGGCGCTTGGGTGCTTGTTGAGCTGGAGGTTGCGGCGGGCATGGGCATGAGCTCGGCGCCAGTGGAGAAGCGGCGGGGTGTTGCATCCAGTAATCCTGTCTCGCGGTCGAATGAACTTCTTCGAAGACCTGATGTTCGTGCTAAGGCTTCGCCCATGGCGCTGCGGCCGCGATGCTCGGTGGCGTCGGGCATGTTGGTGTCGAGGGGGTTGGTGCGTCGATTGTCCATCGTGGGGAGGGGGGGAGGGGTGATGAGAGGGATTCGGGTTCGCGAGCCGGCTAATATGGAATGCTGAGTAAAAGTGTGGTCACTGCCGGTGGTGCTATCTATTATGCATGGTCGTCGGAGTTAATGGCGATGGAGCTCCGTCTGACAGGGCGGAGGGGAAAGTATGAGACATTCCGTCGATGAAGGACTGGAGTGACACAGCTAAAGAAAGACGAGACCTAGGTTCAGTGGGTGATTAGTCTGCATTATGTCATATCGATCGATGCTGGACCTGTGCAATGTTGGGGTCACGAGAGCCGTTTGTTCGGCATTTGTGCATTGACTTTTGTGGAGGAAACAGCCACCGAGAACGCTTCCGAAGTTAAGGGTCTTGGAATGTTGTTTCTAGCACCGTACGTGAGAGAATCGATACAGATATCTCATACCATGATCATGCTAGCCATGTGCCCTTAGGCCTTGCTCTATCTCGCCATCATTGGCGCATCCGTAGATGACACTCCACCAACCGCCAGATACGTGGCAGTGATCTACTTCTGAACCTCACTCTCCACCCCCCTCTGCAACGTCTTCCCCTGATCATGCCTCGCCTCCGCCTCCGCCTTCTTAGCCGAATCCCCCGTCAACCCCGCCACAACACCCCCAACCGCCCCGCCAAACCGATCACTAACGCCCTTCCCCAAGTCGCTCAGCTGGCCCTGCGCCTCCTGGCCCTTACCCTCAGCATTCTGCTGCTGACCTTCGCGCTTCAGGCCCTCGGCGCCGAGCAGCCCGCCCAAGGCCTCCTTGCCGGAGCCAACAGTCTGGTTCCAGCTGCCGGCTTGGCGGTTGGGGTCGTTGGCTGCGACGCCGGAGGCGGAGACGGAGTGGCCTGCGAAGGTGCCGCCGGCGTGGGAAAGCTGGTCTTTGGCGTCGGCTTCGGCCTTCTTCTGCTCGGCTTGGTTCTGGGGGAAAGTGTTAGTGAAGGTAGCTCAGGCGAGATTGCTTGGTGAAAGGCTTCACCTTGTCTGGAGCCGAGCCTGTGATGGAGCCGAGGGCGGACTGGACTGCGCCGGTGGCCTGGAAGTGAGTCAGTAAGCTTTCCGCTTGTCTGTAAGGTTGGAGAGTGAAGGTTTGCGTACGCTGTCGATGTAGCTTTGCAGCGTGGAGGTGTTCTTGTCAGTCATCTTGGCTGGTAATGGGTTTGGAGTAGTTGGAGTAATTGATGGTTGATAGTAAGTGGTATTCAAGTCGCTTCGTGTGCTTGCGATGGTCTTGGAAGAGAGTGAGAGTGGCAGTGAATGGCGCAATTAATTCGGTTTCCTTTGCTGCTACGTAACCCCCACCACGCACGCATTCCAATTGCATGTGACAGCTACGTCATAGCACTTTGATGGCATCCACTGAAGGTGTGTGATTGAGACATGGATATCTACCACTTAAGTGGACCACGTGGCGAACCTCTGCAGACAAAAGTTGTGACTGCTATATGCTCCGCGAGCGCATTCATGTCTCGCCATACTCCGACGTCTTGGTCTATCTCTGCCGGCCTCGCCCTGATCCTCAGGTCGCAGACGGCTCGAAGGAAGGACTTTCATCCCTGCAAACACTGCTCGCCTCTCTAGAATGCCGCATCGCTGCGATGAGTTCTCCGCCCTGCCCATTTGCGCTCCGTAAACAGGTGATCTCACAAGGTCTTACGACTCTGCACGATCCGATCAGAACACAAAGATCTCCTCCAACAGCGCAGCCTGACGGAAGGGTGACTGCAACAATGCAGTCTTCCACGGTTCAGTGCTCGTACACGTGATGTACACCATGTCCTGCCCTCTCTGCATCTTCACGCAGTAGCCGAGTCCCCCTACGAGCGGCGACGGTAGCCGAAAGCGCTCCCTTAGCAAAGAATAAGACCTCCTCAGTACATCCGAGGAGCCGAAGCCCCTAAGTCGATTGCGAGCTGTGATCGGATACTGGGGAAGCCCGTGTTTACTTGTATGGCGGGGGCCCTGTAAGAGATTGCGGTCCTGGAGGGGGGCGCGAAGATATGCAACATTGTTCATAGGGTCGTCAAGTGCATGTAGAGCTGCCCACCCCTCGACCAGCTCCCAGTTCTGCTTCATGTTGACGTATGCCTGGTCACTTTCTTCCGAGGCAGAGCGGTTGTGCATCCAGTGATGGCAATCGGCGAAGTGGTGCCAAAGATCGATCACATTCGAGCTGACAATCGTACGATCATCGCTACTCAAAGTTGGGTACTTGGAGTCTAAGGTCGTTTGCACAACGCTTATGATGATCCATTCCCGGCCTCTAAACCGCGTGACAAACGCCATATTGCCGTAGTAGGAAGAATAATGATGCAGGATGTTGAGCAGGCTGACGTCCTTGATACGAATGAGCCATGAGAGGCGATTGGAGATCCTCTGACTGTGGCAATCGGCGATCATGCGAGCGAGAGCTTCTTCACTTCTGTCGATGAAGTCTCTGAACTCGCTGCTGATGATTCGCAGTCTGCTAGTCTCGCGCACAGGGAGCGATTCAAGAACCTTGGTAAGCAGCTCCGCCGGCAGCGATGTGAGCCGATCGGGGGGTATGGCTGCCATGGTGCAGCGTTCTGCAACCTGCTGGTTGGTCAATATGATGCTTTAAGATTGGATTGTGAGATGGAAAACGCGCACCCGTGTCCAGGGTACAAGGCGATGTTACCTTTGTCGCACGCCAGGCGAGCGCAGTCTCACGCACGGTGATTGAATGAATTGGAGCAGTATTCCAACGACTGATTGAAATTGCAGTGAAGGAGTAATAGCCCAAGCTGATCAAGGGAGACCTTAAGCTTGGCTTTCACTCACGAGGGAGGCGCGACCCAGCTCTCGTTCGTTCTACATGCAAGCATGCGACGACTTGCGGGACTCTGCAGCAGGCTACATCAGCTGGGCACGGGCGATACCCGCAAGGTCGTCCTCACTAGCATCTGTGAATGTGTACCAAGATCGACTAGCTTGAGGACAAGGCTTGATCAGTTTGTCACACGTTGTCGCCGTTGGAGCAGGAAGGACGCCTATCGATGGACTATGCGTGGCTACCTGATGAATTTGATAAGACCCTGTGTCCTGCCATGGGATGCAGATCGAAGTCCATGTATTCCCGTGTCATGTCTCCACATCTAGCCTCTTACTGACCCTGCCCATATCATGGGGATCCTTCAAGAACCTCGAGACCGCGGCTGGTCGAGCACAGTGTTTACAATCGTGGGCAGACCGATGCCGCCTCGTCTCGTACAAGTGTCGTGGTAGCAACGATGTGTGGTCAGAAGAAAAACGTCTCTTCCATGAGAGCAGCCAACCGAAAGGCAGACTGGAACAATCGGTTTTTGATCGGCTCGCTCGAATTGCAAGCAGCATGCACCATCTTCTGCATCTTCTCTGTTTTGAGATGATAGCCCAGTGTCATTAGCGGTGGTGGGAGCCCTAGTGTGGTCTCCACTAGTAGATTGTCACAGACTTGTGACCCTTTTGAGCAGCGGGGATAGTGGAGTCCGATTCTGTCTGTGATCGGAAACCGCGGCACCCCGTGTGTGGTCGTGTAGTGAGGTCCTTGCAAGGCTGTGCTGTCCTGAAGCCTGGCAAGCAAGTACTCAATGTCACTCACGGGGTCGCCAGTCAGCCTAAGCGCTGACGATTCGAGCATGTTCCAAACGCGCTGCTGAAAGTGGATCATGTCCTCCTTGTCCGACATCAGTTTGTGCATGCCATCGTGACAGTATTTGAAGGCGTGGAAGAAAATGTGCACATCGTGATGTAGCGCTAGCTTCTCCTTCAACCTCAAGTCGGCGACTTTGTGCTTGAGCGTCTCGGTCAGCATGGGATCGATTACGATACCGCTATAGCCGGGCGAGCTGACCTCGATGTCGCCGTAGTATGAGCTGTAACGCGCGAGAACATCGACGACGTTCACGCTCTGGAGATCTAAGAGCCAGTGTCTGCGGGCGATAAGCCTTGCGCGGTTGGATTCGATGGTGCGGCGAGCGAGTGCATCCTCGTTCGAATCGATGTCGTCCTCCAGACCCCTGCTCACGATGCGCAGGCCACAGATCTCGCGGACCAGCAGTACCTCGAGGACTTTGGTGAGTAGCTCAGTGGGGAGCGCGGTCAAGCGGGTTGCAGCCATGGTCACATCGCATATGTTCTGTTTTGCTGTCAGTGATGCCGGCCATGTCGACCGAAAAGTGATGAACCTACCTAGTGAGGGTGTAATGATGGCGTCAGGGTGCTGATATTGGTAAGCAGCCAGCGCAGTGTTACTACGATGCGGAAGTGTCGAAGGCAATGTGTTGAGGAACAAGTAAAGCACAATTGGAGGAGGAATCCAAGAACAGCAGTCAGGTCAGGTCTGATGACAACCTACTTTCACCAGGAAGGCGCGAACCACTTCTCGTCTGTTGAACGCAGTGCATTGTAATGATGCGGCTTCTGCACGCAGCTCATTCGAGGAAGGTGCCAGGGTAGAGTAGGTTCTCATTGCAGCTTTGCCCTTGTGTCGATCAGGAGGCACAAGTTTCACAATTTCGTCAACCTGCCTCATTATCACTAGCCCTACTCTTGACATAGATGTGGTATCAAAGCCCTCAAGATGGCGGGCGCTGAGACCGCAGTATCGACCAGGCGCTTAGACCCTCACGCGCATCGGTAGATCCCCTGGGTGGGTCGTACCAATGTCGCGGACCTACTCATTATTCCACGGAGCTCTGCGGCAAGTCGACGCATGTTCCCGGTACCGCAACGCCGTGCGCTCAGAATAAGAACACCTCCTCCAGCAGCGCCGCCTGTCGCAACCTCGACCTGAACAGCAGACTCCCCTCCGGCTCAGCAGTCGTACAAGCCCGGCGAAGCATCCTCAACATCGCCTCCGTCTTCACGCAGTACCCTAGCCCGCCTCCGAGCTCCGGCAGACCGAGACAATCCTCCAGCAGTTTGTGACAGCGGCTAATGTAGTTGGGGTCGCTGCAGTACTTGAGCCCTCCACGGGGCGTGATTGGGTATCCAGGTAGTCCGCGTGCGTCTGCGAAGTGCGGACCACTGAGTAAAGTGCTATCCTGCACTTAAGACCGGAGGTAGTCAGGATCGCTCACTGGATCGCCGAGCAAAGCTGCCTTCCCCTCAAGCGCGGTCCACGCGCGTTGGATTCTATCATATGCCCTGTCGTAGTCGTCCGGTGGAAGCGCCCGGGAATGCATCCAGTCGTGACATATGATGAACCATTGCCAGAACCGCAACAAGTGTTTGCCAAGCTCCACTTGGCCTCGCATAGTCAAGCCCGCGAATTTTCGTTCGAGAGTGCTATTGAGTAAGTTCGCAAGGATGTGGGTCCCGACCAGAGGTGACCTTACCCCGACCTCGCCGTAGTATGAAACATAGTGATGCAGTATATCGATCAGGTCCAGTCCTTTCAGGTCCAGAAGCAAGGCAACGCGATTGCGAATCCTTTGTTGATGATGTGCGATGGTGAGTCTAGCAAGAGCGTCCTCGGATCGGTCGATATAGGTTCTGAGAGCCCTACACACGATGCGAAAACCGTCGATGTCACGGGCGGGAAGGACTTCGATGATGCTGCTGAGTAGCTCCGGAGGTAGAGCGGTAAATCGATCGATCGGAGGGGCGGCCATGATAGCTTCGGCGATGCGTAGGTGATTGTCTGATGATGAGAAGTGTCCAAGTGGTAGACTGATGAGCGTTGTGGTAGATCGGCAGTAGAGGTGCGCGGCTGCTCCCATCGAAAGCAGTGACCGCAGAGGCTTCTGCAGGGTGCGCGGTGTTCCTGACGACGCGGTGAAGTAAAGTGAAGTCGATGGAATTCGCTTCACTTGTCTCGCCGATCGGCAGAGTGTGATCAACCTCTCATGGTACTCTGTGCAAGAATGGTACTCTGTGCAAGAATGTATCTTTCCGCACAAAGGGCCCTAGGTCTCTGTTTCGACATATTCCGGTCTCAGCGCTTATCACTTCACCCATGCACACCTTTCACAAACGACACCACCTCGCTAACCAGTCTCTCCCTCTCCTGTCTCTGCAGTCGCGGCCACGCACTCACCTGGCTCTTTCCCTCGGCCTTTCCCGTTCGCTTTTCCGTAGCCTTCCTGGCAACGACGCCAGCCTCCCATAGCTCTTCTGCCGCCCTCCCGCCCAACCTGACACTCGATCTCGCAGCCGGAGATGCCCGCGGCGCCTCCGGATCTTCTAGAGCAGTATGCCGCAGCAGCCTAACCAGCCGACGCGGTGGAGCCGCTAGTCGACGTACACGACGTCGCAGCTCCGCTCGTCCTGCCACCGCTCTTTGACGCGCCGCCATCTGCCGCACAGCAGGTCGAAGCATCGCCCTGATCCTCTTAGCGCGCTTCTGACGCTTGGAGCCTAGTGCAGGCAGCGGGCTTCCCGCTGTTAGATGTATCACCCCGAGGCGGCGTGGCTCCGCAGGTGGTGGCGCATCTGCTCCTCCCTGTTGGACCGGCATCCGACGCTTTGTAGCATGAGCCGCAGGAAAAGCCTTATTACGTATAGATCGCCAGCGCTGTCGCTGTGGCGGTAGCCGGCCGATCGGAGCTTCGATCATGGTAATGACAGTACTTGTAGGCGGGGCGTTTCCAATTCCGTTCGTCTTCAGTCCGAGCCTGTGCTCAATCTTCGCCGCGAACTCCCCGACCAGTCTCCACCACACAGTGCGCCGCTTCTTCATGCCCCATGCTCCCCAGACTTGGGCTGCGACTTGATTGCGAAGCCGGGCTAGATTAGTGTGGTAGTAATCCCGGCCTCCGTCGCTGTGGCTTGCTACAGCAATTTCGAGGACGACGTGCTTGGCAGTCAGCTTGGCGAGGAGATTCGAGGATTTTGTGAACGGGTATGCGGACTGCAGATGGGCCTGAATGGCCTCAAGGTCCTTTAGCATGGCGAGACCGGCAAGTCCGGGCATCTTCTTTGGCTTGGCATCCTGAGGTGCTTCCTTCAGCCCTGCCGAAGCATGCAACGAGTCCAATCCATCCTCACTCAGAGCCTTAATCTCCGATGGCGCCTGCTCGAACCGCTCAAAGACATATGTAGGCTCGAAGTTCCTGCCCTCATGTGGTTTCATCGCCGCATGTCTCCTAGCCTGCCTCTCCGCATTCTCGATCGCGAACTTCCCCAATCGCGCCGTTCTCTGTTCCTCGTTTT
The DNA here is from genome assembly GCA_002077065.1 of Cryoendolithus antarcticus. Classification (NCBI taxonomy): domain Eukaryota; kingdom Fungi; phylum Ascomycota; class Dothideomycetes; order Cladosporiales; family Cladosporiaceae; genus Cryoendolithus; species Cryoendolithus antarcticus. Next base: position 851,747 of record NAJO01000016.1, read on the forward strand.
CGCCCGAAATCCTCTCCCGAGCCGCATTAGAGCTCTGCCAGAGCCAGAGTCTTCCTCCGGGGACGTCGAACTTCGTGCGCTGGACGTCACCGCTGGGCATGGTGCGGGCGAAAGCCATGCCGCCTTCGGAAAGCAACCCGAAGTGGCCTGGGTGGTGCACGAGAGTGACTGGAGCGTTGGGAGATGGCGTGGGCGCGACAGCGTCGACGGAAGAAGGTATGGCGCCGAGTGTGACACCGCGTGAAGCAATTTCAAACCGTGACTTCTCCCTCTTATCGGCGTGCGCCCAGCGGAAGCTGTTGTCTAGGTTCTCCGGACCGATGAGGAACATGATGCGCTCGCCTTCCTTGACAATCTCGCCCAGGGCTTCTAGCTTCATGGCTTCGGCGTCTTCGTTCCCGAAGTCAAACGCCCAGCCGCTGTCTTGTCTGAGCTCACGCGTGGAATACTGCGTGTCTGGGTCAAGACTCAGCAAGCCGGCTTTCTTACCCCAGCCACCGCCTCCGGAGAGTACACGCACAAGGCGACCATCGAAGGCCAGTGCTTGACCGACAAGAGTGCCGGTGCTTTGACGTAGCTGCTCATGAGTCTCTGCATCTGGCCGCCATGCAGCCCTGATGGTCTCGGCTTCGAACAGCGGCGGCGAAGCAGACTGTCTTTCCAACCTTTGCAACGTTCTTCCGATGGAGAAAGAAGTGGACAATACCAAAGCCCAGATCTGCACAGCTGACGGCGGCAGTTCAAGTGCCGTGAAGTAAGCGGTCACTGCCTTTTCGAGTTCCTCGGAAGCAGGCATAGTGGTGTCATCGGGCAGGAGAGACCAGTCAGTATCGTCGGTCGTGGTGCGACCGGGCACGGACGGGTGAGCGGCGATCTGTCGAATGATATTGCCCATCACGTGGCGGATCTCACGTAGAGGCGTCAGTGGAACCAGAGGGGCGGAGAAGAAGAAGTGGCTATTGAGAGTCTGGAACGGGAGAGCGATGGTTGCGGACTCGAGGTATTGTGTACTTTGCAGTTCTGGTGCGCTGCTAGGGACTGTCGTATAGGATCTGTGAAGTAGGGTAGAGACCAGGCCATTCGTGAAGGTGGTCTGCGCGAGTGGCAATTGCGCAGTGATCGGTACGCTTCTATGCCCGAAAGCTTCACGGTTCGCAGGGACAACGAAGTTCAACGAGCCGGGTTTCATGGCCGAACTTTGCAAAAGTCGGTGCAAGCTGCTGTCGAGAGCTGTCGTGTTCCGAAGTAACATATATGACATGCCTTCAACCGCACCAGGATCGTGACCTTCAAGTGGCAGCTTGTCCACGACAGCGACTATGCTCTCGAATGAGGTGCTCGGTCGGTCTGGACCAGCGAGCTTGGCGAACATCCTGTGAGGCAGCGTCTCGTCCTGGGCAAGGTCGGCGGATCCTGGTGTGAGCAGTATCGTGAGGAGCGGGGTGGTGGTATCTGGGTCATTGGGAGGTACACCCATTTCGGGTATGAGATCCAGGATTGCTTCGGCGGTGAGACTCGCAGGCGAGGAAGCTTCTAAAGTGCCGCAGCGGACATCTATTGACTTGTCTTCACTTTGAGGGTCGCTTTTCTGAGGCATGGTGGCTTGGGCTCTCCTCTCCTTTCGACTTTGATAGAACTCTGTGTCGAAGCTCCCCTTCTTCCGTTGGCCTGAATTGTATGGGTGGCGATGAGGAATATGCGACTGGAGGGTGGCTTTGGGATCCGGGTTGATCTCCTTCTTGCTTGTCTGTCCCGCCTTCCAGTGTATGAAATCCTGTTGACGGAGATGCGATCCATTCCTCATCTCTGTTGACTGCGCAAACACAGGTGTCTTCGACTTCGCCGTGTATCGAAACTGAGGTGTCTTCATGTCGGTGATAGTAGTATACCGTAGCTTACTATCGCTTTCCTGACCATACCCGGGATCCCTGACGCTGGGATCGTCCTTGAGTGAGACACCGCTATTCTCTATCTGCGCAATGGCTCCAACATTTGGAGCTGCACTGCTTAGAGGTGCGTTGGCGTCGAAGCTGCCGCGCCCATAAGTCCTTTGCTCTGGGCGAAGATGCTCGCCAGCGTATCCTCGCCGGCTCTGCAGGTTCCATCTCAAGCGGCCGGCGACGTATCGCGTTGCCTGTGCTGGACTTCGCCATGCTGACGGCTGAGCGGCGAACATCAGTCTGATGCCAGGCACACTGTCGGGCATGAGATAAGTAGAGCAGCCGATGACACGATGGACATATGCACATGCATGATGTCGATACCCTGTCCAATGCTCTTGCCAAGCCTGCAGCCCTGCGACTTTCTGAAACGCAGGCCATCGTCTCGGGTCCACGCGTTGCACTTTGTGTCAGCATGTGGTGTAGCTGAACAGTAATCATTCAGTACTCGTCGCTTTCATAGCATTACCACTTCAACCCCTCATAACCTCGCAGCGAGCGTGAGAGCATGTCGACGCCGCCCTCATAACCCCCGCATCACCATACCGCGACTGGAGCACTACACCCCAGAATGGCCGTCGCCCGGAGCCTCCGGCGCAACACGACAATCACCTACTTTCTCGCCGCTCTCTTGCTACTCACATTCCTCTACTTCTTCCTCGTAGACTCGACATCATTACCCTCCCTCCCACAGTCGCGACAACTCCTCAAGTCGAAAGATGCCGCCTCGAACCCCCTCTCCCCGCCTTCCCTCCCCTTCAAGAAGCAGGACCCGAACGAAGTCCCACCACCTCCTCCAGTAGTCCACTACCGCATGAACAATGTCACCACCTCCTCACAACCCATCGAGAATCGCGAATCAGTCCTCATCCTCACCCCGCTGGCAAAGTTCTACTCTCAATACTGGGACAACCTGCTCGCCCTGTCTTACCCCCACGATCTCATATCGCTCGGGTTTATAATACCCAAAGGTCGAGAAGGTAATGAAGCCACGCGACAGCTCCAAGACCGCATAACGAAGACCCAAGCGCCCTCAAACAAGAAGCATCGATTCGCTTCGATCACCATCTTGCGACAGGACGACGAACCTCCCACCGCGCAATCCGAGTCCGAACGCCACGCCCTCTCCCACCAGAAAGTCCGCCGCGCAGCCATGTCCCGCGCTCGCAACTCCCTCCTCTTCACGACCCTCGGCCCAACAACCTCCTGGGTCCTCTGGCTTGACGCCGACGTGATTGAAACGCCTCCTTCACTCATCCAGGATTTGGCGTCACATGACAAGCCCATCATAGTGCCCAACTGCATGCAGCGGTACTGGAACAAGGATAAGGGTGCTGAGGATGTGCGGCCGTATGATTTCAACAGCTGGCAGGATAGTCCCACGGCTCTTGGGCTAGCGGAGAAGATGGGGCCGGATGAGATTTTGCTAGAGGGGTATGCGGAGATGGCTACGTATCGGAGTTTGATGGCTTATATGGGTGGTATGTTGCCCTAGACCAGCCTTGACAGGTGGGGACAACTAGCTGATAGAGTGACGCTACAGAGCCTACAGGTGATGCAAAGAAGATCGTCGATCTGGATGGTGTTGGTGGGACGGCACTCCTCGTCAAGGCGGAGGTACATCGCGATGGAGCGATGTTTCCGCCTTTCCCATTCTATCACTTGATTGAGACGGAAGGCTTCGCGAAGATGGCTCGGAGATTGGGGTGGAAGAGTTTTGGCTTGCCGAACTTCTATGTGAGTGCTGAGCCGGCGCGATGAGTCGACGACTGCTCCATACCTGAAGATGGACAGTGGTGCTGATTTGTTTCCGACAGGTGTATCATTACAATGAGTAGTGTCACGGCGACGCTCGCGAGCAAGATGTATGAGCTACGGAATCGGAGCAAGGCGTTTCGGAGGCACGGCTAGCCGTGTCGGTGGAAGTCCAGCGCGGGACATGAGTGTGGCCGGCACATAAAGTATAGAGTGCTATCTGTTGCATTGCATAGCGTATGGCAGGACTGACAGATCTGACTCACTTCGCGGAGCGATCCATTTCTCGTGCTATGTAGAGCATGTCAAGGGCGCAAGTATGCAGCTGCACGATGGGGGATGCTGACTGCTGACTACACGCAGTGTGTCCTTAGCAGGCTAAGCAATGCATTGCCACGACTCGAGAGACTGCGAACTCTGAGTGATCTCACCTAAGCGGGCGTCGCGCCTAATGCTCACCTGTGAGGTCAGTCTCAGTACACACGTGAGAGACTCCGAGCTGCCACAACTAGGTCAGGCGTACCCTGTCAAACATACAGCGGCGTAACCTGTCAGACTTACAACACTCGCTCTATATATTCGCCACGGCCACATTGCCAGCCAGCCAGGACCGCCATCCACCGCCTTTCTCCAAGTCGAACCTGTACGATCTACACTCCAGCCATCGCCACCCCAGCCTTCTTCCCGCACAACACCACCCAACCATGCCCTCCCCCCTCGAAAATCAGAAAACCCTAGTAGCCACAATGATCAAACTCGAACAATCCTGGGACCTGAACGCAGTCTTCGCCCTCCATACCCTATACTTCACGCACACCCTCCTCCCCGCCTCCATCGGCGGCCCGCCTCGCAACAACGCCGAAGCGCGGAAGCACTGCGAAGACTTGAAACCAACATGGAAGGACTATAAGGTCTGTCGAGCGCAGATCTATGTAGTCAGAAGTACATGCCTCAGGACTGACTGCAGGCCTTCGCAGATTACCAAGAAGTCCGAAGTCCACGATGCAGAGGCGCGTACAGCGGCTCTGCATACTTTGACTGTTGCCGAAACGACGGCTGGGCACTTCGAGGTGGAGGCGATGTGGTTACTGCATTTCAATGAGGACGGCACGAAGCTTAAGGGGCTTGAGCAGCTGGTGGATTCGACGGCGGTGGCTGAGTTGTTCGCGATGCTTGAGGCGCAGAATGCATGGCGGAGGCGGGGCGGTGAAATGCGGTCGTTGGGTTGGCGTGTACAGTACGGAGTGCTATACTGTTTGCAAAGCATAGTTTATGGAAGGTTTGCTAAGGTAGCTGACTCACTCCAAAAAGCAACCCGACTTCAGCATGTTGTATAGGGAGGTAAGAGTGCAATCAAAGTGCGAGAGATGCTGACCATAAGCAGTCTGTCGTTGGTACTTCGGCTGTGTTCCCGTCGACTGGAGTGGTGGAATTGTGAAGCTTAACTTCGGGCCTGGCCCACTGGTATCTGACGAGCGAATCTCGACTTTGACGTTCTTGCTGACTAGCATGCACGGCCATACACGCACGACGCTGGCGTCCCATCTGAGAATTTCCGTCTCAGATCCGGAAGACTGCAACCTCGCGGGATGATGGAGATTCGAGGGATTTACACGGCATGGCATCATTGACTTCCTAACCGCCGCCATGTGTAAGACGAAGTCTCGAGCAGAAACCGAGTATGGGTCTTACCGGAGCCCACGCCATGGGGACCCAATGCTTGGCTTGTCGAAAGCTTGTTGCAGGCTTGTTCTGACTACATGCTCAGCTGGGTCTGCCTCTGACGACGATTCGCTTGCAGTCGCCGAGCAAATATTGGGCATCGAGTTACCGAATGAACTCCGCTAGTGGAGAGTGCTATTCCTGCCATCGCTGACGGTCGCCGGCTGCGATCAGCGGAGCAGGAGGAGCAGCAGACCACGGGATCGGTAAGATACCATCCATATCCGAAGCGCGAACAAAGACACTGCTCCAAACATGCTCATACTGGAACATGCGACGATTCCGAGCGTACACCTGCCTAGACGGAGTTTCTTCGTGCAATGATGCTGACCACTTGACAACGATTGGCGCAACACCGGGAAGTCAATTACAGCGATTTGAGGACATTGACCACACACACCTTTCCTTCGCTGGCTTATATACAACAACATTGATCATGCACTACAGTGCGTTCCCTTCTGGTAGCATACAACCTATCCTTGACCAAACCAAGCTTACATCGCATCGAACACCATTGCAGCTAGTCTTCGACAGCAACGCATCGCACCTGCAACAGCATCCTTCTGCCCATCGCAGAATACACATCGACAAGATGGCCCGTCACGACAGCACGTCGCCCCAACGCCTTTCCGGTAAGACTCTTCCAACAGCATCGGAAGGCACCATCGCGCCCAACCCACCGATGCGCGTAGACAGACCCTCCACGACCTCTGCCCAGTCTCAAAGGGATATTGAGGACATTACTGCCGGTCTCAATGGCGTTCTAGTCTTCGTCAAGCATCAGCACAAGCGTCACATGGACATGACCTTGCGCGACTCCGTCACCCCTGGCAACCTTCGCGGACTTTACGACAAGGTCACAAAGACGTTGAACTGGCAGCGAGACTTGCACGCTTCGCTGCCAGGGCGTTCCGTGGAACAGGATGTGGAATTCGGGATGAAGTATTTGCAGGCTCATAAGCTGCTTGCAGAGATCTCGGGGGAGGTGAGGAGAGCAAACGAGGCAAGGGAGTGGTGGAGTGGCATGGATGTAGGAGTTAGGGTTGAGAGGGATGGGGAAACGGGGGAGCCGAAGGTGTTGTTTAGGGTGGTGAGGAAGTAGGCATGGCGAGGGAGAGTGAGAGAGACCTGTTAAGTCGCTTCCCAGCCTGACTACTATTGGGATGAGCGTGGCTGATCTCTCGAACACTGTTCTCAAGACGTCTATGGAGCTCGTGAGGTACACTGCTTGCGAGTCAGAAATTTTGAACATATGAGAATTCTTATATACAGCACACATTATAGATGGCCTACGCTGGCTCAGCTGGATGTTCGAGGTCCTCGTGGTCCCGCAAGATGCACTTTTTTGCACGATATCCGGCTCGAAAAGCGAAGATATTGCATTTACATTTCCATCGAACGCGCTCCTGGTGTCAGTGTTGAAACTGTGCGCTGTAGTCGTGGGGCGAACCTGCCTGTAAGTGATCTCTGAATCGCTCATTCCGTGTTGTCTCCTCAATACCACTTCACTTCAAAGCATCCACATCACAACACATATATGAGATCGTGAACGCCATAGCATCTACGTTGGCGGCACTCATCACAGGTTGGGACACACAGTGATGGCTTCCCTGCAACCCGATCGGCTCTCATCACCCCTACCAGAGCTTCTTATCAACATCATTGCCTTACTACCCGTCCGAGAGATTGCAGGACTCGACAGTCTGAGTACTTACTTCTACGACTTCATCCGCCACCATGAAGAGGCGCTCACTCAACATACCATCGCCCATCACCGCGCGCGACTGATCCATCGTCTCACCTGGCTCACTGCTTTACAAGGCCTCAACATCATCGGGATCATGCGCCGGTACGTCTCCTGTTACGGCGAACTCCGCATCAATTCCGCCTTCGACAACAACCACCTCGTCCTTGCGAATCTGCTGTCGTACAGCTACCATACCAGAAGCTCGTCTCTCGCCGCGATGAGCTAGGTTGCCTACTACCAGCACACGATAGACTTCATTGTCCATTTCTACTTCTGCCATGTGGTGATGCACCACAAATTCGAGGTGGATGATACGATTGATCTTCTTGCTATGGCGCGAGGATTTTGGGAGGCTGTGGAGACTATGGCGGCCTCATACGACGCACCAGTGAATGACGTCGAGTATCTGAGGGCACGGGTGCAAGACAAAGCGCTTTTCCATGGACCGCACTGCACGATCCAGCTCGGGTTGCCCAAGTACCCACTCACGCCGCGGATGGGTTTCCCATTCCCGAGGTGTCCAGTCTATGTGAGGAACTGCGGCGAGGTACTCCTACCCAACTTGAAGCTGCCGCACCTGGTAATGGGATTCGCGTATCTCGTGAAGAGCAGCAGGATGCAGGAGATGGCGTATGCTGCTTGCACGTACGAGGAGCCGAATGACACGCAGCTAATGAACTCACCCCTATGTCAGGCTGCGCTGCTGGAGAATTTGTTCTTGTTCTGAGGGGTTCAGCTCAAAGGAGGGTGTGGAGGCTCGCAACGGGTTACTGCACTATACTGGGTGGTCTATCGAAGAATGTAAGCTGGAGCTGTGCCTTCGTGAGACTAAAATTTGGAGATCGATATCGCGGACGATGCTTTGTGCGGACCTTGCCAGGATTGGTTTATCACAGAATTCGTGGTGTGGTGATGATGCGCAGCGTCTGGAAGCTGCAAGCTGTGTTCAGACATAGAGATAGTATCGAAGCGAAGACTTGTAGGTCGAACTGTATGCGTCAGCAATGCTGGAGCATACCTACTTCTCCTCGTAGCTCTGGTCTTTGAGCTCCATACTGAGCCTTGCTAATGGTCATGCATGTAGTTTAGGCACGCTCCGTCCCTTCCTCGCGCCAACGTGTGGAGGTGAAATCGTGCCTTCCTTCCCTGCAATCACGCTCATTTCCTAAGCTTGACCACGCTGCTGCATAGCCCTCATCAACACTCTCCACGCAAAATCACAACCATGGTGCACGTCCCGTGCTCTGTAGAGGCAGACAAGGTTAACAGCATCGAAAAGTGAGTGATCACGCTCAGCAACACACGTGGAGATACTGACACCCGCAGAGTCGGAATGATGGCCGCCAGTCATCTTGGATGTGATCGCTTCACGACTCTGCCGGCGGAGCTTGCTTTGGCCGTTCTTACTCTGCTCCCGATGCGACAAATCGTTCGGCTTCGTCAGCTGAGCCGCCACTTTAAAGAGCTGGTCGGTGACAATGAGTCGACTCTCGCGCGGCAATCGCTGGCGTACAATCGATCAAGACTCAGGTCTCGCCACCAGCGGCTCACCGACTTCCGCGGCTTGGAGCTCGTAGATGTTGTTCATCAATACATCTCATATTACGGTATAATCTACCAGTCGAATGACCTGGGGGTAGTCCGAGTTCCATATCCACCGATATTCAAGTCTTTCAGGGCCACACTCACCGAATCCATCCCAGGCTTTGCTCGCGCGCGCCGAGTCGCACACGAAAAGCGGTGGTGGTTCGTTTCGATCCTGCAGAGAGCGTGCGCAGAGAGGGATGGGGACACTCGCGTCAGTGAATGTCGTCCGTTGCCGGAGATGGAGGACTTCTTCCCTCGTGCAGCCCCAATGGATCCTCGTGCACCTTTCTTTGGCAACTGGGACAATATCATCAGCAAGCTGGAGAACAAGGATCTACTTCGCGGGCCTCACTATACCCGTGTCCACGGCAAGCCGCGATACTTCCTCACATCCCGCGTGGGAATGAGTGACTGTCTCGAAGCTTACTATCCGAAGCCTTGGGACTACGGCGGGACGGAGGTGACTTCCCGGATACTGTTGCTACCAGACCTCAAGCAGAAGTTCTCGTACTGCGTGAAGACTCAAGCGATGGCGTCGATCTTCTGGGATGCTGCAGCAGAAATGGAAGACTTCGCTGCGTCAAGGTTTCGTCAAGCTGCTGTCATGGAAGAGATGTTCATCTGGTGATTGCTTCGCAATGCTGGTTGGGACCTTGGTGTCTGCAGACTGGTGCGTCTGAGATTGGACTAGCCTGAAGTACGTTAGAGACAGTATGGCTGGACAACGCAGCGATCAACGAGTCCGACTCGTCGCTGGATTTGGCGTCCAGAACAGAAGATTATCCACACAATTTTGGTCTTTGAGCTTTCCGTAGTAGATTTGGGGATGGGTGATGCCGAAGAGGATGGAGTCGACAGTGTAGCTTCAAGACGTGCCTCGCCGTCAAAGATACAGGTGCCCGTAAATCCGAGTGACGATCATCTTTCAAGTTTGATGCTGGATTTATTGGCTTCCGCCGTTGTCGATCCCAAGCACCGTCTTCAGTTCCGCCACTTCTGCATGATCCCTCGTATTTCTCATCCTCCGACACCACTTCAGCTCCCCGCCCTTCTCAAAGACCCACTCTCCGCCGTCCTGGCTGTAGTCGCCGCCATGCCTCATACCCAGACCGGCTTTGAGCATATTACCCATGCTCTTGACTGTGCCACCAACAATACTAGACTTCGCGTACTGAGGCGTTGTATCTCCCATGCCCAGATCCTGGATCATGCCAAGCTTACTGTACAGTGCTCGCGAAGGGTCGCAGTAGATCTCGAACGGGCAGCCGGTGCGCTGCTTGTAGCCTGCGATTGCAGGTGGCTCGCCACAGCCGATGATCAACAGTGTTGTTCGAGGTGAGGCTTGAGACAGCAGGGAAGGCGGAAGGTCTGCTACCAGAGCACGAACGTAGTCTTCACACATCTGCCAGTCAGTCAGCACAGTGTGCGGGGTGCTTCGATGCCACCGGGAGCTTTACGCCGCAGAAAAAGTGCCTGATGAAGACCACTAACGTTCGTTCATGAGGCGAGTAGAGATCCTTGAACACTACCTTACTGCCTTTCTCATCGAGAACCTCGAGCGAGCTCGCCTGCTCTAGCGTTTTGGCATCTGGAAGCTCATACTGCGATGTGCTATCGAGCGTGATCTGACGCGTGTGGGTTGCCATGTTCGCAGTCGGCGACTATCGAGGCCCGCCGAAGGATATCAACGCGAGCTCGAGCAGATCTAGTCGTCCCCACCTACGGCAGAGAGATGCACTTCGTTCTACGGGGCTGCGTGCACTTGCTAGGATTCGCGAATACAATTCGAGCCGACGATTGGAGCAAACCGAACTCTTTCTGAGCAGATATGGACACGATGCGTACGCAATTAAACAGCTATGCAGGTCAAGTAAGGTCTGTATCGATCGGATGATGTTGACTCTTGGCGTTTCGACCCCTCCACCTGTCTGCCAACAGCATCGACAACTATCGCGCCAGCATTCAGTGTCAGACTGATGCGAATGCTAGCGGCGACAGCCGGAACCGGAGCATCGACTCGGCGATATCGACGTAAACCATAGCCGCGCAAACATTACGCCGTCTCGGCTATCAACAGCACCACCGAGCAAGAATAAGTATATATCATTCGACTCCCGTCATCGTCACCCCATCTCCAAGCTCCCTGTCGTGGTGTGAGCACTCCTTCACTCGCGCGGTCACTACTCCTCGCACCATCTTTCAACCCTGTCTTGCCCCCGTTCAGCTTCATCATACCGCAGTCAAAATGAGCCTCAAGCAATGCTGCGCGACAGGCTCGCTGCACACGGGCACGCCCACGGGACGACGTACGAAGGTCCATGGCCTCGACTGCTATGTCGCAGATGCACCAAGCGGCTCGCCGAAAGGGATTGTAGTCATCATCCCGGATGCCTTTGGTATCGAGCTGCTCAACAACCAAGTGCTGGCAGATACGTACGCTAAGGAGGGCAACTTTCAAGTGGTGTGTGGACGTCAAAATATTGCTGCTAAATCCTGCGAGCTGACAAAGACTCAAGCTCCTGCCAGACTTCATGGACGGTGAGCAACAGAATGCACGTGAACGCTATCATACGCAGCTCATGTAAGACATAGGCTCTCCCGTACCAGCGGAAGCCCTCATCAGCCTATCAGCAATGTCCAAGACGGGATTATGGAATCAGCTCTACAAGGTCGGCCACGCAGTCTATATTCTTCGCCATATGGTACCTTTCCTGTACTTCTGCCGTGAGGCCGTCTGCAAACCCCGTATCCGAGCCTTCATGCACGCGGTGCGAGAAAATGAAGCTGCAAACCTCCCAGTGGGCGTGGCAGGATTCTGCTGGGGTGGCGGCCACGTCACGAAGCTCTGCTGGGACGACGAAAAAACCAAGGATGGCAAACAACTGGTTGACTGCGGTTTCATTGCCCATCCCTCTTTCCTCACGTATCCAGGCGACATCGAGAAGGTGGTGCTGCCGCTCTCGTGCGCTGCTGCAGAGCACGATCAGCAGATGAGCGCGGCCAATGCGAAATCGACGGAGGAGGTTCTTGTGGCGAAGACTGCGAAGACCAAGGACCAAGGCGTCGAGCACGAATTTGTCATGTACCCCGGGGCGCACCACGGATTCGCGGTATGGCGTATGATATATCGTGCCCGACAAGCGACTAACAGATCACAGGTTCGTGCTGACGAGGAGGACAAGGAGGAAGCAGCTCGAGGCAAGGAGGCTGAGGCTCAGGTAAGTCGTTCTACGAATGGACGCAGTCCGGTATCAACGCTAATGACAAGTTCAGGCCGTGGCGTGGTTCTCGAAGTGGTTCAGCAGATCAACGGCGACATGAGCATGACGTTCGGAATCCTGAACATTCTTGTGGGCGCTTCTTCCTCTGTCGCTCGAGAGAAAGACCTATGTACAGCCAAGTGTTGCCAAGTACTGATAGCAGTCGGCCGCGAGTACGGCGCAGTCTGCTTGATTACATATATTGCGGCGCTTAGAGACGCTTGCATCTGGGTAGAAGTACTGCTAGCACTCCACTTAGCATCTCAATATCAAAGCACATTCACACAGCCTGTAGCCTCATCGCCAAATTGCGTCAAGTCGCACTTACCCATCTCCTTTGCAACAGTATCAACATGCTCGCCACCTGCCACTGTGCCGCCATTACTGTCGAAGCTCCAGTTCCCGATGGTCCCATGCTAGAGTGTCAATGCGGCGTGTGCTACCGTTACGGTGCAGTCTGGGCCTACTACCCTCTGGACCAAGTCAAGATCACCAAAGCCGATGGGGTCGAGCCGCGCAAGTATGTGTGGGGCAGGAAGAACATCAAGCTTACCGCTTGCGAGAGGAACTGTCTGATGTACTGATGGCCTCTCAACGAGGAGAAGATCAAGAAGATGGCGCTCAATAGTCGGATGGTGGTCGAGAGGGGAGCTCTGGAGGGAGTGGAGGTGAAGAAGTCATGAATTGGTTGCGACTGTTGATCTCGTGAGATGTTTGTGTGTCCCTACATCGCAACCAAGTTGCTGACACAGCGGCACAGGTAGTTGCAGCTGTTCTCAAGAGTATAAGTCTCCATGAAAGTGGTGATGCGTCTGCGAGCGATGCAATGCACAGTCTTGGCGGCACAGCATTCTGCTCCTCAAATGTGCAATCCTCACGTCCTCGCAATCAACAGCCATCTCACTATCAACGCGATTCCGCGCTACAGTTATGTTCCTCGTTCATCATGGCATCTCTAGCATCACTGCCAGAAGAGTTGCAGCTCGCCGTACTAAATCACCTTGATGCTCCAGCACCATCCTCGTCCAACTTCCACGATGAACCCAGCATAGCTCTCTCGTACAGTCCAGACCAATTTCTCAAAGCTGTGACACTGACAGCGAGATCATGGCGTCGTCTCGCTCTGCCGCTACTATTTCGACATGTTCGCTATCAGGTTTCCCCCAGTACGTTGCCGATCGATGACCCAGGCGCTGAACTCTCCTCTGCGCACAACGGCGGTCCACTTAATGCACAGTCGTCAGACCATGCAGAGTCTAGTAGACATCGTGGTCGGGACTCCATCTCGAGCGATCTCTGCAAGACCCCAGAAACACTGCATGGAATGTCACAATTTGAAGTCGGCGTTCAGGACTTGCTCGACTTTCTCAAGAACAACGCTTTGTTCAAGAGCGTCAAAAGCTTCTTACTATCAATCGAGCGGCAGTACACCTCTGATCGAGCGCGCGAAAGATATTACCGCTGGAATCAGCCCAGTCACTCGGGCATCGATGCCACTCTTTGGAGGCGACTCTTGTCAAAGATAGATCTATGCACCATCAGCATAGTCGCGCCACCCATCAACCTCGCTTACTTAACTTCTTGCCATGTAAACACTTCCGGTGACTGGGCGTTCACAGACATGGACTATCACGTACTCCAGCTGTCACGACCCGACATAAGCTCACGGATGACCATGGGCGCATCGCAGCCGACGCCGGAAGCTGCCTCACTCTTCGGCCTCCGCCCCTGGACGCACATCTCGCTGAACGAGGGATCCTTTCTTCGCGCCTACGGTTCCTACGAGTTCTTCGAACGAGGCCCTCCATCTCTAACCACATCAGTTGCGCGAAGTCTGAGCGGCGCAGGTTCCTCACCCTTACTTTCCAACGATACGTATTTGTCTTGGCCCATCCTCTCCAGACTTAAGTCTTTCACCTACACTGCCATGTTTCCCTTCGCCAACCACGCCCAATTCATGTCCATGTTCAAGCAAATCAAGGAGATCACCCTTCAATTTGCTCCAGATGTCAGTACCGGCATCTTGAGTGACAAGGCTAGGGTCGGGAAAGCAGAGCTAGCGGATTGCTGGCAAGAGCTCTATACGGCTTACTCCGAGTTGGTGAAAGTCGTCCGTACCACAGAGATTCCATCACCATATGAAGTAAATGAAACTCAATGGGGAACCGCGAAACCTGACCTGGCGATCAAGAAGATTACTGTGCGAGACTTCGCCATCAAGGCTATCCGAGAAGATTTGGAGGAGATCTTTGCGCCGCTCTGCGCGCCTATTTGGGCCCAGGATGCGACTGGCGTTTTCACAAGGGAGCTACTGGATGGGGTACGACCAGTGTAGGACTGTCATTGGTCTGCACTCATACCTGCTGAAGGCGAAGCTGATGTGCTACGGAGTAGCTTCAGTGTTAAGGCCATCTCGAGTCGAACTGTGCAATTTGCAAAGTCGAATCATTCCCTGACAGTGAGCCCCTACAGCGTCACGTAGACCACCAAGGCCTTCTCCCTCACCGGTCACTCAGGGACCTACTGAACATGCGCATGCCACACACTTCTGGGCCGCATTGCATGGGGCACCAACACCCCACTGACCGTTCGCTTTGCAGACCAGCTATGTAGTCAGGTCAGCCAGTGACCACTGGACCAAGCACTCTCCCGCAGAGACCTCGCCACAGATACTCACAACATTGTCTCCTTTGCCACACGTGCTGTCACCTTGCTTGACTGCTAGACAACCGGCTCCGGGCACCTTTCTCGTATCATAGCCCCGGCATGTAGCAAGAGCGCTTGGCGAGAGTGCCGTCATAAGGACCAGGACAGAAGCTTTGATCCGCATCTTGCGGCGTCCGGTTTTGTGAGGGTAAATGGTGAAGTGATGCTACCGAATTCGGAAAGGGCGTCTACGTCAGCTACATCAGCCAAAGTGGTAGAATTTGCACCGACGGAGTTGTTTTCGTGATGAAGAGGTCTTTGAGTTCGCCTCGTGGGAGCTGACCCATTCGAATGTGACTGCCGGAGTAATGGCTGAAGCGGTGTGCAGGCCGGTTGTAGGTACAGCATGTTCAGCGCATCCTTCGCGCATCGCAAAGGTGCTGCAACCATTGAAGTCGAGTCATGATTCAAAGCAGTCAACCTTACGCTGAGATATGCTTCTCCCTCGCTAGATGACAGCTTTCAGTGTGTACCATTTCGGCAATGAACTCTCCGCTATTGTGCTGCTGCTTCAGCGCGTGAATCGCCCCGGATGCGACCTTCACGAGCGATTTTGCGTGCAACAGGTATGAGGTATGTACTGCAGCAGAGCGAGCTATGGATGCATGGGATCGCCCTAGGAGCTCTGTGAACAAAGGTGGGGAAAAGTATCGAGAATGCTCAAGCGGTAGGCGATCGCTTACGGCAATGTTGACTCCTACCTGTACTCTACGTCGTGGAGGTCGAAGAATGGGATGATCTGGGAGCCTTAAATGTGCGCAATGTAGTTGTGTACATCTATCTGCATGTCTATCTGTCGTCCATCAAATCCTCAAACCCCCAAAACTCGCATCCAGCGGTGTCGCAAAATGAATGTACTGCACGCAAGCGTGCAAAGAAGTGAATGTAGCTATGTGCAAAGAAGCGAATACTTTTCATGGATCATGTTCGTTCGGAAGCGCGCATATCGAACTAGCCGACAGCCACAGCTCCTGGCTCGAAGCCATATAATTCGTAAGCTCATGGATCATCGAGACCACGATACCCGAGCGAGCTCAAGGGCTGTTGGAATCTACTGCAGAGCAGTAACGAGGTTTCCAGTGCCGTACTGGATGTTGACGACCGGGTCGGTGGTCAGCGCGGTTTGGATACCGAGCTGGTGCGGGCAGACTGGCAGGCTGACGCCGTACTGCTCAATGCTGCAAGTCTCGTCCATGCCGTAGGTACAGGCGTTGGGGTTGGCGATGTTGTATATCGCGTAGTTGTTGGCGAACCACGAGTCGGATAGGCAGGCGCTGACAGTGTTCATCGAGTTCGTCGCGCTGAGCGCGAGTTTGCCGTCCTTCTCGTGGAGGAGGTCCGCGCAATTGCTCATGTCGACGTATTCGAAGTCCGCAGCGATGCCGCCGCCCATAGTAGGGTCAGTGTGGGCTGGATTACCAGTATTGAAAAAATTCCACGCCGAGTACGAGATGTCGTATGCACCTCCAGACTGGTCGACATGGAGAAGATGTAGAGAGCGACCGTTGGCCGTGACCTTGGCGCACTTGCCGCAACCGGGTGAGAGCGGCCAGTACGCGATGCGGTTGGTGTTGACCTTGCAGCCAAGCACACCGATGGACGAGCCGTAAGTGTCGTGGGGCGTGACGGAGATGCCACTGCGCTTGGTGATCTGTTCTCAATTAGCGGATTGCTACACAGCGTCGCAAATCAATACCACTCACAGTCTCAGCTGGGATGACAGCGGCGCTAACAGTTGCGGCAAAGCCAATGAGTGCGGTGATGGAGAACTGCATGATTGCTGGTTGAAGGAGTGGATTTGGTTCGTGCTTTCTGTCTTGAACCCAAGGAACGACGGGGACAATGCTATATGCAAATGAGTGCAGTCAATGTGAGTGAATGAGTGTGAATGCCGAAGAGTGGCTGGTAGAGTCCGAGACAGTATGAGAATACGATGAGGGAAAGAAAGCGGACTTGATCGATGAGAGATATTTAGCAAAGAGCGAAAGTGGAGCGGATGGACTTTGATGTCTCACATGGCGCTGACGCAACCTTGCCTGCAAACTTCACTGCGTGCGTTGAGACTGCCGCATGGCAAAGTGAGGGATCGCATGGCGCGAGCCAGCCCGTGCAGTGCTCATTGGCGTCGGCGTGGGAGAGCGGTGCATCGGTGGAGCACGAGAAGAGACCGTAAGCCGCGCTGGCCAGAGGGTGAGAGGACCCCGAGGCGACAAACGCCTGCTTTCCCACAGTCCCACATCGCAATGTAAGGTGGAGTGTGAGTGGTTGAGACAGGGTGTGGAGATGTAAAGTCCTGACGTCTGGACCGGGTTGCGAGCGTTGCGATCCCTCGGAGCGAAAGGCGGGCCGCTGTGAGTGGCCAGGAACGCGGCTGATGTGCTCCAGTTGCTGCAGCGTCCTGCATGACGGACGTGGTAGTGCGATTAGCAGGGGTTTCAGAAAATTGTGTTCCTGAGAATCCTGACGTTGGCAGCGGCTTCGCTTGGCCCTACCCGCTGCGCCGCGTGGCAGGGACGGTTGGTCCAGACTACCGGCGGAGCTCGCGATCTGGTCGACAAAAAGGAATCAGCGCGACGATGCTTTCGCGGCACTTCATCGACTTGTGGCAGTGGTCGTGCTCTCACAATACTTCTGGCAAATGTCGAGTTGTCGGTACTGCTGCGCTTTGCGTAGCGAGAGTTACAGCATAATTGAGGTTCGCGTTGCAGGTGCGTAGACACCCAGAGCCAGCGATGTGGTGGCTCGACACTATCGTCTCGACTGCGAAAGCGCCATGCCGTGCTCGTATTGCAAAGGATGCATGATTGAACGAAAAATCGAATGGAATTGTCCTCGCCCACTTGTCGGATCTTGCCCGACTCGTGCCTTCTATTCTTCGCTGGACGCCAAGCCGTGCATGCCTGAGGCGATGACGCTCAACGTCGGCGCCCGGGAACCCGATTTATCCGAGCAGGCCGAGATGTTCGCAAATCCACATCCGGCAAAACTTGCGAGCTCCAGCATGCAGTTCGAAGCGGTCTCCCAATGCTGCTCGTGTTTTGGCAATAGCAGACTGGCGCATAGCTCGCGACATTGACGTTACTAGGTGAAGACAGTTGGCAAGGCCCGCCTCCGAATGATATATGATCCTTCCGGATCTTCCGAATCCCCGACCTCGTCCCCTCAGCCTCATGTTGATGTCCAGAAACAGTATATGGTGTTGCTGTGCCACTGAATAGGATTGTGCTCTCACAAGTAGCTACTTATAACTGGTCTTTCGTCCTCCTCTCACGTTCCTCAGGTTTCTCCCAGCTAGTTCACCCATTGCTTCCTCCGACATGGCCACCATCTTCGCCCGTCGCCCGCTGGTAACAGCGTCTTCCACAGCTTTTGCATTCAGCACAGTTCTCTACCTCACCCGGTCTAAGCCTTTGCTTGCGGACTCAGCATATCGAGAACCGACAAAGACGCTTGCATTTCCCCAGTCTATGCTCTTCGCGCAATCCCTCACAGTTGTGAAGTCCGAGCAAATCAATCACGACACGAAGAAGATCACGTTCTCGTTACCTGGCGGAGCGACCGAATCGAGCGGAGTGCCTTCATCTTGTATGTATAGCCGTGAGCTTGCGACTTGAAGGTTGTTGACTAATAGATCCAGCTGCCATTCTGACCCAACACACACCACAAAACGCCTGGTTCCCAGTATTCCGGCCTTACACGCCTATCTCATCTCCAGATGACCTCGGTACACTCCAGCTCCTGGTCAAGAAGTATCCATCTGGCCGCGCTTCAGGTTATCTCCATTCGCTGAACCCAGGCGACAAGCTCACTATCCGCGGACCTCTTCCAGGCTACGCTTACAAGCCTTCCTGGACGCAGGACCGCAGCGTGATTCTCATAGCAGGTGGTGCAGGAATCACACCCATTTACGGCCTGGCACGAGCGATACTGACCGAGCATGCTGGTGACCGGACGAAAGTGCAGTTACTGTGGGGCGTGAACGGTAGTCGAGATATTGTGCTCAAGGATGAGCTTGAGGATCTCGAACGGCGATTCCCGGAAAGGCTGAGGGTCGTGTATGCTGTGAGTGGTGATGGCGTGGGTGAGAGTGGGAAGTACAGGAAAGGGTACGTGAACGAGGGCTTACTGAGCGATGCTGTGGGCGAGTGCAGGAGTCAAGGCGCGAGCTGGGGCGATGAGAAGGGGACTAAAGTGTTCTTGAGTGGGCCACCGAAGATGGAGGACGCGATGACAGGAAAGGGAGGGATCCTGGAAAAGCTTGGGGTCACGAAGAAGGAGGTCCATCGATTCTGATCAGCAAGAGACTTGTCAATGACCACTCCCAACGCTCAGAAGCATTCCATCCGCTCGCAAACCCGTAGCCGTCGTCGCTGCCGCTTCTATGTCGACACGATCATACTCACGAGACGAGGTACGCGTTGACGCACCCGTTTGAAGCAGTGTAGCGATTCTTATCCTGGACCAGTCCGAACTGACTCGTGTCGCTGCACGTTTGCGCATCATTGTATTCCAGGTAGCATGCAGAGCTGTCACCGAAGTAGCCAGAGAACTCGCATCCATTCTGCTGCGCGCAGAGCACGCAACAGTCGTGGGCAGAGGCGACGCCCTGAATAAGGTGGTCTGTCGCAGCACCGTTGCCTACGTAGAAGCCGTCCGTGCCTATGAAGTCGTCCGCACCGCATTGCGCATGTTCATTAGCTGTTGGAACATAGATCGTATTTGTCGCAGTAGTGGTCGAGATCACCGTGGTGACGGGTGTCGTGACGGTGACTACTGTAATCGTGGTCGAAGTGCTGATGGTCGTCGAGGCGTCGATTGGCAGGATTGTACTGGTGATAGGAATGATGCTGATAGATTGCACAGTCGAGGTGCTTGCGGTGCCAAAAACGGTCTTTGTCGTCTTCGCCGTGGATGTGACTACCTTCGGCACCACGATTGTGACGACGACAAGGCATGCTACCTTCTGAGGGTACTGTGGCTTTGGATTCTTACAAAGGGACTTCATCTGCGCTGCCCGAACAGCGTTTGCGCGAGCTATCAAGCTGCCGCCGGCCGGCGCTACAGTGTCAATGATATCGCGTCGCAGCTTACTGGGAGGATTCTTGCCAACGCTGGTTTGTATCGGCGTGAAGCCAGCAGGCGCTGGCACTGTGGAGGTCGAGGAAACCGTGAAGTCGGTAGACGCCGTGAATACGACGCTGATCGTCACCGTGGCAGCTTCAGTCGTAGCTGTAGTGATGACTGTGGCAGTGTCCGTAAAGGTATCCTATGAAGTGTCAGGCTCAACCCATGGTGGAAACACGAGATCGTAGATACTGTAATCTGTGATGCCGTTACATATACTGTAGATAACGAGATAATGGTGCAGGTCGAAGTCACTGCTGGCGGTGTCTTAGTTGACATTGGAGTGACGGTCGTCACTTTCGTCGCAGTCTTCGTGTATGTTATCGCAAGCGAAGCTGTTTTGACTGGAGAGGTAGACTTGGATCCCAAGAACGTTGTGCAGTAGGACTTTGTTGCGGTCGATCCGGTGGTTGCAGGGGTCGTGGTCAGACCCGCCGAGACACTAGCCGCGAGTGCGGCGAGCACTGCGAAGATGTAGCTGATTGAGAGCATCATTGTAGTGATGATGTGAGTTAAAGAAGCTTTGAGTTCTTTCAGCTCGAGATAGTAGATCTTATACTTCCGTCCTAGCCCTCCATGCCTCGACAACTCCATTCGCGAGAGTGCTAAAGACCGCATCGCGTTTGTCCAGACTCGACAGTGGCTGGTTCGAGATGAGCTGTTCGAGCCAGGGCTCTGTATGGCATGACCTGAGCACGCGACACAAAGCCTCGCCGATCCAAGCCACATTACGCTGCTCATACCAGCGTGTGAGAGATTCCTGGCCTGCGTTTAGCCGGCCGGGCTGCGATCGTCGGATGATCGTTGGCTGATACCTCGACAGGAGGCTTAGGCTCGGACTTACCGTGACTCGCAGCATCAAGTGAACGAAGTGCGGGTCCGCAGCCGACAAGTAGTCTCTGGCGCAGCTGAAGGGAAGGTCTCGAGCCCGAGCGGTCGCAGTATATGTGTTAGGCTGTACTCCAAACCGAAGGCGGTGGCCAGACAAGCGGGGGAAAGGAGTGTCTGGCCTTCGGGACGAGACACATCCGGGTCGTACTGCAGCCAACAGGAAATGCCGACACCGACTATACCCCAGCAAGGTATATTTGGACACATAGACATGCGTCCATAGGCGCGCCCATCTAGTGGTTTGCACCCGAAAGCTCCTGGAACCGGATCACACTGCGGAGTCGTCGAAGACCTACAACACGCACCTACGATACGATCGCTATAGTGAGCTCATATGCTCGACAAAGTATCCCGGTAGTGTATATCAAATTTGTCGTCAACAGCCCTACAGCCAGCCTCGCCCAAGTGCAGACGGCTCTTGATCATCGGGCTGTTATGTGACCGACGTTGACAGGCTGTGAGCCGATCGAGCCATGTCTAGGGTGTGTGATTGTCTGGTAGCGAGGCTGATCTGCAGCAACTGGATGAGCTTGTCAGCTCCGCTATGTCTTGTCGAAAAGGAAGCGAGAGCGTCCAGACATCTCGCGAACGGTGCGCGGCTCCATGGCTCTGGATGTACGAATGAACATGCTAGCGTCTCAAGTAGGTCCAGAGGCAAATATCGATCAATCTGATAGGTTTGAGATGCATGGGATGGAAGTGAGGTTGCGCGTCTGGAAGATCAAGCCTGCGGCAATGCCCGCACCTCACTGGGAACATGAAGAGAGCTGTTCTGGAAAGCGATGACATTTGCATTGATCATTCTTTCGATCATAAAGTATACGGAGTTTAATCCTGGTACAGTTCCAAAATCTGTGATAAAAGCGACGTGCCATTGGGCCCTGCCAAGGTAGGCTGCAATGACAAGCCTCAGGCACGAACCGTTTAGTTGATGTGTAGAGCACTTGACACAGTGCCGCGCACTGAGGCGCTCGACATACTTGGTCGTACAAGCTCGGCCAGCCGTAGTCGAGCTGTACCGTTATACGACCCTGTTGTACTTGCGCGTGTGATCGTTGGACCCGTAGTCCGGCTGTAATTGTTCCAGCGAACCCCGTTACCTCATCCAAACGGGAGCGCGATGCTGGCCACGCAGCCTTTGACTGGCTTACCTCATCGGCAAGGTCGCGCCCGGCAGGTGCCTCCATCGAATATCCACAGGATCGATGAGATCAGCGCCCACCAGTAGGCTGACCCATCCTTTCCTGCAACACCCTCTCTTTCAGCAGATCACCTCCAGTCATGTGCACCTGCTCCATGACAGGCTCTTGCTCCTTCTCCGCTTCATCGTCTCCCTCGGCCTCGTCCTCCAGCTCAGCGGCCGGCCACCCAGCCAGTCGACGCAACACTGCATTCTCCTCTCTCAGCGCGCCGACCTTCTTCCGCCACGGCCCGGCTCCTTCCTCTTCTCTTGACTTCACCACCTTCCTCATCTCTTCATTCAGTCTGCCTAGACCCGCTTGCCAGTCAGAGTGGACTCGCTGTGCAGTAAGTGTTTCGTCGCGAGCTTGTGCGAGGAGCTCCGTGTAGTGCTTGTGGACTGCTAGGAGATGCTCGTTCTGGGCGTATACGTAGTTGCGTATGCGCTCGGTTGCTTCTGTTAGAGTGTCTTCGTAGAGCGATTGGAGGCGGGCATGCTCGGTTGCAGTGTTCTGAAGGGCTGCGATGCGGGCGGTGGCTTCGGAGAGCGAGCGGCGGAGGGTCGTGAGGGTCGGTGTGTCTTCGGCTTGGGGAGCTGTAGTTGCTTCAAGTCAGCGAGAAGCATGGCATGGTGAAAGACATAGACTGCACATACACTGAGTTGTGTCTCCATTGATGCCAGGCAAAGCTGGTAAGCCAGGTGGATATCTAGCCTATGGAAGCGGTCACTACAATGTGCCTTCTCTCCAACATCACAATCTTCCCACG
The DNA here is from genome assembly GCA_002077065.1 of Cryoendolithus antarcticus. Taxonomy (NCBI): domain Eukaryota; kingdom Fungi; phylum Ascomycota; class Dothideomycetes; order Cladosporiales; family Cladosporiaceae; genus Cryoendolithus; species Cryoendolithus antarcticus. The sequence continues at coordinate 874,426 of NAJO01000016.1, forward strand.
ATTGATTAAGTGCACATACATTCCGCCGCTCCACTTGCTCCAAGCCCTCCTGCACGCGAAGAAAGTCCTCTCGATTCTGCTGCAGCCAGCCAGATAGAGTCTCCATATTCTGCATCAGCGTCTGCATATCGCTGTGATGCCCTGCTGCCGGCATCCCATTGATACCAGCTGTTGCAGCGTACATGCCTGCGTTTGCTGCGCCATTGTTGTTCGCCATATTGGACGACGTTGTGAGCAATGAATCTTTTCCCCAACTGAACAACCTGACCAAGTCAGGTAGAGAGGCAATCAGGTGCCTTCAAACACCTCCACCTCGCGATCACTAAGACAATCCTCGTTGGAGTCAATCTGAGTCGCTGTTGGACGCAGTGCAGGGTGCTGGCTACGATAGGCCGAAAATGGGATTTGCTGAGCTTCACTCGCGTGGTAAGCAGTCTTCAGCGAGTCGGTAGATCGGCAGCGCTTTCTAATATCAGCAATACTGAGGCTATTAATATCGATGCGTTGATCAGCAAGCCAGTCTTCGAATTGCTCCTGTTTTGCGATATCTGTTATAGTTAAGTCAGTGGATGTCCAAGTGAAGTCGCGTGTTCGCTCGAGTCGCGAGGCGCGGAACGGCCCCGCTTTGCCAAGCCCTCCCAGATCTCTCACTTCACTTCTGGGGAGCCCACCTTTCACTTGCTTCTCCGCCTCGTACTCCGACCTCAGTTGCTCTCCATAGTACTGTCCATACTTTGTGAAATAAATCACCGATCCTGTTGGTCCTGGAGTGATTGTGCCCGCCAGAACGTCCTGATCTGGATCGATCTTGCCGTCAAGCTGATCAGCTTCCAACTGCCTCGAGATCTTCCTATACTTCTTGACAACCTGAAACTGCCGCTCTCTCTTCATGTCCTGCGCCTGATGGAAGAAGGTTGGGTCTTTAATCATGCTGATATCTGTATCCGGTCCGATGACGCTGGGATAGTTCTCGGTGCTGGCAAGATCCTGGTTGCGTATCGAATTACTCGCATGATCGAGACATGCCGCATTGAGCTGATTCGTGTCGCGCGTCGCGATGGGATACGGAGGCATCAATGGCGTTTGCGCGACATCGAACATACCGTATAGCGTCTGCTCATACACATCGGCGTAGTGCAGAATATTTGGGTTGTCCGTCGCTTTGTGCACCTTTTCCTCCTCCCTAACCGGCTTCTTTGCCTGCTTCTCCGCAGCAATCTGAGCAATCGTCTTGGACTCATTGACATCGTTCGTCGATGTCGCTCTCGTCAGTCTCGGCATCGTGGCACGCGAAGCCATCTTCGGCGTCGGGGGTAGCAGTGGCGACTCAGGTCTAGGTGGAAGTTCGTGCTCTCGTATCTCGCCCTCCTCAAAATCATCAGTCAATGCCGCCGAAGGCAGCATTCCCACGGGCTCGACGTCATCATCCCCAGACGTTCTCTGCGGCAACATCTCCACGCCCATACCCCCGAACGACCCCTTAGGCATCGGCTCCATCACCCCCTCCTCATCCCGCTCAAGCACAAACATCGGCCTTCCCCTCATCTTCTGCTCATACTCCTCCCTCAAATCTGCCTCAGCTTTCTCCAACCTCGCCGTAGCTTCCGCAGCCACAGCTTTAGCCTTCGCATACCTCTCCTTCCAGTCGTCGTCCAGCAGCTCCTGCTGCCGCTTCTCGTTCGCCTTCTTACTGTTCTCAACGTTCTTCGCCTTCATCTCCTCCGCGATGCGCGCCTTGCGGCGCGCTTGAGGGTCAACGGGGAGGGGGATGCGACTGCTGCTGCTGCTGCCGCCGCGCTCACGGGATGCCGATGCCACACGGGAGTCTCTTTGGGAGTCATATTCCTTATGCAAGTTGTCAAAGTACTCCATGTTCATTGCTTTCAGCGGAAGCGCTGCCTCGCCGCGCTCACGGCGGGCTGCGAAGTCGCGTTTCGTGAGCTCCGCGGTCAGTTCGGCGCCCGTCATTTTCTTGCGGAGACGGGGCATTGGGGGTGGTTGGGTGTGGGTGCAATGGTGTGGGACGATTGGAGGTGAGTGGGTGAGTGAGGTGAACAAGTGAATGTTGTTTACTACGTTCGCTATGAACTACCAGTGAAGTCTTACAAGCGCGGCGCGGGGCGGTGTGCTTTTAGCGAGTATTCAGTGTCCCTCCATCGCTCCTTCCTACTCTGGTGCAAAGTGTGGTATTAAGCGTTTGCGGCGCTTCACCTTCAGCTTCGCTGGCAGCATAGCTTCTGTGGCTTCCGTCGGCACAGTGTTCTCCTCTATCGTAGCAGACTGACCAGAGTGATCGGCTATCATTGACGTCGTGCTCAACGGCGAACCGACATCGTACAACCGTGACATGCTCGCATTGACTAGTTCAGCATCGACAGAGCTGGTCTCCACGATCGGTGTGCTCTTCGGCGCCCTTGTCAACCAGCCGCCAGACTTCAGCTGAATGCTAAGTGATTGTTTGGAGGGCGTGGACTTGGTGGAAGTTGAAGCACGGCACTAGCAGAGAGGAAGATAGTATCAGCAATTTAGTATGATGCACGAAAGCACCTAGACGTCTTAGAGCGATAGTCTGCCCGTGAGCCATCCTCATGGTGATCACTGCATCGCCATGGCTTCCTTCCGCCTACTTGCTCGCACCCTGAGAAGAAGAACACGTACCCAGTTAACCTCACTCAGGCCCTCTGCGTTCCTTTCTCCAGCCGCGAAGTCGTGCACCTCCACACCTTCCCCTGCAGTCGCACTTCGCCTGGCTCCATCCAATAGCACATCACGGAGATTTCTAGGCTTCGACAGTCCGCTTACATTTCTCGATCCAGTGGCACGCTCCGCGATGGTGGGAAAGTGATAAGGACTGCCCAGTGCCGGTGATTTATAGATACCCGGGCATAGGTCGTCGGAGCTGAGGCGACTTTTCGCTGTTGGACTGAGCTGATGTAGACTAGCTTGTCCACGTTGACTGGCTGGTGTGATAGGGGGTATTGCCTTGCCTTTGACTTTTGGGGTGATAACAGAGTCGCGCTTGATCTGCTCTCGAGAAAGCTGTTTCAGCGTCAATGGTACTACAGGTCCAGCCACGGGTCGCTGAGCTGGACTCGCTCGGAGTGAGAACGATCGGTCCGGCGTAGAGACACTGCTCGAACTGTGCATTATCTCGCTGGTGTCTCGTGCATACTTAATTAGCTGTCGGGACTTCTTGACCGCATCACTAACGAGATCCAAAGGTGCATCGAGATCGAAAGGCGGTACTTGCAGCTTCTCAGCTTTAGAGACTGCCTTGAGAGCCCCCGAGCCCGGTGAGATCGTTCGCGCAGGTGGTGGGTCAGGTGCAGTAGATGGCTTAGCTGGCACCGCGTTCGAAGATGAAGGTGACTGTGTCAGTACCATCTTCCGAAGCTTCCTTTTGGATTTTTCCAGCGACTGTGGCGTGCGATCAAAGTTCCCAGGTCCTGAGGCAGCGCATACAAACACGTAGTCGTTGTACACCTCGTCAGCTAGGCCATTGAAGTGTAAGCCGCCGATCATTGTAGGCGCACCACTTGCGATGTCATGACATTGCTGCGCAATCATCTTCCCAGGACTGCCACCCGACACTAGCGAGACACGACGGAGCTCGCTGGCTTCAGCATCAACAGAGTCGTGTGAGTCGCCAGCTACAGTGTTAGTCTCTGACGTCGTACTGCGTTCAGCCCAGTCTATGTCCAGGATATGTGCACCCTGCCTTGACTCCATAGCATGTTGCTCTTCGTCAGTCGAGTAGCTCGGGTCGATGTCCGATCTTCCGCGCTGTGTCTTGCGACTTGGAGTGTCTATCAAGCCTGTACGCTTGCGCCTTCGTCGCCGGAGTGTTGAATCGGTCGTTGGTAGGACCGAGCGGCACTCAAGACTGTACGGCCCGGGTGGGGTGGCCGAAGGAGATCGCTGGACTGGTGACCTCGTCCTGCTCATTGATCCCTCTTCGGCTGGTCTGCTTCCTGCAGCGCGGGTTGCAGAGTCCATCTTGGTAGCCAATGGACGGACAGGCATCAAACAGGCAGGCAATACAGCGCTAGTCTCCTGCTCGCCAAAGTGTTCATCAGCATCCTATACTAACGCCAAAGTGCTGTCGAGCGCATCGCGCAGCGCACCCCAGCCAGTCGCAAACAGTCCAGGTCGATATTTGCCTCTCTCCCTAACGTCCATCTCCACAGGTGAAGTCTGCTGCAGCGCTTCTTCATCGCCGCCCACAACGTCCAAAGCATCTTTGAGAGCTCCACAGATGCGACTCAGCGTACCCTTCGTGGCCGCTTTGGGCTTTGTGCTAAGAGATACGTCTCTCGGCTGATGGGAAGCGGAGACGTGAGGCGCTGTAAGTGATTCCACTACCTCGTCATCGACAGGCTCGCTCCAGTTCGAAAGCACACTGTCGCGCCGCCTTCTGTCGATGACCGGCTCTTCTACCGGCTCACCCCAGTGAGATAGTACACTATCGCGTCGTCTTTTGTCGATGAAAGGGTCGTTGGACTCTTCACGCCACAAAGTAAGCACGTCGCCTACGACAGGCGGACCGGGCGACTTCTCGCTCGCGTGTCCTTGCTCGCAGTCGTCTTGAACAGCTTGCACTATCTGTTGGTAGTACAGATCTCGCATACTGAAAGTGTCCAGCATACGAGGCGACTCGGAAAAGAGAGACTCGGGTAGCCGAAGGCTGAAAACATGTTGATCTGTCGTGCTCGCCGGCGCGTGATCATTGTCCACTTTCTCTTTCTCCTTGGTGTTGCTGCTAGGACCAGGTGCACTAGCTTGTGGCTCGGCAACAGAGTCATTATGCGGTGGTGGTCGTGGCACCTGGACCGCTCCCTCGCCGCGCCGCTGGTCAACAGACGGCTGATTGATGCGTAGTCGCCCGAACTCGTCATTTGATAGTGCAGGCTCATCGTTGTGTGGTCGGCTGTTTTCGCTGGCATCCTCTTGGGTGGCTTGATACGACGGCGGCGGTAATACATGCTCAAGCATATCGCCGTTGGGTCGCGTAGTCAGCGGTGACACGGCGACGCTCGGCTGTCGCAGCGTGGCGTCGGCCATCTTTGCCTGTGACGAGGTAGACGACGGGCTGCCTTGATTGTTGACGGGGTGAGCCCGTACTTTGCCTCGATTCCCTGGTGCACCGTAAGGAGTTGGGTCGGAGCCATCGGGATTGAAAGTCTGAGTGTCAAGCTCCAAGGAAGAAGGCGAAGGCCTACTTGACGATTGTGGTGGCGCAGACGGCGTAGCATTGTTCTCAATGGCTGGAATGCCGGCTGCGGTGCTACGTGCGGCTTCGCTGCGCGGGTTCGGCGAGGATCCTTTGGACCAAGATTGCCGGGCAGGTTCTCCGCTGTGTGTGTGACGCCGGGATCTCGTATGATGGAAGGACCGAGCAGTAGTCCCGCGCTCCCGATTGAGGTCTGTGGTGCTGGTTCCGGTTCAACTGTCTCCGATCCATTGGGCGAAACGTCGCGATTTCTCCTCATCGCTTTGCCTTTCTCGTGCGCAAGCTGCTGTGACTTCCGCTTGATTTCGTTTGACCTTTTCTCATCTGTCTCAGGGTACTCGTATTCATCGATTGCCTCGCGGTGCTTCTCCACGTAAGGGTCTGTGTAGCCTCGAGGTCTCCGGCTGAGACGACCTGAGCCTACGTCGCCTACGACAGGCACGGAGATACATGAGCGACAAGAGTTCTCCAGTCTGGCGGGTGTGTAGTATGGTCGCTGCCTACAGACGTGTCTGGGGGTCCCACTTGCGGTGGATTCGGACACTTCTTCAGATGCATCTTTCTTCGATTTCGTCTCGTGAAGACCATGGTGCTTTCTACCACGTCCCGGAGTCGAGGCTTCCGCCGGCAACTGGTTTACCGGTTGCTCATTATCGAAGATCACTTGCTGGTTCGGCGGTGTCAATCGACCATCGATATGTAGAGAGCGTAAACTTTGAGGTCCCCGTTCGTCATTGGTAGCTGCGTGCCAGGTATGAGCCCTCCGGAGAGATGAGGGCGACTGAGGCAGGTAGTGAGGAATATCCTCTGCGTAATGTACATCGTACGTGGGAGCGTAGGTGGCAACAATAGGAGACTGATTATTTGCGGTTATCCTGGCAGCCTCCACTGATGTATTGGCAGGCCGAATGAGCGTGGGAGCAATCTGCCGTTCGCTGCTTCTGCCTCTATCGGCATCGTCCTGGTCGGATCTGGTGTTTGTCTGCTCATCGCTCTCCATCTCGTCTCGAGTCACGCCTACAGCACCAGCATCGTTTTGATCCTCAGCATCGCCGTTGACTGGATCGGACCTGGTGATTCGAGGAGTATCTTCGTGACCGTCGCTTCTTCGTCGGCGGAAACGATCCCTGATTGCTGAGATGCTCCGGGTAAGGGACCGGTATCGCGACATCTCGTCTCAAGCTTCTCGTGTTGTGGCAAGATAGGTACTGGCAGCGATGGATACTCCACTGATATGTAGTCGAGAAGGACGCCTTCGAGATGTGAGCCTTGCTGCGATGCGGAAGTATTGCTGCGGATCGTGTGAAGTGTTGCGAAGTATGAGTCTTGCTGCCAAAGGTGGATGCTGCTGTGATGTGTGAGATATGTGCTATACAGAGTACATATGCTGTGACGAAGTGTTTTATCCAAGGCAGAATTGGCATGTCAACAAATCGCTGGTCCGGTACGTAGTTGTAGTTGCCACCGGCTTTCTCTCAATCATGAGCGAGGTAGTTGCGGTCGAAGACTCCACGTCTTGGTACTTTGCAGTCGCATCGTATACTCCTGAGAATGCGACTACACCAATTGCTGTCCACTGCGACAAGCGTCCGACCTCTTTCGCACACATCCAAATACAGTGCGGTTCCAGCAGGGGGCACGGCTTTCACACAGAGCGCAGGACTCGACACTTTGCAGACCTCAGAACCCATCCACAATCCCCTCTCCCTTCTCCTTCGCCAACCTCTTCTCATGAACATCCCACCACCACTGAAACGTCTCTTCCCTCCCCTCCTTCGCCTTATCCTCCTTACTCTCATCCCAAGGCTTCGGACTCAGAATATAATGAATATTCTTCACCTTATCATCCCGCCAAACCTCGCTATGCACGCCTTCCCACCTCAACGTCTTCAGCGCATTGTAAATATACGGGATCCCCACCCACCTCCCATGAAACAAATCCCCGAGTAACGATTGATCGCTAAACTCGTAGGAATCGGTAATGTCGGAATTGAGAGCTTCGGCGATAAGATCATAAGTCGCCTGACTCGGATTCACAACCTGCAACCCCCCATTCGGCATCCCCAGCCCAGCACTCGACTTCGCGCCCTCCCGTTGCGCCGTTTCAGGATCCCCATGCTGGCTAGTAAAAGCGCAATTCTCCGGCGTCCAATCTGCTGGGTAATGCGATTTCTTGAGCGGATTACACACACACGCGTGACTCGCCGCGAAGACCCGCTTCCCCTTGCCCTCCAGCTCCGGCGAGTCGAGCTCGATGTCCATTAGCTCGTCCATGTTCTGTAGGCAGAGCATGTCGCTGTCGAGCTGCACGACGCGGTCATACTCTGTGAGGCTAAAAGGCGTGAGTTTCGACCAGCAGTCGTAGAAGCGGGGGTCGTTGGTGAAGTCTTTGGGGGTTTTGGGGAGGAGGTAGGGGATGCGCTTTTTGGGGATGCGGCGGGCGTCGAGGGCTGCGTGGCCTTCGGCGGGGAAGGTGTCGGTGTAGAGGGCTACGAGAGGGTATTTGGAGCCGGAGGCCTTGAGGGAGTAGTCGAGGGTGAGGAGGCCGGAGAGATACTTGGTATTGGTAATGAGTGTCGTGAACACTTTCGAAGAGTCTACGACCCGCTGAGGCGAGGGATTTGCGTCGGAGGCCATGGTTGCGAGTGATGGAGAGATTGTGGTGAGAAAGTGAATAGTAGTCGTCACAGAGGCAACGAGTGAGTAGCTAATACTGTTGCTAAGAATACTGAACGTAGGCTGTGCCCTCACATGTCAAGCTCCACCAGATCTCATTCACTCCACCCCCGCCCAAGAAGTCACTTTTCCTCGCTAATCTCCTCCACGTGGGGACCTGGATCTCATGACATCATTATCACGGACTTCGGAGCCACTCGACATGATATCGCCGAGTCCATGTCGTCCTCATCCAGCGTAAAGAAGTCCTATTGTCGTTTGCGACATGTCCAGACGTCGACGCACTAATCGCCCCACCCCTTGATGTCTGTCCAAGATGTCAGCACCATTCCCACGCTGGCAGAAAGCCCCGTCACGGACACCAAGGCCGCCCTAGTCAAAGGCGAGCCGATTCGAAAGAACTATGCCGGCTTCGTGGCGGGAGTCTTTTCAGGGATAGCGAAGTTGAGTGTTGGGTGAGTCTTGACCCAGCGACAAGATACCGTTCCTACACTCATCTAACGACAAGACAAGCCACCCCTTCGATACAATAAAAGTCCGCCTGCAGACTTCAACGAAGACCCAATTCCATGGGCCCCTAGACTGCCTCCTCCAGACCCTCCGCAAGGAAGGCCCCTCCGGCCTCTACAAAGGCGCCACACCCCCGCTAGTAGGCTGGATGCTAATGGACTCCCTAATGCTCGGCTCGTTAACACTCTACCGCCGCCTCCTAAACGAAAACATCTACCAACCCTATCGCCTTTCCCAGGTAGCTTCAATCTGGAAAGGCCGTGAAGCTGAACGCGACAGACTGCCAGTGCTGGGTCATGGTTTCGCAGGCGTAGCGGCAGGCTGGACGGTGAGTTTCATAGCGGCGCCGATTGAGCATGTGAAGGCGAGGCTGCAGGTGCAGTACGCGAAATCCAAGTCCGCGAGGCTATACACTGGCCCGCTGGACTGTACGGCCAAGGTGTATCGAGGGTTTGGCCTACCTGGCTTATGGCATGGACTGAGCGCTACGTTATTGTTCCGGACGTTCTTCTTCTTCTGGTGGGGTTCCTACGACCTCTTCACCCGTACCCTACAAACGCACACTTCGCTCTCCACGCCCGCGGTGAATTTCTGGGCCGGCGGCTTGAGCGCGCAGATTTTCTGGCTCACGGCTTATCCGAGTGATGTCGTGAAGCAGCGCATCATGGTCGATGAGCTCGGGCAGGGGAGGAAGTACGCGCGGTGGCGGGACGCCGCGAAAGCTGTGTATCGCGAGGGGGGCGCGAAGGGTTATTGGAGAGGTTTCGTACCGTGTTTTCTCAGAGCGTTCCCGGCGAACGCTGTGGCGCTTGTAGCGTTTGAGGGCGTTATGAGAGGGTTCGACGGCAAGAGTGTGTCGTGATAGACAATAGACGGGCATGTAAATGTATGTACTAGATACCCCACTTCATGTACTGTAGATCTCTTGACATGACTTTTGGTGCTGGTAAATCATAGTTCTGTCCATCAGTCCTCCTCACTGATATCCTCATCGCTCTCCACCGCTCTCGCAGCGCTCTCAGCTTCCTCCTCAAAGGCTCTAGCAAGCTCCCGTTCCATGTCATCTTCCGCCTCTCCTTCCTCCGCTCCCTCCTTCCCAACTCCCTTAACAGGACTCCCCAGCTCCAACATCTCCACATCCCCATCCTCCTCCCCCTCCTCCACATTCACAGCCGGACTAGCCTCCCGCGAACTCATAGCCTCATGCAGACTGATCGGCCCCTTGCTCTTGGGCATAACATCGAATGCTCCCGACAACGCCAGGTGCATCGAGGACTGCGGCTTAGAGCTCCCGCGTGGATTCTCTATGATGAGCTGCCCATCATCGGAGTCATCTTCCTGAGCTGGGTAACGAAGAGAAGCCTTTCGGTCCAAGCGAACTGAGGGCACGGGCTGGGATGAGGAGGACTGCACGGCGGGTTTGGGACGTTTGGTAGTCGTTGGCTTGGGGTTTGACGAGGAGGGAGCGTTGCGTTTGAAGGATTGGGGTTTGGAGGCTGCGGGTGGATGGGAAAGTCTGGGGGTGGAGCTTAGATGAGGTGAGGATTGCAGATGAGAAGTGCTTCTGCCAGCTCCATTCGTTTTGCCTGAGATGCTCGGGCGGAGCGGTTCCCCGAGATAATGGCGGAAGTCGAAGGGATTATTAGGGTCGATCTTATCATCATTGTCGCCATTGACGTGGTCATCTTCGAGAGTACTGTCATCTGCAGCGATGTGTGGATATTGCCGCTCCAGTTCCGCGGGATCGTTGCCGTCCGGCGTCTTGACCAAATTCAAGCTCTGCACTTCCTCCACACGCTCCAGCACCGCCTCCTTCCCATCTCCACCACCGAGCATTAGCACATACAGGTCTTCCTCCTTTCTGCTTTCGCCAGCATATCGCCAGGTCTTTGCTCCTTCGCTGAGTTCCAGAGACGAAGGTCTAGCAGAGCTGCCGGAAGACAATTTCGAGCTGACTTTAGACGAGCTTGAGAAGTCCGGCTTGTGATTATAGCGAATGCATCGTCGTTTCGTTGTGCTGGACTCTGTTCGTAAGCTGGATCCTAGACGGATGGAGTAGCTAGAAGTGGTGGTGAGGTCGATCGAGGACGAAGCCACGGCGGCGGTCATGCTGGAACGACTTAACGATGGTGATATATCTTCGGTGAGATTTTGCGAGGCGTGAAGCAGGGAGAGAAAGGCATGAGGTCGAGGTCAATACGAACAAAGGCAGCTTGATTGCTGTCTCATGCTAGACATCAGGCTTGAACCCTGTCGGCCCCAGAAGTGGATCACGGCTCCGCATATCGGCACGGATGGAGCCGAGCCTTAATCCCTACGAAGTTGCCTTTCCTCCAAGGAAACCTCTCCGCCCTCTACAGCAATCATAAAAGTACACCGCCTCGGCCACACTCTTCCTAGTGCGCCAGTTCTGCTTTTCACTGCCGAAAAGCAGCACATCCGCCGGATCGCCTACCCTGATCTCACCTTCTTTGCTCCCATCTTCCCCAATGGGATTTCCAGCAATGCTGCCAAACCCAATCGCAGCTTTCGCGCGTGTACTCACACCCCCGTACAACACCTCTGCGTCCTTCATTGTACCTGCCGAGTAGATCCCCACGCCTGCACTGGCCAGACTTAGCGGATCACAGGTGCCTTGTGGTGTGAAGGCGTTGCCCACGTTGTTGACGCCCAGACAGGCGTTCAGACCGTGCTCCCGGATCATTGAAATGACGTCTAGAGTCCCTCTTGTGCGCTCGGGCGTGCGTAACATGTAAAGATCGCTTGTTGGCAGACCGACGAAGTGCAGCGGTAAATCGCCGATTGCGATTTTGAGGTCCGTCCATTCTTGGGCTGAGAAGAGCGTAAGCCGCGTCGCGTGACCGATCACGATCGTCTTATCTGTCGTCTTCTCGGTCCAGTGAGCCGCGTGGAGTGTCGCGACGACGTGATGGATCAGCGGCTCGGAGGAAGAGTTGAGATTGTAATCCAGATGGAGGTCCAGATGTTTGTCAAACTCCACACTTAGATCCACTATCCACTCCACATTCCGCTTCGCCCTTTCGTCATCAGCTTCCACGTACGGCGTGCTGCCCAGCACCTCCACCTCAGGGTTTGCAGCAGCCTCCCGCATCAAGCTGCGAATCTTCTCGGCCTCGGAATCATGGAATTTTGCCTCCTCGCTCCAAGAATTGGTCTGCGAGTCCGAGAACAGCGGGAGCTGGGCAAAGGCGCAGATCTGGACTCTCATCTTCCCCTCCCTCTCCGCCAACCTCTTCAGCTCAAGACCGGCTTCGAGACACTTAAACCCCACAATTGCGTCCACCTCGACGAACGCGCGCATGTGCGTCACGCCTGCTGCGACACTCTCATCCACTACTCTCTGCCCTCGCTCCAGCAGATCCTGGGTCGTGAAAGCCGCCTTGGCTAGATTCGTAATGTGCAGCGCTTCCGAAAACGTTCCCTCTGTAATCTGGTGCTTGGAGTGTGAGGGGTGGGAGAGCAGGTAAGCTTTGTCTATATGGATATGCGGATGACACAGCGACGGGGCCAGGAGCGCGGCATTCCCGTACTCTTGGTTTGCGAGGTTTAGTAAGGCGATTTCGGGGTCGTGGGCGCCGATGTAGGTGATTTTGCCGGTGTTGGGGTTTAGAGTTACGTCGTGGGTTCCTGGACGGGAGGGGAGGGAGACGTTGCGGATAGATGTTGGGAGTGTGGTGGGGTGTATTGGAAGACCGGTGGAGGACTGCGTGGCGGTTGCTGGGAGATTAGGGGAGGATTGTGGGTTGGCGTCGGGAGACTGCATTTTGGCGAGCTCTGCGTCGAGATCGATGCCGTGGGTGGCGAGGAAGGCTTGGGCCATGAATGGGATGGAACCCGAGGTTGTGTACTAGGTGCCTGGAGCGTAAATTGTCGCGGGATCCCACAAAGCGGAGCGCGCTCTTGGGATCAGGGCGTTGGAGTTGGCGCCTACAGTGCAGCTCCTCGTGTCGGCCAAATCTCTGAGATCCAGCACGCTGAAGTCTGTTGTCGTTGCGGGAATCTGCAGAGGCGGATGGAAGTCGGAGATGAAGCACAGGAGATAGAGACGGAATCGCATGAAAGAGAGGATGAAATCAACCTGCCTTTTGGAGAGTAGATGCAATGACATAGCTCATGTCGATGAAGCTGGCGTCGCGTCCTCCTCCGTCCACCACCACAGCCACCACAAGTGTACAAGGGCAATATCGCTGTATTATAACACGCTACGCCGTGTATATCACATCTGCATGCAGCAGCAGGCAGTGTGAGAGATGGAGGGCCGAGTCGAGGCAGCATTCGGTGGGTGCACAAGTCATCTCTGGTACCTTTCTGCCCCTCCATCCACACCCCCTTTGCCTTTAGCGAGCGCATTGGCCGCATCCATCATCCCCGGGCTACGCGACGCGACTTCACTCCATCGTCATTGGCGATCATCTGTCTGTCTGGGTTATCATCACTGTTTGTTGTCGCATCTCATCAGCTTCCATCCGACATCGCGCTGATCTGCCTCACGCTTGACGTGCCTAACACACTAGATCACGCTTGGCGCCGCACAAGCCGACGCAGCAGCGGAAAGGGCAGGAGGTGTAGGAAGCACAATGCAGAACTACCGCCAACAGCCTCCCACCAGGCGAGGTATGTCTTGCCATCCACCATCGTATAATCCATAGAGACCCACCAGTACTTGTACATTCATCAACCATGCAACGCAATCCCAACTCGGCAGCGGGCCACAAGCGCAAGATCTCCTACGCCGACCTCGCGCTAACATACAATGCAGCTGGGCCTCTTCCACAGGCCCATCCCAACCCACAACAACAGGCTGCCATCACTGCCGCGCAGCTTCAGGCACAACAGCTCGAGGAGGTGAGGCGGCGAGACTTGGCGCGACGGCAGAGCAGGAAACCTACAGATCGCGACATCCCCGATGATGTCGCCGACGCGATTGTCGGCGATGGAGTGCAGCGGTACAAGCGGCTGCGGGAGGTTGAGAGGCGACTGGACGCTGTGATGGTGCGCAAGCGGCTGGATGTGAAGGACAACGCGCAGCGCGAGTACGCGAAACGCGAGGGCACGCTGAGACTGTGGATCAGCAATACAGTTGAGGGACAGCCTTGGCAGGTCATTGAGGACGGTACTGGTGTGGACGGTGATGGGCTGTTCGAGCTCGGCGACAACAGCCAGGCGACGTTCCGGGTCAAGATCGAGGGACGACTGCTTGATGACACAGATGAGGACGAGCCTAGCCCAGGGAAGCGACCACGTTTGAGCGACTTCTTCAAAGCTATCACGATTGACTTCGACCGGAATCCTGCCCTCATGCCGGACGGCTTCTCGCAGATCGAGCGGCGGAAACAGCAGGCGCCTACGCAGGCTCAGCCGAACCCGAACTACGATCCCAACAGTCCGGAGAACAGCTTTGACTGTCTCGAGTTTGAGCGCAAGGGCGATGAGAATGTGAATGTCACCATCAACCTCACGCGCGACACGGAGCGCGAGCGATACAAGCTCAGTCCTGGTCTTGCCGAGATCCTGGATACTGAAGAAGACGACATGCTAGGCGCAGTGCAAGGGATCTGGGAGTACGCTCGAGCAATGCACCTGCAAGAAGACGACGACAAGCGGACGATCGTCTGCGATGAGCCACTCCGGCGGGTGAGTCCTCATGAATTATGTAAGCTGCACTGCAAGAGACTAACACAATCCAGCTCTTCAACCAAGACCGGCTCTCATTCCCCTACCTCCCCGACATCCTGCAACCCCACCTAAAACCCCTTCCTCCACTCAAACTCCCCTACACAATCCGCGTCGACAAATCCTACATCTCGCCTCCCGACCCCTCCACCCCATCGCAACGCACGATCTACGACCTCACCGTCCCCCTCCCAAACCCCACAGCCCACCACATAACCCGCTACGCCACCTCGAAAACGCACCTCACCTCCCTCAGCACCATCATTCACGCGGACGATAACCTCGCGCTACTCGTGCAAAAGCTGCACGCTACGAATGCGAAGCGGAAGTTTTATGAGAATTTGGCCAAAGATCCGAGGGGATTTGTTGGAAGGTGGGTGGGGAGTCAGAAAAGGGATCTCGAGGTTATACTTGCTGAGGCTGGACGGGCTGGAGGTGGAGGCGATGAGGGGCAAGGGGAGGAGTGGAGGAGAGGTGGCGAGGGTGGAGTTTGGGGGAGTGTTCTCGCTAAGGAGAGTGTGGGGCTTTGGTGTGCTAGGCAGGGGAAGGTGAATTGAGAGGAATGAGAGGATGGGTGGGAATGGAGGCGCGAGTGATCGGAAGGATCAGGCGCCGGCGTTTCTTTGCTTGACGATTGGGACGATGCCCATTGCGACCAAGAGCAGATCTGGAGAATCGGCGAAGTGGCAATTGCTACAAAGTAAGATCTCCCTTCATCTCGTTCAGTCCGCTGTCACAGTGTGAGTCCACATCATTTCGATCTCGTACTTGCGTCGCGATCGTCTACAGCACAGTCACCTTCCTCAGTCGCTCCTTCCTCATATACCTTCCCTTCTCGCGCCTCACTATTACGCAGATCACAACAAAGCCGCCTCAGCTTCATCAGAACTTTCTACCCTTCACATGCGCCTCCTCCTTAACATTCTCCTCACCTTAGTCGCGCTCTGGATAGCTTGCCAACAGATCCAGCAATTCGTAAGATACATCCACTCCCTCCACAACCCCAACCGGAACATTTCGGTAATCATCCCGGATCATACGCCACCAACAGCCCAGCATGGCGAAGGCGAAGGGGAAGGTGAGCAAGACGATACCTGCATTACATGCGAGGGACAAGCCGCGCGGAGACGAGTCCTCTGGTGTCGGGACAGCGATGAAGCGGGCGGTGGGGACTGGTATCGATGTCCTTACGAGAGCGCGGTCGTCACTAGCTCGATTTCCGACAGGGACCTCACGCGTTGCGCAGCCGGCGACGTTGGGTGCAGGGAGGAGCATTGGCACGGATAATACTCAGACCGTCACTGACTTTGTCGGGGAGTTGCATGGGCACTTCACTTCCCGCTCTGACGGCCTGTCGGCCGGCTTTCTAAGAGGACTGTGCGACTCGTACAACGCCGGCACGTTGGATGAGCGTGGATTGTATGTTGGAATTTTGAGGGTGCTGATCAATACGAAGGGGATGCACTTGCTTGAGCAATTCAGGGGTTTGCTGCCTGCGAGCTGGAAGGCGACGGATCTAGGCTGGCTGGAATGCGCTGTGGCGGAAGATTGCGCGTGGCAGGCCAAAGTGGCGGGGATTGTTGCGGGTAGTGGGAGGGTGATTAGTATGCCAAAGGTGAAGGTGGCGAAGGCTGAGGAAGCGGAAACTGTGGCAGATGTCATCGAGACCGACGAGGAGATCGATGATGAAGGAGTGAAAGTGGAAGCAAAGGCAGTGATCAGGAAGAAGAAGCGGCCGCTGGGTGGCTTCAGAGCGCAGAGCGTGAGCCATATCGTCGGCATCCTCGAAGAGCCACATCCGGAGCACGTCCAGCAAGCGCCAACTAAGAAGCAGCTTACCGCTCCAAAAGCCACGCCGAAGAAGCCAGCTCGCCGCGCACCTACCAAAGCCGCCATCGTCACGGCCCAGAACGACCGCTCGCCTTCGAGCATCTCCCCGGTCCCGTCACCCACTCCCTCGCCCCTATCAACCAACTCCGATTTCCCGTTCCACCCAACAACAACAACATCGACGCCCTTGCCACCTCCCAAATCGAAGCTCCGCAATATCTCTATCCCTATGGTCTCAGCTGGCACTGAAACTAGGACTGGCACGAACACAGCTATCGGCAGAATCTTTCCAACCCGCCGCTCCATCCTCTCTGTAGCCAGCAAACCCTACACCCACACCCTCTGCGGCGCCACGTTTCCCCATCCCTCTGACGTCCGCCAGCATCATAAAGGCAAAGTGGGCTCGACGTCCTGCTGGGTGAGACACGGCAGTCCGGTGGGGAGGGACTGGGATGAGGATCCGAATTGTAAAGTCCGTATTGGGACGGGAGATGGGAAAGTGGAGGTTGAAGTTCTTAGAGGAGTGCATGGGGAGAGGGAGGGACAAGAAGGATTTCGAGGCTACAAGGTGAAAAGCTGGGGTGCTTGGGCTGCGCTGCTTGCTCCGAATGATGATGGAGCCGTCGCAGATGCGATTGAGGACGTCGATGCGATGTCTGGGCTGAAAGACAAAGATGGGGCTGAGGATCAAGGAGAGTGCGAAGCACCGGTTGCGAAGAAGAGGAAGGTGGTGAAGGACGGTGAGGATGCGGTGGGTGCTTACGCGGAGGAGGTTGCTGCGCTGGGGCTGAGGGCGGGGAAGTGAGGTCTGAGCTTGGGCTCTCTCGGTGGCCGTGGAATAGGAGGTGGAGTTGCGGGTTGTTGTGCGCTACCTCAAGGCTACACTGGTGGATATGGAGAGACCGCGCGGTCTTTTGGAGCGTGGCCGGCAAGTTGCACGGGCAGAGCACTACTGTAATTTCGGGGTCAAGACATGTTCGCGCAATGGTACTTGGCCCGAAGCTTTAGTTCATGGGAGATGTACGACTCCGCCGAAGCGTAGACCAGAGATGGGGACAACGATTGTTGCAGATCAAAAAGGGGATATTGCACAGTGTAACGTGAGAGGTCATGCGACACATCAAAGCTTGGGTGACTGTTACATACACCCATTCCTCTGTCTAAACGCAGGGCTTTCCCCTAGTGTGTTGCCACAGTAGGTCTCTTTCCCTCATCAAGCGTCTCAGGCGTCGTAGCGATGATGAACGCAAACATGTCTTCTCCTACTGCGTAGCATATGCTTCTAGTTTTCGCTACCGGCCACTTGACGCAGCCAATAGCCAGAATGACGACAAGCAACGTCTACCAGTTAGTCTCAGGGGCAGCCAGCTTCGAGTCAGCATTCTCTCCAGTCCACCCAGCGTTCCCAGCCTCAGCCGGCGCAGAGCTAGCAGCCCAGTCCGCACCATCAGCGTCCCACGAGCTGGCAGCAGGCGCACCAGCAGTGTTGGACGCAGCCGCGAACGCACCCGCAGTACCGCCGCTGACCTCCCACTCATTGTTGAAGCCGCTCTCGACAGCGCCGGGGCCGACCTCGTCGACACCAGGAGCCTTGGCCTCGTCGGCGTTGCCGTCCTTGTTCTCCTCCGCTTCCGGGTCGCGGTAGAAGTACAAATCAGTCATGACGTCCCACTCAGCCTCACGGGAAGCGAGGGTGCCGCGGAGGCGGAGCACCTCACGAGCGAGCATCCACCAGATCAGACCGATGGCGTGGCGGCCCTTGTTGTTGGTAGGGATGGCAACATCGACGTACTCGGTTGGGGAGTCGGAGTCGCAGAGAGCGATGACGGGGATGTTGACGTACGAGGCCTCCTTGATGGCTTGAGCGTCGGTGCGGGGGTCGGTGACGATGATCAAGCGGGGCTCTTTGAAGGAGCGTGTGATGTAGTTGGTGAAGTTACCGGGGGTGAAGCGACCGGCGATGGCGACGGCACCGGTGTGGGCGGCGAACTTGAGGACGGCACGCTGGCCGTAGGGACGAGCGGAGATGACGCAGATGTCCGCTGGGTTGTCGATGGTCACGATGATGCGGGCAGCGAGGACGATCTTCTCCCTGTATTCAAGTCAGTATGTGTGGGATGAAGTCTTGGCACATCGAGTGGTGCTGCACGCGTCGTTCGCAATGCGCCGAAGTAGGCGCACGCTCTTGTACGCCAACATGATACTCGAACGAAGCTCTCATTGACTTACCAAGTCTTGCCGATGTTGATCACATTGATACCATCAGCCCTCGTCTTCCAGAGGTAAGGCTCCATATGGACCTGCATGTTCTTGCTGCCGAGATGGCACTGGGCGGCCAGCAGCATCTCGATATCCTGTTGAGTGGCATTGAAAGCCGCGGGCAGGTTCTTGGCGGCCATGTTTGCGGTGTTGTGTCGTGAAGAAGTATTCGCCTTGGAGAAGAGATGTGGTATTCTGTCGTGCGAGTGTAGTGGGATAATTTCGATTCGAGGTCGGCGGTTGCGATTCCCAAGCCCGAGGTGCGTCGCGCTAAGCTCGATTGAGTATGTCTGCTCCTGGTCTTGGCTCTCCCGAAGACAACGTGAGAGCACGCGAGTCTAAAGGTGTTAGAGTGCAGCATCATCAGCACAATGCCGCCTCGAATACCCCTCTTCCAATGCCTTCGGGCACCCGCTGGTCAGCAGACGAGCGTCACATCTGCACATCACCTTCTGCCGGGACAAACGACATCGTCATGGTCCCCTTCACGCTCCATCGCCAACGTGTATGCTCGAGATGCATCGACGGCAGCCCAGCGACGGAAGCATCGCGATCCATACGCGATTGCACAGGCAAAGGCGAAGAAGGCCGCGAATCTGAGTCGGCAAGCTGTGCTGAAGCAAGAACGAGCTGGATCCTTGGGCGATCCGATACGGGGAGTTGAGACTCCTTTCTTGCAATCATTCGACACTGCAGCACTCCCTGCAAATTCAGCGGCATCATCAAGTCCGGTACGCGATGGTGCGGCAGCGGGCCAGCCCCAGGCACGTCCACTCAACTTCTATCTCGACAGCAGAGAACTCGACAAGGGCGTAAAGCACAGCAGCTGGTTATTGTCACGAGTGGAGTCAGAGTCAAAAGCCGTGGAATCGACATTCGAAGACTACGACACAGGAAGATCGTCGAAGGAGGACGAAGGGAAGCGAACACAAGAGGAGCGGGCTACCGCTGCAGAGGCACTGCAACGAATAGCCTCACTGGAAATCGGCAGCTCGAAAGATCGCCTACGAGTGAACAAGCAACGTTGCATCGAGACCTTCGGCCGACACAGCACAGACAGTATCCTACCACCGAAACCTCCAGGCGCTCACCCCGCACCACCGATGGAGAAGAAGGAACGAGCAGGACCAGACACCGGCAGCTCTGAAGTGCAGGTCGCGATCTTGACCGCCAAGATCAGGACGTTGGCTGAGTTTGTGGCAACGCGAGGGAGGACTGACAGGGTCAACCAGCGGAACCTGAGGTTACTAGTTCACAGGCGGCAGAAGCTGCTGCAGTACGTGAGGAGGAAGGAACGGGGAGGGCCCAGATGGCAGAACTTGATAGAGACCCTGGGGTTGACTGAGGGGACTTGGAGAGGAGAAATCACGCTGGGAAGGCCAGATATGATACCTGTCGTTGCTACTTGAGGGACTGTCTAGATACCAAAGAATCCGGCTGAGAATGCCCGAGTCAACAAGCTGTCATGCTCCAGCACCAGTCGCACAGTTGTCCGCCTCGTTCACACCACTCAGCCGCGTACCTGCAGATAGCTGTAGTGTGGAGAGAATCCCTGCAGCCACGCCGAATTTCTCCACAAACCCCGTCCGGCAAAAGTCTCACCAGCACAATTCCAATGACTCCAATGCAATATAGCCAAATTAATCCTCACATGTCCTGCTCTTTACTTCGCAATACATTCTCTCTCCTCGTAAAGTAGCACATACATGCAGCAACTCCGCCTCTGGGACTTCCTAAACACGCACACCTTCTCCCGCCCTCTCGCCGAGACGGCCGAAAATCTGGTCTCGGAGCTGCTGGTGAGCTGAAGCAAGTCGCTATGGCCACGGATACAGTTACGAAAGTCCCTATACTGGGCAAGGAGAGCATTATAGTTGATTATGGGCTTTGGAAGAGCTATGTAGCGAGGGATTTGCTGGCGAATATTGAGACGTCGACGTATGTGCTTGTCTGCGATACGAACCTCGCGAAGCTGGAATATGTGTCGAACTTCCGAACAGCCTTTGAAGGAGAGCGAGAGAAGCTGGGGAAGACAGAGGAGGATGTCAGACTTCTGATCTACGATCGCGTTACGCCTGGTGAGACGTCGAAATCGCGGAAGACGAAAGCCGAGGTTGAGGACTGGCTGTTGGCGCAAGGATGCACGCGCGACACCGTGATCCTCGCCCTCGGCGGCGGCGTCGTGGGCGATATGATCGGCTTCGTAGCCGCGACTTATATGCGTGGTGTGCGCTTCTGCCAGATCCCGACATCTTTACTAGCCATGGTGGACTCGAGCATTGGCGGCAAGACAGCGATCGATGTGCCCATGGGTAAGAATCTAGTCGGGAGCTTCTGGCAGCCGGAGCGAGTGTACATCGATCTGCAGTTTCTGGAAACGCTGGACAAGAGGCAAGTCTGCAATGGCATGGCAGAGGTTGTCAAGACGGCTGCGATATGGGATGAGGTGGAATTTGAGCGTTTGGAAGAGGGTGCTGGGGCTATCATGGCGGCGCTTGATCGACCCGTGGGGCCGGGACGATTCGAGGGCGTGGAAGAGGTGTTCAAGAGAATTGTACTTGGGAGTGCGAGGGTCAAGGCAGAGGTTGTCAGTGCTGATGAGAGGGAAGGCGGGTTGAGGAATTTGCTGAATTTTGGGCACTCGATTGGGCATGCTTATGAAGCTATCTTGACGCCTGAGGTATTGCATGGAGAGGCTGTGGCTGTGGGCATGGTGAAAGAGGCGGAGCTGGCGAGGTTCCTGGGTGTGCTGGAGCCGGGCGCTGTGGCTAGGCTAACGAAAGCGATTGAGAGTTATGGGCTGCCGACGAGTCTGGATAGTAAGCTTATCACGAGGCTAACTGCGAAGAAGTGCCCGGTCGATGATTTACTGGGACGCATGGCTGTGGATAAGAAGAACGCTGGGTCGCAGAAGAAGATCGTGCTGCTCTCTGCGATTGGGAAGTGTCATGAGCCGCAGGCTACCAAGGTGCAGGACAAGAATATTCGAATCATACTATCGCCTTCGATACTCGTCAAGCCTGGAGTACCGAAGGGCCTGAAAGCAGTATGTAGACCACCAGGGAGCAAGAGCATATCGAATCGCGTCCTACTCTTAGCTGCCTTGGGTGCAGGCGAATGCCGAATCACCAACCTCCTGCACTCAGACGACACGCAGTTCATGCTCACAGCCATCGCCAAGCTGGGCGGGGCATCCTACAAATGGGAAGACGAAGGTCGAGTCCTCGTCGTCAATGGCAATGGCGGCGCGCTGAAAGCATGCAAGGAGGAGATCTACATCGGCAACGCAGGGACCGCGTCCCGCTTCCTCACCACAGCCGTCACACTCGCTCAAGCTACAAACGACGCCTCCCACACAATCCTCACAGGTAACGCACGCATGCAGGAACGACCTCAAGGTCCTCTAGTCGACGCCCTCCGCTCAAACGGCGTCTTCATAGATTACCTAGGCAAAGAAGGTAGCCAAAGCTTGCCCCTTCGCATCGCTGCCGCAGGCGGATTCGAGGGCGGCGACATCGAGCTCACCGCCAAAGTCTCCTCGCAATACGTCTCCTCGATCCTGATGTGCGCTCCGTACGCCAAGAAGCCCGTCACACTTCGCTTGGTGGGTGGGAAGGTCATCAGTCAGCTCTATATCGACATGACGATCGCCATGATGGCTACCTTTGGCGTGCACGTTACGAAGAGCAAGACAGAGGCGAATGTGTACCATGTGCCGGAACAGCAATACCAGAATCCGGCGGAGTATGAGGTTGAGAGCGATGCGAGCTCGGCTACGTATCCGCTTGCTATGGCTGCCATCACGGGGACGACGTGTACGGTGCCGAATATTGGGTCCGCGTCGCTGCAGGGCGATGCGAGGTTTGCAATTGATGTCTTGCGACCTATGGGTTGCGAGGTGCAGCAGACGGAGAGCAGCACGACTGTCACTGGACCTGCTATGGGCGAGTTGAAGGCTGTGAACAAGATCGATATGGAGCCTATGACTGATGCGTTTTTGACTGCTTCGGTGTTGGCTGCTGTTGCGAAGCCGGCGAAGGGTGCGGCGACGACGAGGATCGTAGGGATCGCGAATCAGAGGCAGAAGGAATGTAATCGGATACAGGCCATGCGTCTTGAGCTTGCGAAGTTCGGCGTCACTTGTCGGGAGCTTGAGGATGGGATTGAGATCGACGGTGTGGGCATGGAGCTGCAGCAGGCGACCGAGTCTATACACTGCTATGATGATCATCGAGTTGCGATGAGCTTTGCTGTGCTAGCGAGCGTAGCGCCGCAAGGCACACTGATCGACGAACGAGAGTGCACGGGCAAGACATGGCCAGGCTGGTGGGACGTTCAGCACCAGACTTTTGGCGTCGACATGGATGGCGTCGAGCCCGCCAAAGCACACACGAACGGCGTCACTACTAATGGCGTCAACGGCACGCACAACAAAGGCGAAGTCAAGAAGTCCATCTTCATCATCGGCATGCGAGGGGCAGGCAAGACCACCACCGGCGGCTGGGCGGCCAAGATCCTTGGCTGGCCTCTCGTAGATATGGATACCGAGCTTGAGCGTACAGTGGGTATGACCATCCCTGAAATGCTCAAGGACAATGACTGGGACGGCTTCCGCGCCAAAGAACTCAATCTCCTCCAGACTATTATGCGTGAGAAGCCCACGGGCTACGTCTTCGCTACTGGCGGGGGTATAGTCGAGACACCCGAAGCTCGCAAGCTACTCAAAGACTGGACACAGGATGGCATGGTGCTGCACGTCACGCGCGAGATTTCGCTAGTGATGGAGTTCCTGAACCGCGACAAGACGCGCCCAGCTTACGTCGAGGACATGATGGGCGTATATCTCCGCCGAAAGCCTTGGTTCGAAGATATCAGCAATCTGCACTTCCACAGCCAGACCGTGGATCCTTCGCAGATTGTCGCTGGGTGGAGCAGCCCGCTGGATGATTTCGAGAGGTTCTTGTGGACTATGACGGGGAAGAGCAGTGCGATGAGGAAGATTCGACGGAAGAGGCACTCGTTCTTCGTTAGTCTAACGAGTCCACGAATTGACGATATTGTTGATATCATTCCCGAGGTCACGGTGGGCGTTGATGCGGTGGAGTTGAGGGCTGATCTGCTAGTCGATCCGGAGACGAAGGATAGACTACCTAGCCCAGAGTTCTTGATCGATCAGGTTGCTATGCTGAGGGCTAACACGACGTTACCACTGATCTTCACGCTGAGAACTGTCAGTCAGGGTGGGAGGTGGCCGGATGCTGATGTCAAGGATGGTTTGACGCTTTATCGAGTTGCGCTGCGTATGGGCTTTGACTTTGCGGATCTGGAGCTCACGGCGCCTAAGGAGCTCAAGGAATTTGTGCTCAGTCATCGCAAGATGTGCACGATCATTGCGTCGCATCATGATCCGAAGGGTACGCTGTCATGGGCGAACGGTGCGGAGGACTGGGTGCCGCATTTCGATGCTGCGAGGGAGTATGGCGATATCGTGAAAATCGTCGGTGTTGCAAAGTCAACAAGCGACAATGATGACTTGAAAGCTTTCCACAGGCGAGTCAAGCAAGACCATCACGATTTGCCGTTCATCGGTCTGAACATGGGCGATGCTGGCAAATTGTCACGAGTGACGAATGGCTTCATGACGCCAGTCTCGCACCCAGCTATGCCGGTGAAAGCTGCGCCTGGCCAATTGGCAGCTGCCGATATCCGGAAGGTCCTTGGTCTCGTTGGTGAGATCGAGCCCAAGAAGTTTTGCATCTTCGGCACGCCTGTACAACACAGCAGAAGTCCGGCTTTGCATAACAAGCTATTCGAGTTGACAGGTCTGCCTCACCACTACGGCTTGCTCGAGACAGACAACGCCAAAGATGCCGTAGAAATCATCCGAGCACCCAACTTCGGCGGCGCAAGCGTGACCATCCCACTAAAACTCGACATTATGCCCCTCCTCGATACCATCGACCCAGCAGCCGCCACGATCGGCGCAGTCAATACCATCGTGCCCTCCGCCGACCCTCATACCGGCAAAGTGACGTTGACAGGCTACAATACAGACTGGCAAGGCATGGTGCTCGCGATTCGCAACGCCGGCGCCTCGCCCTCAACCACCTCTCCCAAAGCCGCCATGGTCATAGGAGGTGGCGGCACCGCACGAGCAGCCCTGTACGCCTTGCACAGCATGGGATATAGCCCGCTCTATCTAGTCGGCCGCAACAAAACGAAGCTCTCCGCGCTGATCCAGAATTTCGACGCAAGCTACAACATCACTCTGCTCTCTTCTGAAGCCGAGGCCGCAGCCGCTATGCCCACACCCACTACCCGGCCGCGTGTAGCCATCGGCACAATCCCCGGCGACTCGCCCATCGATCCCGGCTTACGGGAGATCTTGTGCCAGATCTTCTCAATGACCGAGGGAAAGGGGGTGGGCGATACTGTCCTACTCGAGATGGCTTATAAGCCGAGTGTTACGAGTCTTATGCAGTTGGCTGGTAATAGTGGATGGAAGACTGTGGCGGGTTTGGAGGCGCTTGTCGGACAGGGGATCCATCAGTTTAGGCTTTGGACGGATATTGTGCCGCTTTATGGGGTTTGTAGGGATGCTGTTATGGGGAAGAGTGGTGCTTGACGTGTTGATGGTGTGATCTCGACATGAGAAGTGTGCACTGGAAGCGCAGATGGAGATGTTCCAAACATGCAAGGGACACCGGCATGAAAACATGGGGTACAGAATGCGTTTCCGGGCTCGTGACTGAACACATCTTGCGCAGCTTGGGTCCAAGACTCAGATCACTGGCATTGAGATCAAACGGGAACGTCTCACCACAAGCATACGGTCATGTTGGGCCGACTTGGAGCCCTGCTGCTGCGCCTAGTCTGCGTCTCACCGGCACTAGCTCCCTCTCCACCGAGCCTCGAGACCTACCGAGAGGTGCGCTATCCTGCCGGCGTCCTTCCGGAGACCGACAACTGACACTTCAGACCTCTCTCCACCCTCGTCAATACAACCAGTGCTTCTCCCGCCTCTACGCCACCATCCCCAACAATCCATATAGTCCCTTCGCCTACTACAAAGTCTTCCACGGCTTCAACACGACTCTGAACTTCGTCAATCCGGGCAACAAGAACCCCCGCGTCATCCTCAACCTCGACGGCAGCTTGCAGATTTGCGCGGCTGCGCAGCAGTGTGTGCAAGCTGCGAAGAACCAAGGCGGTGGGTATTCGAGTGTAGACATGCACTATAGGACTTCGACGGAGGTGTATGAGTGTGTGATGTATTATGGCGCGAATCGGGATGAAACGTATTGGGATGTGGTGGGAGGGGATGTAGAGGAGGGGTATGGGTATAGTACATGAGGTGGTGGAGCACTGGTGAAGGCTGTGTGCCGCAACCCACGGGCCTGCCCATGAGCTGGAGGTTTGTTGACACTCAAATTCAGTATCGGCTTGCCTCGCAGCGAAAGATCGACCACTCATGCTACTATATGTCCACTATGCCGCTGTCGGTGCCGCGACGCTGTTGCCTGTAGCATGCCCATTCCCATTAGCATGTTCGCTTCCGTTCGCGATGCCATTCCCATTCGCATTGGTAGCTCCGTTGACACTTTCCTCCCTCTGCTTGATCCCTGCCCGAACACGCGGCAAGATGTGTCGCCCATAGTCAATGGCATCATTCAGATTATCATACCCACGGATGGAGATGAGATCGCATCCGAGATCCACGTAGTCCAGGATAGACTCCGCAACCACGTCCCAGGATCCAACAAGCGCCGTCGAGGCTCCGCGAGCATTTGTCGCAGTCACAGTGGGGTACCATAAAGCACGGTCCTGTACCTTGCCTTTCTCAGCGATCTCGAGCAGGCGCTTCGAGCCCTCATTCTGAGGCGTAACGCCAGCTTGTACCGGTCTTCCTCGTGGATCGGAAGAGTTGCCTCTGAGCGCAGCCAGTGTCTTGTGTGCCTTGACCCACGCGAGGTCATCAGTCTCTGCTACGATAGGTCTGAACGTCACCCAGATCCTTGGCCACTCGTTGCGGGGTCGACCAGCTTTCTCGGCCTCGCCGTAGATGCGGTCAATCTGCTGCTTCGTCTCCTTCAAAGGCTCGCCCCACAGGCCGAAGATGTCGCCCAGCGAGCCACCGACACGGTACGCTTCGTCTGAGCTGCCACCGACTGAGATGGGAATCGACGAGCCGTTCACTGGCTTTACACGAGAGGCGAAGTTCTTGAACTGGTAGTGCTCGCCCTCCCAGTCGAAAGCCTCGGTGGAAGCCCAAGCACGTTTCAGGATCTTGATGTACTCCTCTAGTCTGGAATAGCGCTTGTCTTTGACCAGAAGGTCGCCCTCGCGTGCTTGGTCCTGATCGCTGCCTCCAGCGATAAAGTGGACTACCGCGCGACCCCTGCTGAGCTGATCAAGGGTCGCAAGGGCTTTGGCGGCGACTGTGGGATACATAGTATTTGGCCGCAGAGCCACGATAACTTGCAATTTCTTGGTGTGCGCCGCAATATGCGCTGCTTGGGTGAAGGGATCAAATCCGCCCGAATCATAGGGCTGCAGCGTGTAGTTGATGTCGTAATCATCGAGGTTCCTGGCATATCGCGCCAGATAGTCGGGATCTATTGGTGCGCCTGGGATTGGGTTGAGCTCTGTGGACGCATTTGGAAACGCGAGGGAGATGAACTCGACAGGCATCTTCGCAAGCCGCTGTAAATGCAGTTTCGAAGGAGTGGAACAGAAAGTATGGGTGTCGAGAGATTAGGAGAGTGGCTGAAATCTTCACTCAAACTCGCACTTCTTACCTCTGCGTTCGTGGCCGGAGCTGTTGTATGGCGATGGCAAGCTTGTCGAGCACGCCATTTGATAATGCAGCCGATGCTCGGAGTGCTTACATATCGCTCTGAAGATACTGCGCGGCGATCTACCACCGCGAGCGCAGATGTAGACCTTCGCAATGTCTTTGTGGCATGCTCTGGTGGTGTGTCGTGAACATCGATACACTCAGCTCTTTGGCGGACGTCGAGCCGAAGACGGGAATTGGGCGGATGCCTCTTGCTCACGCGTCGAAGCAATATATCAACTTTAAGACCTCCCCTCATCCACACGTCCATTCAAGTGACAGCCTGGTAGCTCCAAAGATGCAGCGTTTGACAGTTGTTTGATAACTAATAGTCTCAGGAAGCAATGACGCTTTCTCGCCTCGCAGAAGCCTTGCAACAGCAGGTGGACCGTGCATGTCAGGGCCTTTGAGTCTTGCGCAACCCCCTCCCGGACGATCTGGAGGCACGAGAAATGTAGCATATGCATCTACGTCTCGCTTCACACCTGCCACCCAATACAACGGAGTTGCTGATCCACGAGGGTATGGTAAGTGGCGTCGTCACTATTGTCCGTCGATCGGAAGAGTGCCGATGAGGTCTTGACTACCTAGTACCACCGATACGCACAGCACGGCATTGGTAGCAGCTGCTTATCTCTCTACAGGACCACACACGTGAGGCACATTCTCTCGACTTCTCTCAGCAGTCATCACTGCTGGATCAATATTCACAAGAGTCAAGCGCCGCCGAGCTTACCACGATCAAATCCCATGCACACATCATAATCACAGGCTCCGCACAAGCAGCGCCGCCAACACAGCCCATAGCGCCCAGCTCCCATTGCCCACTCCGAGTCCGTGCCCATCTGAAGTCGCCGCCTTGTTGCATGTAGCGATAGACGGCCTACTAGTCGAGTTTGCCGCCATCATTGCGCAGGAGCCGAAGGTGGAGCTGCTAATCGGCTGGCAGTACTGGAGGCAGCTATTGTAGGCCATGACAGGGCCGGAGCAGCACTGAGAAAGAGTCTGCCAGGGACTTTCCGAAGGAAACGGCACGCCGCAGAGCGCTGTGCTGCTGTCGTAAAAGAGGCCGGGGATGTCGCTTTCGGCAAGTGCGCTGGCAGGGCAGCTCGCTAAGTACTTATCAGTGGTGAAGGTAGTAAGGTTGAGTGGGTCAGATCGTACTGCTGTTGCGTGCCATGGTGATCCGACTCTGTGTGAAAGCTAGAAGTCACGGATGTGTACGTTTGCAGAAGACGGTGGCGGTATCGTCGTAGTGCGATTTCCCAAGCAATGTACCAGGCGCCCGTCGCGATAGTCACAGGTTGAAAACTAACACGCGGCAGCGTGAACAAAGCAAATGATCTCATCACATTCATGTACCATTGGATCGTCGTGCCAACTGTTACAGCGCATATCGCGCCTCATCCTTCGCACAACTCTAGCGACTCTAGCGGAAACCTTCGGCGTGGCAAAGTCAAGTCAGGACTGGGCTGGTCCGTACCTAAACACCAAAACTGCACATCGCAGGATTAAAATTGCTGGCTAACAGACCCTACGGTCTACACAAACTTGCCAATACGCGAAAATCTCGCATGGAGGCTCCCAAAAACTATCTGGTCAACGCCTTCTCGAACCGACCCCCAAGCCTCCTCTGTCTCTCAGCGGCACCTGTCGTCATCTGCCGCGGATGCTACCTTCGCAGATGGAAGATATGAGCCAACACCAATAGCAGAAGAAGACCACTTCCCTCCGCTCGAAGACTTCCAGCAGCGTTGGGTCGCCTCGTGTTACAGGTGACCCCGAACCCTGTAATTAGGGCCATTCCTGGTGACTTCCATCGCGCATCTCGACATCGGGGAAGTTGAGTTGGAGATCGGGCGACAGTATTGAAAGCAGCCGTTGTACACCGAAAGTGGCCCTGCGCAACAGCGCTCAAGCAGAGGCGAAGGCTGCCCAGTGATGGACATGCCACAAAGATATTCGTCCGTTTCATCGAACCATGGCGGGCGGTCTCCCGGGTCTACGAAAGTACTGAAGCAATTCGCTGCCAATTGTCAGTCCAGCGAGCAGCGCGATCGGTGAATAGGGATACTGTAGTTCCTCTGAAATTGACCAAGTCGTTGAGCCATTCTGCTCGGCTTGGGTCTCCGTTCGTACTGCCTCGACATTCGTCGCGAGCGGTGTCACTACTTCGTGAGATGGATTGTTTGACGAGACGGTGCCTAAAGGAAGCTCCCTCGAGAAGATGGACGAGTGATTACTTAGTCTTCTATGCGCCGACCGGAATGACTGCTTCGCCGCTCGATTGCACCGTCGCCAAGCATGCTTGCCGCCCGTGAAGGCCAAGCTACACTCGCGCTGCTACCAAATACCTCAACTAACGTGCGCGAAAGGCGTAGTACGCAATCACATTACCTGGGTTCTCATCAAGCAGAAACAAACTGGTCTTCGGCGGTTGTGTAACCGCTTTGGTTGACAGAGATTCCCGTACCTGCAGTAGCGCCTTGGCGAAGTGCTGCATCGATGGATCTGACTCCTCACCTCTCATATACAAATACCTGGTCTTGTATCCGAAGCCAGCGACACCTACCATGCCGCAGCCAGTCTTCGCGCGGACCCAGCGTGCTCTTCACATCTGGCCTGGCATTCGCCCCTGCTGCGCAGAATGAGGATTTCGGCTTGATTGAGCGCCGATTTAAAGCTGATGCTGTCCCTCGTCTCCCTCGTCTACGATGAAGCTCACGAACAGCCTCTACTGTCTGACACGGCATGCAATACCGCTGCGCAACTAGACAAGCTACCGCAAGGCCTTGTACTGGTCATCTCCCAAAGAACAGCCTTATGAGCGTGCCGGCTCGAGGGGCGAGGCGCGAAGCGATTCAAGAGTACTTGATCGCCGTGTCGAGATCTAGTTACTTTGGCCTACGCCTATGACCTTACTCTGTCGCACTAGCTGGGAACTACTATACATGCCCCCTCAAAGATCACGTCGAGGTTCGTGGAAGCATGGACTACTGTGCTCTACTTCGTCTCCGCATGGCCAGACTTCGTTTACACCGTGTGATAGGGCTGTATGCGCTGGCGTAGCCAAACAAGGTAGGCTACAAGAGATTGCTGCGTGTATTTGTTCGAGTAAAGTGCCATGCTTTGTCCTACACTACACATACATTACTGTTCTCGGTTCTAGTAAGCAGCGTAGCGAATCGTCATGGCTGCGAAGCGAATCCAGGACCTTGCTTGGTGGACGATGCCTCTGCTAATCTTGCGAGTTATACTGTTGGCGGGCTTCGTGTCGCTTGCAACAGCCGTGCCCTCGAACGTCACTCACGCACTGCAGTCCCGCGTTCAGGTTCCAGCTTTTGAGTGGACTGCCTGGGGCGACTCGTTCGCGAGCGGTATCGGAGCCGGAGATCTCATCGAATGGGGAGAGTGCTGGCGGGGCACAGGGGCATACTCACAGCAGTTGGAGGCGGTCCCGGCTGGTGGCAAGCTTCCTGGAGCCCCAGAAAACTCGGAAGCTCAATCACTGCGCGTGCTCTGGTTCCACGACGGCAATAGCACTGGCGACACAATTCCGCGAGGTTGGAGTAGACCCTCCCATAACGGATCCGCACTGGGGTAATGATCCCTTCCCATACGGGAGTGCCATCCCCGCTGACAAGTCATCCAGGTATTCGACCAACAGTCGGGCAACCTCGTTTTGGTACACTGACCATTGGTGGAGTCAACGTCCAGTTTCCTGAGATCTTGAGATCATGCATCTACGACCTAGTACCAGTAGGACCTTGCGAAGAGCAACTCTCTGATACGTGGCAATTACTGCGTGCACCAGAGATGGTGACAGTAATTGAACAGGTTATCAACACTGCTATTCGAGCTGGTCGAAAGCAATATTGGGGTAGCAGATTCAAGCTTCACGTAACAGGCTACAATACCTTCTTCAACGCTGATACGGAGATTTGCAGCAACGGGACTTTCAGTATTTGGGGCTAACCCAATAAGAACGCTCTTCTGCTCACCAAAGAACTTCGCCACGAGTTCAATACGATGACAGCAGCTCTCAACAAAGTCATACAGCAAGCTGTCGCGCGTCAGACGCCATAGGGTGCAATTCATGTCGATTGGCAGAATCCTGACGCGTTTGCTAAGCATCGATTCTGCGAGCCGACGGTCGTGGAACCCGACAAGCACCGCGGAGACACATGGTTCTTCCACCTTTCACGCATCTGCGATACCCCTACCAAATGGTGCGAGGCACATTGCCGGGCTTTATACCATCATGTCAAGTCATGCAAGCAATTACAGATCAAGTATCAGACCGACCCAATGAGCATGGCACGCGGCAGGAACAATGCGCTTTGGGACCCGCTGTCAGTCCTTTCGAATGACTCGGACGTCCATGTCGTCATGCTATCAGAAATTGGCCGCATCTTCCATCCTACATACGAGGCACACACTCACATCCGCGATGTCATAGAGGGGATGCTTGATCTGGACGCGGTACAGATCTTCACAGCACCGCCGATCATCGCGACTAATGTGACTTTGCCGAAGCCTACGAAGACCAATGTCGTTCGTCCGACTTGGATCTTGTTGCGCTATTCATCAGACACTATCGCTTCGAGTCCCACACCTACATCAGCGTCGGCAGGCATGTCACCATCAGCTCCAGCGCCAGTGGCCACTTCGGCATCTCCATCAGCCATCGCACCACTACTCATACCTCAGCCCGCGTTGTCAGCGTCCAACATTATGCCACCTGCTTCTATGTGTGTTGGCTACAAATTCTGGTTTACCCACTTCGAGATATTGGGCAGCTTCGCTGGCGCTGCCATCGGCCAGGATGATCAGGACGGTGTGAGTGGTCTAGGCCTGCTTGAGCAGCTAAGACGTTGCGGTCCGGTGACCCAGTGGCACTTCCATTCAAGATACAATGCAAGCGACTATGCTTGGCAGGCCACTGGACGACTGTTTGTGACGTTTCGTGCTGGCTGCATCAGACGAGCCATACATTCTGCAGGCGGTCCCGAAGTCGATATGCAAGGCTGCTACCACGAGGCGTCAATGAACTCGAAGCGGGATGTTACTGGTCGCGCTGGAGTCGCATTAAATGCGCGACAGAAGATGCCCACCCCGACCGGGCACCCAAATCCAGGTTCTCAGGCATCTTCATGGATCGCCGCTGCCACAAACGCGTTATGAGGCCCGGGTGTAAATTGGGTAGCCAAAGTCACGATCTTCACAGTTACCATAGTGATTGACAATAGGACTATTCATGGCGAAGATATGGCGAAGATGGCCCAAGAGTCGATTCCTCTCCATGGTTCGTCCGCACCAGCTAAGGCCCCGTTGTCGATACCATTCTCCCTCAGCGCAAATCTAGCAACCTTCACTCGGTCGTGGCACCACCTTCCGACTGCAGCCCCCCCGCCAGTCCATCTGCCAGTCCCAGTATCGAATTGGATACCCGACCCCACTGTCTAGCAATGCGATACTTGATGGCGTGGGATCTACACCGACTTTCAGATCGCTGGTTATGACTTCATCAAGCCAACGTTTGGTCACGGCGACGGTCTCAAACATCAGATCAAGAAATGTGGCGTGTTGACTGAATGGTCTCTATATACTCCCAACTCGGGCAACACGTTCGTGGCGACAGGACGGCTTCCTCCATTCACGGCGCATTGTTTGACCAACGCGATATCTCGGGCGGGCGGCCCGGAGGGCTGGGGCCAACCAGGTATGTGGTGTA
Organism: Cryoendolithus antarcticus; assembly: GCA_002077065.1. Lineage (NCBI taxonomy): Eukaryota > Fungi > Ascomycota > Dothideomycetes > Cladosporiales > Cladosporiaceae > Cryoendolithus > Cryoendolithus antarcticus. The sequence continues at coordinate 907,195 of NAJO01000016.1, forward strand.
CGGGTATTTGGCCACCCTTCGCGGCGTACCGGGTATGGGTGTCAACACGAAGATGGCAAGCTTGGTCACCACGTTCCCTGGAACCTAAGATAGCTTCTTTTCATGGGTGCTTGAAGCAGGTTTGGGTGTGTGCCGCGTAGCTCGTACTTGGCCCGTATTGTGTGGCCCGACAGAGCTGATCTCATTTGCGGAAATCCTTAGTTGGCTTTCCTAAAACAGCGGGGCACGAGCAAGCACGAGGACAGTGCATAGAGCGAGATTGAACTTACATAGTCATCTTGCAGATAGCTCGATGCGTATCATGTCGCTCTGTTTTTGGCTGTTCACTCATGTTGCCACTTCATGTCGATCACTCACCCACCACGTCGACAGTGCCTCCAGAAAGCTCCGATACCCTGCCTTATAGAACTTCGGCACTGACGATGACTTCCCATCCGCTACAAGAGACGCCGGCAAGTTCCCACTGAGCGATGCAGCATTCTTCTCATCACCGCTGTAGCTCCCCCGACTCGCCGCCTCTCCCGTCTTGGCCCTGACCTTATTCCTCATATCATCCCACAGCATCCCAGCGGCAAGTACAATCGCGAACGCCAGAATCGCACAGCCGGTATCGAACGCTCTTCGGTACCTCGGACTGTCATCGCTCCTGAAGAGCTGTGCGCCGTAAATTCCAGCGACATTGCCGCCAAAGATGACCATAGCCATGGCAAGCGCCCCTTCCTCGGAGTCTGTGCAGGCGAGTGACAATCATGAGATGTTGAGCGGGTGGGAGAAGGTGCCGAAGACTTGAGTCCAGACTACGCCGAAGTAGCTGAGGCCTTGGTTTGGGAACTCGGTGAAGATGCAATTGAAGATGTAGCCGATGAGATGACAGGTCAGGCCGACTGTGGCGATTTCGCCTCGACGGTTGCTGCGGGTAAGCGGGATTAGTGCTTTTGTTCTCGGTGCCTTAGGGATGGACGAGGGAACGTACTAGCGATCAGAGATCTAGCTGAAGCCGAAGGAGACGGGGATCTGGAGGAAGACACCAACGGAGGCGAGAGCGTTGGCCGAGAGTGCTTCGAAGCCGAAGCCGCGGACCAGAGTCGGTGCATAGGTATCAAAGCCACGTTGCGGGCCGTTGTTGCAAAGGGTGATAAGTACATGGACGTACATTCTCCAGCTGGTGAACTATGGCACAGATTAGTGATGACAGCAGTGAGCTTGCTTGGGTAGAACCCCCACAGCTTTCTTGAAGCCGGCTCTGCCAATTTTCCTCTTCTTTCGACCTTTGGCTAGTGGGAGAACATGTCAGCAGGTTGCTTCTGCGCGATTGCGTGCATTTACCCACCAGGGTCGTCGAGGTATACCCTTGACCGAAGTATGTGCACTTCTCGCTCAGTGAAGATGCGGAATCTTCGGCAGAAAGGTACTACGTGGATTTTGGAACGAGTCTGGCAAATAGAATCCTAAGATGAAGCCGCACGCGATAGTGAAGATACCCCTGCAGTCGTATCAATATATATCAGGTAGATATGCCGCGGAGATACTGACATTAGGAACAAGAGCCAGAACCATCCAGGCCTGCCTGCTACGCCGCGCATGTGCAGTATGCTGGAGAGCGGTGTCAGTCTCGCCACCTTACTTTGCACGCGCACATTGCTCACCCGTAAGCCAGTAGCTTCGCCGAAGCCTGCCCAAATTGATTGCCGAAGTAGAAGAACATGACCCGCTTTGCCGTCTCTTTCCTCGTATACCATGCCGACAGCGTCCACAGCCCTCCAGGTATGAAGCCTGACTCAGTAATCCCCAGCAACAGCCGTGTTGTGATAAAACCAGCGTAATTCGTCTGAAAGGACTGGAAAGTACTGACGATACCGAACAAGAACAGCTGCAGTGTGAGCCATTTGCCAGGTCCGACACGATACAGGATCATATTCGACGGGATCTCGAACAGTACAATACCGAGGGAGAGCATCTGCTGCCCGATGTTGAACCGGTATTGCGTGATGCCGATGTCCTCGATGAAGTTGTCTGTGATGGCGTTCGCCATGTTGCCACGGTCAAGCTGTAGGCAGAAGAAGCCCATCGTGAGCAGTGGCATGATGACAAGATCGAGCTTGCGTTTGGCGGCTTTCCCCTCTGCGGGCGTCCAGTCGCGCTGCAGTGCGAGATGTTGTTCATCTTCGGGAATGGGAGGAGTGGTGTCGGTGTCCCGAGAGGTGACGGACTTCGCCTTGTTGGCTTTGAAGAACCCCATCGTGATGGTAGTCTCTATATGAGACTAAATGGAGCTGGTAGAGGGAGATGCGCATGAGCAGGGACTTTGTACCTACCGCAATCGAGTACGACTTCGGTCTCGACATCACGCCATTGTTTTGCTTTCTCTTCGTGGCTGGGCCATTTGATGAAGCAGCGAGCCCAAGACTTGAAGCCTTCTGGGCGAGCGTGGCCTCTCGCTGGCGAGATCGCAAACTGCGAATATGTGGCATATCGTTAATTCGAGATCGCTGTCGGCGCGGTCATACCAAGAGGTAGACGGGACGGAATCGAAGCCATCGCCCAACGTGAAGCTGTGAGCAACAGCTGGCGAATGTGAGCTTCCAGGGCGAGGTGTCTATTCGTTGCAGGGCGCCAATGGTCTGCCAACATTGGCAGGTCCACTTCATGGTGTCAGTAACAAACTCCAAATGGTGGTAATGTCTGGATGCCAATGCCAGAGCAAGGCATTGTGCACTTGGCAAGATGAATCGGATCGCTTGGCTCGAGCACGCCGTACTCCCGGGAGTGGGAAAGTACACGTGACCTACAGTCCTCAGTCGCGACTTCCTCACTGCGACTCCGCGCGCTAAATCCGACATGACTTCGTCCTCCACGTCGTGCACTGCAAAGCCAGCGGTCGTGCTATCGTGTTCGCCGTTGGTATACTAGCACTTCCACTACACAGATTGCATCTTCGTTTTTTGTCTTGTGTATAGCGCGGTCTATACCCGAAAGCTGATGTCGTTAGAGTGCACGAATGTGGCACCAGCATGGGTTCAAAGACAGATTCCAAAGTAGCCTCTCATGCCAACGGTCGGCAGACCTCCGACAAAAGGGTACTTCTGCTATCCTGAAAAGCGCATAGCACTACCAATGCGGGTATCCCAAATGCACATGCTGCGCGATTACCCATATCGTTTTGCCATATACACTCGCCCTTCCAAGACACTCACCCAGTACTTTACATGACCACACAAATACCGCAGCAGTTGCTGAGACTGGGCTTCTTGCCTTGCTGCTGCGGCTCTTGATAACCCATTTGCTGTTGCTGATAGCCCATCTGCTGCTGTGCGCCACCATATTGCTGTTGTTGCTGCTGATGCTGCTGGCCGCCAGGGAAACCACCACCTGCAGCATTCGCGTACGAATACTGCGGCGCGTTGCCCATCGGGTAAGCAGACTGATAATGCGGCTGTCCGTATTGCTGGTGCTGCGGCTCATGATGTTGCTGGTAATTGTATGCAGGCATCTGTGGTGGTGCGTGCTGGCCAGGCCGGAGGTCAATATACATGCGACCCTCGTTGTGCTCGGTGTTGTATTGCAGGCCTAATTCCTGGCAGACCTGTTCGACTCGTGGCTTGATCTTCTGGACATGTCCAGGACTGTGATTCCCCTTTCCGACAATCACATGGAGATGCTGCTGCCCAGTGCTTTGCGCATATCGGATGCGCTGTTCAACGATCTCCTCTGCTTCCTCCACGAATTGACCGTGGAGATCTATCGTATCGCTCGCAACTTTTCCTACAGCATTGTTCTCACGAAAGATGAATTCGGAAGCTTGCTTATTGTAGCGATCTGCAGCTGCAGCGTGCTCCTTCGATTTCTCTGACATGTCGTGCGCCTTAGAGCCGTCGCCATGATCGTAAGCTTGTCGCGCTTCGGCGGCGAAATGTTGATGTTGGCCTTGCTCCTTGCGTGCCAAGTCGCGTAAGCGATCGTACTCCTGTTCCGAGTTGGAAGATGGGCCATGGTTGAAGGCTAGGGAGTAAAGTCAGCTTAGCGAATTGGCACTGTGAGTGCCGTATCTTGCATACCCTGGCCGCCCAAGCGTGTGCTATTCATGATCAGGACTGCTGACTAGCGATATAATGAACGTGTGTGCCCGGCTCCGAGGCTACAGTGATTCTTGAGGCATTGAGTGTGAGGTCGCGTTGCGCGTTATCAGAGCCATTGCGCACAGACCAAGTGACTTTCCTGCAATGTCGCCCAGAGCTGCACCACATGATGAGATCGATGCTCAATCAACAGGTTTCGCGGCAATGCTGCGATTTCAAGCTTTTGACATCTAGATCGGCGGCGTTAGGGTTGCAGACGTCGTCAAATGGCACGTTTCGCCTGCAAGAGGCATGCAACATTCAGCTGATGGTTTGCCGTGTGCCCGACGAAACGCGGCTCTACTTTGTATCGTTGATGGGTTGATATTGAGCTAATGTGCAACTAAATACACAGGAGACGACCGAGCTCTTCTGCGGCGATGATTGAATGACCTGGGACCTGGCCAGCGAATGCCCGATGCAGGACACTTGCTCGGCCACGGTATCCTGTCGCTCCTCGTCTCGTGTATCCCTCCGTAAATGATGGAGTGTTTGAGAATTGCTCTATTCTTGTAGCAGCGGACTAGCAATTTTACGCTTTTACACGGCTGGATGTTTAGCCATAGCGTCTTGCGATGAGAGTAAGTCAGACACAAAAGCTTGGCTTCGCATTGCTGCCGTGCTCTCATCTCGACGGCCAGCTGACATTGTCCCGGTCCTCCGACACGACCTCAAACTCGATGTCTTGTCGTATCACATCTCTGGTCAATCCCTTGACACTCTCGCTCTCGGGAGTCAAGTCTTTCGCACGGCCGCCCCTCACCCTCGCGACATTGGGAATGGCACCTCCCATATTTGCATAGCTCTCCCTCTTCTCATTGGACTGACTGTTCCTAGTTTCCGAAATCTTGCTTCCGATCGCATCCCGTCTTGCTGTCAATCCGAATCGACCTGCGACCACACTGCCAAGTTTACTCCTTCCTGCACTACCGAAGCTCATCATCCGAGTCTCTTTGCCGCCGGAGTGGGTCATCTCGTACGTCTCCGAGATAGTGACGCCCATCAGGCCGGACTGCACCTCCATGAAGAATCTTTTCGTCGAGGGCACACAAGCCGTGATGATGGATACATTGAGCAGGACTTGTGCCCAGATCGTTGGCCTGACTGCGTACCAGCTGCGATCTTCGGGGTGAGCATAGTAGGTGCGATCGCCCACGAGCGCAAGAATGGCAAACGGAATGGTTGCCAACCGTAGGCCGAAGAGTGCGGAAACGGTGACCTTCTTTCGGATGGCAGTCTGCACGCCGGACATCATCCATGATGCAAGACCGACGACCGCGATGTCTGTGAGGATATTCAAAATGCAGATGTAGGTCTGCAAAGCGAGTTGTTGGACGCACGTGGATCCCGTTCGATCGTACGTCGTCCATGGTTGTGGCAGACTGCATTAGAAGGCCAGTGCAAATGCGCTCGAGACGCACCAAAGGCCGATGACACCCAGAAGGACGTAGCACCCAATTCTCACCGGCTTCAGCGGTCGGATATGGGTGATCAATGCAACGATAGACACCTTGGCCGCGGTGAGGGCTAGTATCATGATGATTGCGGCAACATAGGTAGCCTGACCACACAAAGATCAGCTCGATGTGACTTCTAGCTTGCATGCGGTTCGCCGACAGACCTTGCCGGTTCGCTCAGCTTGCGAGGCCTCGAGTAATGCGGCTTTGCGTCCCAGACCACTCCGCACAGCCAATGTCAGAGCAATGGCTTGAGCGATCGCCAATGTCTACCGGCCAAGTCAGCTCCGACGACCCACTAACTGAACAAATCATCATGTCCATACTATGGCTGCCAACATCAACCAATCGGTCACGGCCAACTTCCTGGCGGTCGACAAGCGCGTCCATACTTTCACAGCTGCTGATAGACAGCTAGCTATGAGGCATATGTAGGTCGCGACGATGATCAGCGGACCATGATCGGTACTGGATAATTCAGCGAACGGCGACGACTCGTCAGTCGTAGCCATTACTTGTCGTTCAGTGATGCTGATGTGCCAGCGAATAGCTGTTCGAGTTCAACGGACTCGAGGAAGCTGCATGCTTTACGAGGCCAGCAGTACAGAGGTGGCATCTCTTGGTGCACCCGAGCAACGGCCAGGACGCACGATCGACATAGACCGGGCGTTCTAGCTCTCGATCATTTCAAACCATGCTTTGTGACGGCAGACAGTGCGTGCTGTGCGCCCCCACGTATATAGACTTTATTCGCGAATGACTGAGCCATGCCAGGTTGCGGAGATAGCTGGTCTTTGTCGCAGACGAGGCCACGATGCTCGTGCGTTTCCTGCCTAGCGCCATGTTTGGTGTAGCGATCATGCTGCTCTCCGCCATTGAGTGGCGCGAGATGGCGTTCCCCAAGACTCTAAGTGTCACGAATCCCGGGTCTCCGGCACTTTGTATTGGCCTGGTGAGTTCTCTTATCGCAGTGGACGGCAATGCCCTGCACGTGTTTAGCTCAGAGCTAATTCCCGCGTGTGTACGCTCCGAGCTCCGCTTCATGCTAGTGAAACCTAGGACTCCCGCCCCGGCAGCCCCACGCTCCGTTCCCACCCCTGCCTTGTCTTAGTTTTGGCTTCGAGAGTACTGTATTGAGTGCTTCACTTCGCAGAAGCTGTATTGATCTCAAGTGCATTCGTCCAAAGTATGGCTCCGTTCGCGACCGATCCTGTGGTGAGATCACTGCCGTGTGGATTGCACACGACGCTCGAGTACCTGCACGTTGCAGCAGCCGTTACGGTTGCGCGTCTCGTGCATTCGTCGAAGCTGCGTATGCGGTGTCGGGCTAGCGGCATTTTGTCAGATGTGGGATGGAGCGCACCCAGGCATTCGGATCTGGAGTAGCCATTGAGGGGCTTGCTGCGATACGCGCTGCCCTGGCTCGAGCGCATGGATACCGACTGGATTGATTCGTCAGACGTGGCAGCGCCTCGTGAGGGTGCATGTCGATCGCTCACCATCGGCAGTTCCTCCAGATAGGACCTTCTCCCGGAGGTAACACAGGCGCACGTGGAACCGAGCTTTTGTCTCCACTGCTTGCATCTCTTCCACTTCTGCATCTCTCTGGAGTAGCAGAGGGCTGCTGTCTCTTTACTCGCCGCGTCACTCACATCCTGTGGCAGATATGGAGGACTATGAGCTACGAGAAGCCAAGCTCGGCGCTCACGCGAGCGTCGATGAGTATATGGTGGCTAATGCTTATCCAGGGCAGAGAACGGAGCAGACAAGAGATACTCGGACTCGAGTTCGAGTAAGCGCATAGCATCGCGCGTGGCATGGCTGACCGAGACTGATATGCTCGCAGCGTGTGTTCAGCTTTGCTCAGATCTTCTTCTTCGCACTTACTTACATGTCAAGCTGGGAGACCATGGCATTGTAAGGCTGACTGCACGGCTCGTGCTATAGAACCAATACTGAGACTTGCGGATAGGAATTTGCAAGCTACATTGAACAACGGCGGTCCGCGCGCTCTAGCATGGGGGATCATCATTGTTGTCGCAGGCGCTCTCGCACAATCCGCGTCTCTAGCTGAGATGGCATCCGCACAACCGATCGCTGGAGCTCAATACGTGGGTCTTACTGAGCACATCTCTGCCTTGTGCATGACTTGCCATGCGTAAATGGACGTACCTGAGTACCACTGCTTACTGACGCCCTACACAGCACTGGACCAACACCTTCGCACCAGTACGGCAAAGGAGATTCATCACCTGGATGCAAGGCTGGATCACCTGGTTCGCATGGGTTTCGACTCTAGCTGGCGTCGCCAATACCTCTGCCTACATGCTGCAGAGTTTAGTGGTCGCCAACTACCCCAACTATGTCCCCGAGGCGTACCATGTTACGCTTATCATCTTCGCGCTGCTCATTGTGGAGGGACTGATGAACATGTATACGTGGGTCCTGATTCCTTGGATCGAGCTGTTGGCTGGTGTACTGCACATACTGCTCTTCGTTATCTTCGTGGTCGTCCTGGTCACATTGGCTCCGAGACACAATGCCGACTTTGTCTTCACGCAACAAGCGAGCAACACCGGCTGGTCCAATGCCTTCATCTCCTTCAACCTGGGTTTGATGACTCCCACATGGGGTTTTGTCGGTAAGTCGACTTTCGTCCTTGTCTCGACCCACAATGAGCTGACAAAGTCTTCAGGCTTCGACGGCGCAGTCCACATGTCCGAAGAAGTCCGGAAAGCCCGCCACGCCGTCCCCCGTGCAATGTTCTGGACCATCGCTCTCAATGGCGTTCTAGCCTACGCAATCATCCTGGTAATGCTCTACTGCCTGGGCGACATGGATGCCGCGCTTGCGGCGCCCTTCCCGATTATTGAGATCTGCACGCAAGCGACCGGGAGCGTCAAAGCAGCCACTGCAATGGTCTGCGGGCTTCTCATCATATCAGTCGCTGTCACGCTTGGCTCTATTGCGTCTGCTTCCCGTCTGACTTGGGCATGGGCTCGCGACGGTGGGCTGCCGGCTTGGTTCTCGCATATCAGTCCCCGGCATCGGGTGCCGACGAGATCCATCTGGCTGCCGATCTTCATCGTCATGTGCTTAGCATGCCTGAACATTGCCTCGTACGCTGCGTTCGGGGCCTTCATCGCGCTCGCCTCGCTTGCGCTCTTCATCTCCTACATGATCGCTATAGGCTGCATGCTGCAAGCTCGCCTTCGCAAGCAGGTGGTCTTCGGCGGCTGGACGCTCGGGAGATGGGGTGTGCCCATCAATGCTTTCGCCTTGGTGTACAGTGGCTGGATGTCCGTGTTCTTCTGCTTCCCGCAGTACGTGCCTGTGGAAGGGACGAACTTCAACTACGCGCTGCCGATCTTTGCGTTTGTGGTGTTCGTTGCGTTGGGGCTGTGGTTTGGGTGGGCAAGGAAGAGGTGGCCGGGTTTGAACAAGGAGATCATTGACGCTGTAATGGCAGACTCTGATCGAGCGGCCAAAGACTAGAGGATTACGAAATTTGTGTACAGCGAAAATGAAATACGGGTAGTACACATCTTACGGTTCACGAGCGCTCCACAGGTCCCAGTCTCACTATGATCATCTGAAAGTGCAGTTGCTACACAGTAACGTCTGCAGAGTCTGCAATGGGGAATCGTGAGTGTCAATCTGTACTACTCATCCGATCGCGATGCCCTCAGTATCAACTCCAGTTGGCAGCCAGCCGGACTGGTACGCCAGAAACCCCACACGATGCCGCCCAGATATCTCCCACGCACCAAGTCATACGGTAAAGACAGTCATGAACCTCTCCACTCCTCCAACCTACTTACAGATAGAACATCACATCGTCCAAGTTCGGATGCCACAGGTTCCTCCTCGGCTGCCCGTACTTCTGCAGGTTGTCGCTGCGCGGCCGCCAGAAGATGCTGCTGTCAACGAAGATGCGCACCGCAACCTTGTACTGCTCAAAGCCCTCGCCAGTGTTCTGATCTCTGAACTTGACCTCATTTCTGCCCATCAGCCAATCACGCAGCCAAGCTCTACCACGATCGCACAGCCGATCGGCGTAGTAAGCCGGCGAGCAGTAAGACACACCTCTAGTCGCACGAGCGTAGACGTAGCAAAGTGCGTGGGTGATGCCTTGTAGCTCATCGGAGTCCAGACCCATGTGGTTCATGAGGACGAAGTAGTGCGCTGGACGACCAGTGCCTTGGAGCGGCTTGTGAGACCGGAGGTAGAAGTCAAGGCTGTGCGGATGGGTGATGTCGGTGTCAACCACGAAGCCAGGGAGGATGTTGCCGTTTTGGCGATCGAGCTTCTGGACGTCCGTCCTGAAGAACGTCCGGCCCACATTGGTGAAAGGACTGCCGGCTTCCATCCTGCGGCGCTCTGCCAGGCTGGTTGCAGCCTGGCGAGCTTCGTCCTGCGTCAGTGGGCTCTTGAATGTGTCACAGTCGTTTTCGGCAAAGAAGCGAACATGATGCCTCTTCCCAACCACCACGAAGGTCAAGTTGAACTCCGACTTCGGCTGCTGAAGCTGAGTGTATTGACCCTGCTGAGCGAGGTAGGCGTGCGCTGCATCGTATCCCTGCTGGACTTGAGGTATCTCAAATTCACGGACTTGGCGATACTGCGACTCACTTACGCCATCGCGGTAGAACAGCACCGAGGTGGGCATTTTGCCGCTGCGAGCCACCGCCCAGTCAATGAATCGCTCTTTGGTCATGTCTGCAAGGTCGGCGATGATCTGGAGAAAGTCGATAAAGTTCAAGGCAAAGTGCGATAGGAAAGCTCTGCACATTCCTCTTGTCCCTTGAACTGCAGCCGCATGGAGCCCGGATACTTGGTGAATGCAGCATCAGTACTGCCGACCACACCGGCGATCGATGGACAACCCGCGGCGGCGCTGGCTGTCGAGTGCGCCACATCTGCGCTCAGGATTATTGTATTGTCGTTACCTGCACCTCTAGCGATAATGTCGGCAAGTCCCTGTGATTCGATATCGCGATTGACCCCGCTAGCCTTCAGGTTGAGTTTGAGTCCAACGTTGGCAATGTATTGACCTGAACTCGCGTTGTTGGCCCGAAGAGGACGCACCTTGTTGGCTAACGCACACACAACATGCAGGCCAAGACGAAGATCAGCCACTCTCTTAATCTTGGCGTACAGCTCGAATGACTTCCGCGGAAGGATAGCGAGGACGGGCACCGTCAAGTCACGTAGCAAGCCAGGCTGAGAAAAGCTCTGCAGCACATTGGACTCTGAGATACGCTCAGTGTCAGTTGAATTGCCTGCTGGCTGAGGCGTGTGGTGATCGAACACAGTGGTGGCGTTGCTTATGCCGAGAATGTTGAAGTAGTGGCGCAATGCGGTGTGCAGAGTCTGCTGATGAAGACGGTTCGGCTCACAGTCTATGTTCGTGAGTTCGAGTACCCCAATTTGACCATATGGCTGCGCCTGCTGCAGGCGCCTATCATCAAGATTCCACATAGCTTCGGAAGATGCTGGTTCCGGGATTGTAGCGCAGGTTTGGTGCACTGAGCCAGCGAGCTGGGACGGTCATGAGAGAGGTGTTGGTCTCCAACGAGAAGTTTCCGCCAGACCGAGCAGCTGCGGGCGTGCGAATGCCGAAAGCGTCGAAGCCCTCAGTCTCGATCAGATTGCGATTGAAGCGCGGTAGCTGGCAAGCGAAGCCAAGCATAGCACGAGTCTGATCTGCTGTAAGCAAACCACGAAAAAGCTGCCAAGGCCTGAATGTCAGCTGCGTCGGTAGGCAAAAGTCTGTCACCCCGTTATTCACCGTGGACTTGTCGCCGATGTTGATGAGGATGCGATCAAGATTGTTGCCACTGGTTGGGACTGCATCGACAGCTTGCCAGGTGTGTAGACGATTGACACTTGGATGGACCTCTGTGATCAGCGCCGGTCTGCGTTGCTGATTAGGCTTACTGACGAGAACCTCTCTGCCAACCAAGGAGTCGAACGTCTCACGTGGGCTATGGCTGTCTGCCTGGCGATTCTGGGCGCGACATTCGCGCATCCAATTGAGCACAGTGAGGTATTCGCGAACCAAGGCCGAACCACCAACGTGCAAGTTGTACAACAGCTCGGCTTGACCAGGTCTGAGGGAGACAGTGTAGCCCCGGAGAGCACGCATCGTCGGACCCACGGGAACCAGAGGCTGGGTTGGCAGATGAACGTAGAAGCGGTTGGCTGTCGTTGAGATGAAGTTCACACGATTGACTCTTGTCTTCGTGTGCTCGATGAGCAGTGCGTTCAGACCGCGCGCAAGTATATCGGATTGCTCGGCTGCTGTAGAAGGCCTGCCAGACTGGCCAACAATCGCGCTCATGCTCTGACTTGGGTTAAGCTGCATCTCGTAGTGGATGCGGATAGCCGTGGCAGTGACTCGCTGACCATTCCGCGCATCGATGCCACTTACTGATCCAAATTTCTGCATGTTGGGTTGAGCTAGAGGTGCTAACTGTCCCAGGCTCCAGATCAAATCAAGATCGGTCACGAAGGGTGCAGACTGCCACAAGGCTTGATAATTCGGATCAGCCCTCAGTACGTCGAACAGGACCTTGCGCTCGACCTTGTTCTTGAACAGAATCTCCTGCTGGTTTTGGGAATTGATGCCGCACAAACGTAGTTTGGTAGACCCAGATGAGGTTCGGCATCTGGCAAATCTGGACGAAGTTGGTAGTCACTGTACTCGAAGCTTGATCAAGATGATGCGTAGCACCGAAATTGTGCCGCAGACCGTACTCCTGAAATGTCTTCGAAGCCGCAGTCTGGGAAGGCTGGAGACCAGTGGCTTGGCAGATTTGCAGCGCCTCTGGTGCTTCCAATGGTGTGTGCGCTGAAATGTGGTAGTCGACTCGCCGGCCGCCTGTAGCAATGCGAACTGGTCGCCCTTGCTGAGCTGCTGCTTGTGGTGGTCGACGCGCATTGCCGTCGCGCATTGCCGTCGCGCATTGCCGTCGCGCTGTGGGCCAGCATAGGGACGATTCTGATTGGGGCATGCATTGGCCTTGTGGCCAAGCTGATTGCACTTGAAGCACTTGCCATCGGGCTTTTTACCACCTCCACCGCCATTTCCGCCGCCTCCACCATAATCACCTCCACCCCCGCCTCCGCCTCCACCATAGTAGCCAGATGGCCCAGCACGAGCTGGGCCACCGTAGCCTCCCTGATATCCGGACATAACGATGTACGAAAGCCGCTGAAGTGCGAACGAGGTACCACTGATCAGAGTTCTTGCTCTGTGAAGATTGGCTTGGATATACTGATCTGTGCTGCGTTTGCTTCGCCGCCTTGTTGCTGCCGAAAGCTTGTCTGACAATCGCTGGAGTCTCACTTGGATGAGTCAAGAACCCTTGCACAACATTGTCTTCCTTTCTCTGACTGTGATGTACGCTTGTTGGCGTCCTCTGGAGCAGCAGAGTCAGACAGAGTCATCGTGAGCTTTCCGGATTCCATCAAGCAGTGGCAAACTCTTGTGCATCGAGCAGTGGGCGGACAAAGCCGAAAACCTTTGGTGGCCCAGCCCAACGATGCAATGCAAAGGACGACTTGACTTAGGCGCGATGCGCCCAACACATCCGCCACGATAGACGAGACGAGAGAACTCAGACACTCCCTCCAGCATCCCGCCACTTCTTAATCCGCTTCTTCAAGTCCCCTTCACTTCTTTGCATGTAATTGACCTTGATGTCCCTTGCCATCCTCCCAACATCATTGCCATGCTTCCGTACGAGTGCCTCGATGAATAGCCTCTCACCCTCAGGCTGCTTTCTCACGTACTTCTTCGTAGGCATACTAGCCCTCATCTCCAGATCTCGCACAACCTCTGTCTCGCCCTCACTACGTAAATAGCTTCCCGGCTCAATGTTGCCGTGCTGATTTTCGAGCCTTGCCCACACCACCCTGCTTGCACCTCCATCCTCCTCGTCTGAGTCCAGATCATTCAATGCATCGCCCAACGGGTTTGCTCTCCCTTCAACCTCACCGCCCACAACCCTCATCTCTCCCGTGACAGGGTCCCTCTCGATTCTCGCTTCCTGCACATCGAACCGTTCCGGCCGTTTTGCAGACGAGATGCTCAACCCATCGTCCTTCTTCCTCGTCCGCAGACTCTCACCTTCCTGCAGTTGCTCCACATCCTCTGCCTTCCGCTCAATGCCACCAGTGTGCTTGTTCAGCTTTGAAGCAAGTCCAAGACGCTTGTAATTTTGCGACAGAGTGAGCGATTTGTCCCAATTCGCTGCCATTACTGGGTTCTTGTGCAGAACTTTCTTGGACTTTGGCTTGACCGCTTTGGGCGCCGCATTGCTGCGGTTCTTGCGCTTTTGTATCTCGCGACCCATTTCTGCGGTTACCTGAATAGAAAGTGATAGGGTAGTAAAGTCTGTTAGCAGTGCTATTGAAAAAGTCTGGCATGTGAAAGTCGAGATCTTGGCAGGTACCGCTCGGAGAATCTATCTACCGAAGGGGCCAACCAGACGACACTTCATCGATATTAGCACATAAGATTGACACTATCTGACCCCACATCGCGACAATGGCGACAATGAGAGTACGAGTGGCATGTATCGCCCTTCTAGCGACTTTCATTCTCACCACATATGCTCTCACCACCGAGAAGTCGGAAGTATCGATTGATGTTGGTTCACTAAGCACCAGCGAGCTGGAGCAGCAGTTGCAGGTATGGACTCTGAAAGACAGTAGTCGATCGCACACAACTGACGGGCTTCGACAGAAATGCCCAACAGTCACCTCTCTCGAGGCTCACAAAGCTCTGAGCCACTCCACTGAGCTGTCTCTGCTCCAAAGGGCTTTCAGCGCCCTCTTTCCCTTCTCCTCGCCCATGTGGAACAGCTTTGCCGCCACCGCATACATCTCTGGACCGCCCAACTTCCTGCTGGCCTTAGTACCCACGAACGTTGATCCGAGCAGTCTCAACGTCATGGTCGCGTTTGCTGTCGGAGGGTTGCTGGGCGACACACTGTTCCACTTGCTTCCCGAGATCTTCCTCGGCGAAGTCCCGCAGGGTGAGGTCAGAGTCAGACTTGTGGAGCCGAACAAGAATCTCCTGCTTGGCGTGGCGATCATGGTCGGGTTTGTGACGTTCGTAGCCATGGACAAGGGGTTGCGAATCGCTACTGGCGGGGCTGGGCATTCGCATGATCATAGCCAGGAGTCGAGCGAGATCAGCAATGGGCATCTCGGCGATGCCACGGCCAAAGCATCTGCTCTCGATAATGTATCAAACGGCTCGTTGCGGAATCGAAAGGATGCGGTGATCTCTGAGAAGCCAGCCTTGACATCACCGGCGGCTGAACCTCCGAAGAAGGAGATCAAGCTATCAGCCTATCTCAACATTATCGCAGACTTCACCCACAACATCACGGATGGTCTGGCGTTGAGCTCGAGCTTCTATGCTTCTCCAACCATTGGTGCCACGACGACACTGGCAGTCTTCTGCCACGAGATTCCCCACGAAGTAGGCGACTTCGCCCTACTCATCCAGGGAGGCATGAGCAAGAAGATGGCCATGGCCTTGCAATTCGTCACGGCACTCGGAGCAGTCCTCGGCACCTGCATTGGTGTGGCCGTGCAAGAGCTCGGCGGCAGCGCTGCTACGGCTGTCGCAGGTGCTGGCAATCAAGGCATATGGGGAACGTCACTGTCGTGGGGTGATATGCTGCTACCTTTCACAGCTGGGACGTTCCTGTATGTAGGGACTGTGGGAGTGATACCTGAGATGCTTGAGACTGGACCGAATAAGATGAAGGAATTGAGGAGTATGGCCATGCAATTTGCTGCTATGGCTGCCGGTGCTGGTATCATGCTTGGGTAAGTCTCATTCATTCATCATCGTGAATCATCCTACTAACATAAACCCCTCCAACAGTATTAGCTGGGATTAGACGCTTCAAACCGCTAGCCCAAGATGAGCTCTCCCATTGCCTGTCATCCAGTCTAAGGTCCGCTTTAAGGCGCCCTTCCAAGGTTCCAAGCCGACGCACCAACTGGGCATGTCAAGTCGTGTTGCTCCATGCCTCTCGCTGAGTTACAGTCCTGACGGTATTCGCGGCCGCTGCCGATGGCACCTCAAAGAGCCACCCCACCGTCGACACTCTCATCATTCCCACTCATAACACTTTCCCACTCCTCAGCAAAGTCCTCGTCGTCTACATCCTCCCCATCACCCTCCTCACTAAGCTCATCCTCATCCATCAACTCCGCCAGCGTCGCTCCAGCCCTCGGATGATAAGACACCCTCCCACTCCTCAACCCCTCCATACTCCCCGACCTCCCCAACCCAAGCACACTCTCTGCCTTGCGCCAACTCTTCGCGTCTTGCATCAATTGCGCCATACTCTGTGCCCTACTAAGCCGCTGAAGCCTCGACCTCGGATTACCGAAATGCAATTCCTTCGCAATTTCAGCGAAGACTTTTGGCTTCGTTGGTGAGATATCGCCCTGCCCGCCGAAAGGGTTCATCCTCAGCGGGTCGAATTTCGGTGGCTGAAAGGGATCCCAGGTGGTGATTATGATGTAGCCGCCTTGCTCCGTGGGGTCACGGCTGCTGAGGGGGTTGCGAACGGTGATTGGCAGGCTATAGAGGAAGCCGGAGAGGTACTCGAAGTCGTGAAGGAGGCGGCCGTGGGATTCGAGAACGCTTTGTTTGCATTCTGCCATGGCGGCACGGAAGTCAGCGCCGGAGGTGGCGTGGATGTCGCACTGTGGGTGATATGGTCAGTAAGCTTGCCTGTTTCAGCAGATCGTCCTCAAGTCACATACTCTGTAACAGACCCTCGGCACCTCCTCCCCCACCTCCATCTTCCCCTCCTCCTCCCTCCTCTCAAACCCAAAATCCAGTTCCGGCAGCCTCGGCGTCTTCAATCTCGGCGGCGCACTCCACGCTCCCCTCTCCCCGTCCCCAGCCCCATCCCGTTCCTCACCTTCCTCATCCTCACTCTCCCCTCCACAATCCCCAGCCAATACCCCAAACCCCGCTGCACTAGCCCTACCCTCACGCTGAAACCTGCGCTTAACAAGCTTGCGGCGTTTGGCGCGGGCTGTGCTGCCTTTCTGTAGGACGCGCTGGGTGTCGGCGTCGGAGGAACGGTAGCCTGGGGTCAAAGGCGAGAGCGGAGCGGTGGGATGGTGAGGAGGGGAGATGGTTATGGGAGGAAGGGTGAGATTTGGTTTGGAGGGGGAGGAGCGGCTGAGGAAGAAGCGGGAGGTGCTGCGGAGGGATTGGCGGAGGGTATTGCGGGGCGTGAGTGTAGGTGTGGCAGACTTCTGGGGCGTCGTCGACGGGTTGGCGGATTTGAACGGCATCGTGGCGTTGATTATCACCTCGTTGCCAAGGGATTGATAATAAGGACTGGCTGCATCGATTAGCTCCCCTTCCCCTTGCACTCGATCTCCACCTCGAGCACCGCGCGACGATGAAAGCAAGGAATGGATGTGAGGTGGCAGTGAAGATAGCGGCTCCGATGACTCGTCCAACTCAACAATCCGCGAAGTAGCAGACGGCGTGGCAATCGCCGCTACTTCGACGTTATGCTGCTGATGAAGTGGATGTTGGTGATGGAGGGAGGCCGCCGACTTTCTTGAGCGCAAGATGGAAGTACGGCCTGTGTAGCAGGAGTGAGGTCGAGGCGTGGAGGCGTAAGCGAAAGTGAGCTCCGGCATGAAGCCAGCCATGGTTCGTTTGAGTGTTTGTTTGTGAGGGAAGGTGCGATGGGGAGGTGAGTTGTGTGCTGTTTTGGGTTGTGGTAAGGTCATGTTCTGGGGCTCGAGCAACAGTCAAGTTGGCTTTGGTCAAGGACGAGGAAAGAGCAAGCAGAGATTGTGTGATTGCATGGAAGAAGGGTGAGATGTTTGTCTTACATGTTCGAGGATAGTAGGGCGTAGTGAATGCAAGTAAGACTCGTGATCTTTCACCTACACTGTCGAGTGTTCACCTCTGAAGGCACATTACTGCTCCATCACTTCATCGCTGTACTTCTTCACCGAATCATCACTTCCTCAGCGTGCTGTCCATCAGTTCTGCTTCCCCCCCTCCAAGGCTTTGCGGCTCAATGGAGTGGATAAGCGCTCATGGTCTCGCTGTTCTCCAGAGCCGTCTCAGAGTCTCCAATTCTCGTCGCCTGCTTGGCATGCAGAGCCGCGTATTCCTCGCCCCTTACGCTGCCCTTGAACAGCAGAGCTGTGCATTCCTCGTAACGCCTGAGATTCCTCTTAGGGAAGCATTCATACAGCATGACCTCGGCGTATTGCCTCCCCGCACTGTTGGGCAATGAATGGCAGTCCACCTTAGCCATGCCGTCCGACATTGGGTTTGTGTTTGCGTCTCGGCTCTGGCGTGATCATGAATTCTCCATACTGCATCTTCCCGAGAACTGGCGATCGGGCAACTGCGGGAGTCGACCTAGACAGGGGCGTCGCAGCCTCAAGTGCTCGCGGGCATTACGTCCATCGTATCAGCCGGCGTGCCTGCGCTTTCTCGCCCTCCACTGCGGCTGAAGGTTTTGGTGCTGATCGCAGAACTCCATTGAAAAGGTCCAACATCATTACTTGCTCAACATATGCTTCATCTTCTCGATCTTCGTGGACAAGTACTTCTCGACTTCCTTGCCTTGTACACCACGCTCGCCTCCAGTCTGCCATGCAATGGGCACCATAGGCACTCGTTCAACAACTCGAACCTCTCGATTTGGTCCCTCGACTGCTCTTACTTTATCTGGGTTGTTAGTGAGTAGTTTGATACCTCGATCACCTCCAAGTCCAAGGTCCATAAGCATAGCAGTCGCAAGTCCGTAGCTCCTTGCGTCTCCAGGGTGCCGCAGCAGTAGATTCGCCTCCATAGTATCGTGACCTAGATCCTGAAGATTGTACGCCTTCAGCTTCTCCTTCAGTCCAATGCCTCTTCCTTCTTGTCGTAGATAGATAATCACTCCGCCTGCTGAAGGCAGTTTGGAAGGCCGATGCGCCTCATGCTCCCCGATCTCACTCCCTGGCGTGGAACTCGGCGTAGGCACAGGCAAGCCCATCAGTCTCTCCGCCTCGTCCAGCTGCTCACCACAATCGCATCTTGCAGACCAGACAGTCTCGCCCGTATAGCACTCCGAATGAATTCTCACCAATGGCGGTCCGAGTTCCTCAGGGTAGCTACTATCAATCTCCTGCTGGCCCGTCTGTCCATTGCTAGTCCCACCACCGGTCCCATTTAGTCCCGTCAAATACCCAGCACTCGGTCGCACGCCCTCTTCTCGTCTGATTGCCTGTAGTCTGCTACTCGTCCGTCCAGGGTATAGGGTACCCACATACGCACCCCTGATCATCCTGTCCCTTTCCGTCTCCCCAGGCATCACAGCATCCAGACTCCGACTTCGAATGTTCGGCCCAAAGACGATTGCCAAGTGCTCCTTTTCGTCTGCATTGTTGTGGTAGAGATGTAGCCACATCTCCTGGCCTGTCGTGGTCGGTATCCGTGCGCGTACTTCGCACCAGACTTTTGGCAAGACTTGCAGTAATGACGGGTTGCTGTCGGCTGCATCATCTACGCTGTTCTCGGGTTGAGGGATTGAGATACTGCGGGGCTGTCGATCGTGCCGTTGACCAACACCCTCTTCCGAATTCCGCCATGGGGTTGTGGGCGGTGTGAGCGCCGGTGAGACGAGGGGTGGCGGGACGGCGGAGTGGGTGTGCTCGAGTTTGAAGTCTGAGACGGTGCGCTGGGGGCGGGGGTGGGAGAGAGGGGTCAGCGCGGGTGAGGCATGGGCGGGGTAGGCGGCCATGGTGGAAGTGGAGGGTGAGGCTCGACTATCGTCACTGGCGAAGTTCTACTCTCATACTCGCGTGGTCCCAGATGCGACAGACAAATACGATTCATAGATTGATAATGCCATAATTTGGGTCATACCGGTATCGCGCCATGATGCAGCCGACGTCAATGCCGAGGCCTTACTCCGTAGTCGGGGCCACTTTACGGGAATATGGATTATTATCATTCTACGGACTTCCAGACCGACACAATGTCGACGCTCCGAATGGCTGATAGGAGACTTTTGATGTAACTTACATATACGCTCAATACTTTGTTCAGTCAAGTAAGCCTCCCATCACATGCCTCCATACCGACAATTCTCCGATCGTAACACTCGACGCAGCTCCTTCCGTTCGCAACGTCCCTTGGTCTCAATCTTTACTGCTCCGTTTCCATCGAATTGAAGTGGCGTCGAGTACCTCGCCTCGTGAGGTCTCCATAGCGCAGCCGAATCGCGCTTTGCGCAAAGGACCGGCGTAGAACTCTCGGGCAACCGTAAGCATTGCTCAGTAAGTTATGTGTTTCATATGACTCTAATCACAACGGCCGCATTCTGCGATTGTTCGACCCGTTCGTTGTGATCCGTCGTGGATCCGTTCGTGACACGTAATATAGCTTGAGTCATGGCTACCTGCGCGGTCCAAGGCTCCTGTGTAGAATGATGTGACTGCTCGAGGCACACTAGAAAGCCGACTCGAGGAGATCCATAATCTGCCGGATCCCGTGCTTCGGTGTCCGTGCAGGGGTCTGTCCCCAAGGGCAAAGATCAAGAAGTAGGGTCACTGTCATCGGCAACGCGGTAGCCAGGTCACTTTCTGTCTCTGCTCGTTCTCGTAGGCTTCTCCGATGTCAACGTGGTTGCCTTCACGGGCTCGATAACCGATGTCATCGGCTTGAAGCCCTGAGTCGAAGGTAGCTTGACTTGACCGGAAGACGGGCAGAATGTCCAGAGCGACGCGATAGTGTCGAGTCCAGGCATAATGTCCAGTCTATGGCAGTCTTGTGGCGTGAAAGAACGCAGAACCGGCGAGACGGAATGGAGACATCGATCTACTATACATATACCTACCTTGCTTTATGGCGTGATTGAGGAGCTGTGACGCTTACGGAAGCGCGCGACGCTAATACGCGACCTATCGTGCGTGAAACTGCACGCGAAGGGACAGCATTCGCGCACCCAGTCTGCATCGTGCAGGTACTGGGTGATGGAAGAAGTGATGGTACGGATGAGTTTGGAATCAAAGCGGTACTCGATTTAGAGCTCGGTGATGTGATTGGTCAGCTTTCGGGACTCACAGCGATTTCGTTCCGGTCTCGACCTGACCGAGACGTTAAGAGACATGCAGTATGGGAGCACTCGATAGTCTGACGACGAACTCCGTGATAGAGGCAGAAGTCCTCAAACGCTTCGATGAACTCCATACCCGGGGCGAATTACTATGGGAACCCAACGAACCCATCCGCATTCCCCAACAGCCCTTCGACGCCTACATCCGCGTTTCCCCAGCCTTGATAACGAAACCATACAACCCCGGGGACACCTCCCGGAAACCGGCCTTCACAGGTGATCCACCAGAGTACACCCTCTGCGAAGTGGGGCCAGCTCATAAGCTTATCCTCAACAAGTACTGCTGGGTCCGGCCGCAGCTGATCCTACATACGCTCGAGTATGAGAGTCAGCGAGATGGGCTGACTCTGCGAGACGTAGACGCCACTTGGCAGGTCCTCGAGATGCTTGGAGAAGGCTATATGGCGATCTTCAACGGTGGTCCGGAGGCTGGTGGTAGTATAGCGCACAAGCATGTGCAGATTATGCCGAAGCCGGGATGGAAGATGTTCCCGGGGAAGTGCCTTGATCAGGATGCAGGGATGAAGTGTATGTACTGTTCCGGACTGCGAAGGCAATGAACGTCTGCTAATGTAAAGCAGCACTCGGCGTAGTCCCGTTCGTTCATCAATTTCAAGTTCTGTTTCCAGAGTCAACTTCGGCGGCAATCTTTGCATCGATAAAGGAGCTGTCCGGGTCTATGAGTATCCCTGCGCTGTACCCAGCACACAACGTTGTCTTGACTCTGTCTTGGCTCATAGTCCTGCCGCGTAGACAGGCTGAGGTAGATGGCTGCGCCGGTGGTGCACAAGCGATGCTTGGCGACATCTGGACGAAGACTCATGACCAGGTACAGCAGTGGAGATCTTTGGGTCCGTTGAGTGTGCTGGCGCAACTTGGCGTGACGAGGCCGAATGACTCGATATGAGACCGTGGCGCCATGCGTAGACCGATAGACATAGATGAATTATGCGAGGTGCTGAGAATGTAATAGAAATTAACGGCAGTCAGATGTCCACTTCCGCATTACTAGCATCGGATTTGACCTATAACATGCAACATCTTCAGCTAGAACCTGACGAAACAGCCCACACATTCACCAACTACCTCGGTCGGTCAGCCTGTGACTTTTCGTAGCTGGGTCCGCTGCGTGAGTCTGAAGGCTCGGCATCGTTCGTAGGACGTGGACGTCGCAGTGATTGTCTAGCCACCGCTTCCGCGGCAGGTGAAGCGACGCTCAGACCACTGAAAGAAGTGGTGAGGAGCATCTGCTGCGTTTGAGACAAAGGCCGGCGCGGTATCAATGAACTCGGTCCAACTCTTGTCTCCGTCAGCCTATTGACTGCTGGCGAAGGTGTCCCGCCGCTCGGTCGCGACGTGTAATTCCCATTGCTAGATGCGGCTCTCGCCTGCTTCATAGCTTGGGCCGCGATAGGAACCAGCGTACTCAGTGGGGTCCAGGAAAACTCGCGACCCTGATACCTCATATATAGCTCGTCACAGCGGAGCAGTAGAAGGCAATCGTTGTCTGCGTCCCTGTACAGGACTTGCGGTCGACTGCTCTGAGCAGCGTCAGTATCCTTAAACTCTGTCGTATATGCACGTTGCAAGACAGGCACAGTCTCTGAAGTGTCGACTCGGCCCTCCGGCATGCCGACGCGACGCTCACAGTATCTGATTACCCATCTGCACAAAGTGGCAAGTCGCGAATCTTGATGAGGGGCAGGTCCGGCAGTGCCTGGCGTACTGGAGGCTACTTTGCTGCACGAAGCGACCCACTTCCAAAGCTCGCCGCATACGTCGATGTATCCGGGATCATCTGCATTAGTGAACTTGGTCATGTCGACGTGATTTGCATGAATGGCCATGCGGTCATGTGGTCGTGAAGCCAGGATTGCCGAAGCATCGTCCACGATCTGCGGCGAGTCAGTCCGTGTGGCCATGTGCTTCGCTCGGCACGCTACCTTTTGACCCCTAAAGTACGTATCCTCCTCGTAGAAACAGAACACGTGCACTTCAGCTCCTTTGCCCTGTAAAAAGCTTTCGAACTCCACTTGAAGTAGGCTTAAGCCTTCCTCATCCGACCTGAGCTCATGAAGAATGCGCGCATTGAAGCTGGCAAGCGCGTTGACGATTCGCAGCAGTCTATCGCCCCATATGGCGACTCGAGCGCCATGGTGCGGTGTACCCATAAACATTACACCTACAAGACTAGAGCCGATGACGGCGAAGTCTGGCGGCGCATCGGTTGCCTGGCTTATAAGCACAGCGCGTTTTACGAGCAGGCCCCCAAGACTGTGGGCAATGAAGATTAGGGGCCGGTCACTTGTACCATCTTGGGAGCGATGATGTTGGATCCCATGGAGTAAGTCGTAGGCGAAGTCCTTGATGATGCCAGTGCCCTTGCTGCGGATGTTCGCGTTGTAGCCATGAGTGAAGATGCGAGCCTGAGGAAAGTTATGCCGTAAGCAATGCTTCGGCCAGAAGGTTGTCGTTGTCTCGTGTGTCCAGGTCAGTTCCCTATCGCCCGTGAGACCATGCACGAAGATGATGCTGTAGTATGATTCAGTGGTGTGTTCTTTGGCCGAGCAGGATGGTGGTCTTCTAGATACTCACTCCACGGTAGCTTCGCCCGGCACGACGAGGGGTAGAAGGCCGTAGCCTTGCTTTGCCATATCGTGAAATCTGATCCTATACCAGAATTTGCCCAAGACCACTACACTGAGTTCTTCCTGCCCGTTCGGCTTCGAGATAACATCGACCCCAACACCTTACTTCAGAGGCAAGCTGTGGCATCACTAATAATGACTCCAACACAAGGCTGCGCTTCACTTACAATTGCGCAACACCACAAGGGTGGTGGCGTATCTACACCAATTAGATGCGCGTAGCGACCTAATTACCTGCAGCATCGCGCTGTGCAACTGCACGCATCGAACCGGTGAGCTCTGCGCAGGTCGGCCTCATAATGCTACAATCGTGTACACCAGTGTCGGATAGCGAGTCACATGCTCCACCCTCCATGACGAACAGCTGGACAATCTTTCGCTGGACTTGAGTCGATCCGTGGAAGAGAAGTTGTATAGATGAAATCATGAAAGGACTGGCAATCGACCCAAGGCTGGAGCACAGACCGCCGTACCTTCATTGAGAGTTCGCTGGTAGCACGAGCAACACCTCCTCTCCTTCACTTTGGAGACAGTCCTTCGTATTCAGTATCTCGCTGCCATAGATCTCGCATGTAAGGCAAGTCGCCGTACGTTCGCAAGCTACTGCGCATTTCAAGAGGCAGAAACTAGGTACGGTAAGTATCGACGCAGCACAGCCTCTATGATCCTGCCGCCGTTAATTCCTTTGCAATACTACCGTCCTCCTTTCTGTCAGTCACATCTTATCGCCCGCCTCACATGCCACTGCAAAAGCGTACAGCCGGAGAGATGGAGCCTCCAGCCTACACCGCGCCCTCCGCTGCAACCACCCCAACCCTCCGCACCATCAACGATCTCCGCTCTCAGATCATAGCCAACGCCTCCATCCTCAAGCCTCGCAACAACGAAGAACGCTCCCGCGCCGACCACATTGAAGTCGTTGTCGCGAGGCTCCCCTTCACCACCTCAATCATCCCAACCTGGTCCCCAGACGAGAAAGCTGATCTCAGGGCTCAGAGCCAGGCTTTCAGCAAAGGCCGGGCTTCTGCGACGGTGAACGCTGGACTGCACTATGCACTGCTCACGAAGCGGACTACGAGCAAGAGCGAAGTGCAGATCATATTGAGGGGTGAGGCGAAGCCGACAATCGAGGAGGCGTTGGAGGATGTGCTCGAGAGGACGGAAGCGCTGATGCACGATCATGTGTTGAAGTATGGGACTGCGGCTAGGGATGGGTGTTCGGTTATGTGAGGTGGAGCATGGAAGAGGTGTGAAATTTGAGCTTTCTATAGGTGTATTGTGAATTCTACTAATATCTGAACTCCGAGTTTCGTTCTTCATCGATGATCATTGGGCTGTAGTAATAGCAACACCACAAAGGAGGTCTCGTTGGGGATTTCATCATGGTCGCAACAGGCTGCCCCGCTTGAAAGGTTGCGCAACAGCGAAGTCCAGTATCGGGGGTATATCGTCCGGACACCAATTCGCAATGCCATACCGTAGCCAGTGCGCATAAGTGTACGGCACGTCATCAGACCCAGGATTCGCTCGCCACAAGGAGCCGAGGGTAGGACCGAGGAAGCGAAGGATCAGACCATGAGCCAGCTTGAAGCCAAATGACTGTGATAAGCAGCTCTCCACGATGTCTCTGGCCTGCGCCTGCTTCTCAGTCTCGCTCTTGCCTTCATCCGGCAGCGACAACGACATGAGCTCGAACGCTAAGTTGCCATCCCACGCCGTCTTCTCGTTGATGAGTTGCGAACCGCGCATGTACTCCATAGCGTATACATGCTTCGCGACGTACTCCGTTCCATTCCAGTGATCTTGCTCGTCGATGCAGCCCATCAGCATCTTCATGACTTGCCCTTGTGTGATGTAGTCTGTCAGTAGTCTACAAGCCTCATCGTGCGGCACACGCTTGCCGTTCTCCTCAAAAGACATGTCTCCATCAGCACCGATAAGAGGCACGCCCGCGAGCAGCGGACTTTCGGACATGCCTTTAGTGCTCGACTTCCCTCCATCTTCAGCCCACAGCGCTAGAAAGAGCTTGTGGCAGCGCGCGAAGAATTGGTTGTTGGCTTTGGCGCATAGGAAGTGATTGGTCAAATCCCGCGTATTGACGTCGCCAGCATTGTAAGTCATGATCTCATACGGACTCGCTGTGTTTGCCACTGTGTCGTTCCACAGCTTATCCAGATCCCCGATCTGCATGAGTCCTACATCTGCGTACACACCGCCATACTTGAGCAGCAGTGGCCAACGGACGAGATCAGAAGTATGTTGAGCCGAGTGATCGCCGCCTATGACTCCATCGATGAAGGCTTGAGGGAACGTTCCTCGGTCTTTGACGTCTAGATACTTGGCCACGTTCGAAGGCGAGCCCAACAAGCGGTCGACAACGCGGATGACCCAGCCAGCGCGTGAGAATCGTCGATGCCACGCGCGGACGTTTCGTTGCGTGTAAGGGTGCATTGAAGCAAAGGAGGAGTGCCAGAACATCCAGACATTCTTGTCGTTGACGATTGGGCCGGGGTTGAGGATGATCTCGTCGATCTCATTGTCAGCCCGAATGTCCAGAGAATGAAGTGGGACAGCGTGGACGCCGGCGGGGATGGGATACGGGTGATTGTTTGGCATTGACATGATTTTGCACTTGGTGCAATAGCACGAGATAGGATTCCGAGTGGGATCATGAAAGGGAGGCGCCAGGTGTAATCGTATGAAAAGATAACACTGGGCGAATGTGGGGATTTTCCGACATTCATTCAATGGAAAGCACTTACCGACTAGTGAGATGGCTATGCTAGATGGCGCATTTCAACTTTGGTTCGCATCATGCTGTATCGAGTGTGAGCCACTTCTGCTCATTGGAGGTGGAGTCCAAGTCATGCCTCACCCAGCCATGACTAAGCGCATTGCATTCTGAGGCGGGCGCTATGGACGTCTGTTGCACGAAAACGTTGGGCACGCCTGCGACAATTGTAGGTTCAGACCTTTCGGTAGACTGAACCGATACGCACCCTTGTCTGTCATACTGGGATGAAAAGAGACTAGCCGCGATAACCTCGAGCTACCAGTGCTTGAAGGTACAGGGGCATTGTAGAGCAGCCCTTTCTGCCAGCTCACTTCATCTGCGTTTCATCCACCGCGCTCGTGCCGCGTCAACTGCTCACGCGGTAGATACAGGATGTGTTCGTTGACAAGACCCTACAGTTGATCGAGCATGGTTCCGCGCCGAAGATTGAATGCTTCACCGGCGCCGCGTGCGAGCTCAGCCTCAAAGCTAGCAGTAGTACGGGAATCGATACTCGTGCGGATATGACAGCAGAACACTCGATTCACGCCAAATGGATCCTCGCTCGAGGGCCATGGATCTGCCGAGGCGTTTCCCTATCACATAGAGTAGTGATGATGAGTCGGAGGATCGTCTGCCCTTCGAGTTTCCGCCGACACTTAGCTCTCTTCCAAAAGGCAAAGGATGGCCCCTGTGCACGCGATGCCTCACACTCCTCTAGCATGTCATTAATCTATGGGGAGACGGCGACAATATGTTCGACCACCACTTGATACACTCGTTGCTTGGCAGTAGAGCCGAGTGCCCCATTTGCCGCAAAGCTGAGCGAGACCTTAGACTTGCATTGGATGCCAAAGAACCACCACTTAGCGAACCGCTGAAGGGAGAAGTCATGCGTCAACTCACCTGGATCTGGTCCGTGACAGCCAATGGGCAACGGTTTCGTAGCCACAAAGGGGTGTATGTACGCTTTGAAGCTATCATGCTTGATGATCTATGCGAAGCTAGCACCTACGACGCTGAGGATCACGTACAATTTGGGGACTTCGAGTGCTATCCAGGTCGAAGCGCCACCAGTACTGCACCTTTCTTGGCGATAAATCCTGTTCCGTCAACACATGCGAAGTCCTCAACACCAGATGTTGCTCTGATGTGGAAGTGGTACCAGAAATGTGATGAAGCTCATGCTGAGTGTCGCGAGGACGGATACTATGTTCCTGCTCGTCTAATCACATGGCAGGATGATGCAAGTCAATGTCGTCTTGTTCTCAATCATGAACTCGATGGCCCTGTTCGGTACGCTTCACTTTCACACTGCTGGGGCCCAGGACCTGATCCTGCACAACCTCACGATGGAAGGATAGTCCTGACTTGGGAGAACCTGGATGCATGGCGCATACAGTTACCATGGGTCAGTCTTGCCCACTCAATGCAACATTCTATTCAAGTGGCCTCCGTGGTTGGCTTGCACTATGCCTGGATTGATAATCTTTGCATAGTGCAAACTAGTCCCGCAGATTGGCAGCAGCAGAGTGCGACTATGAACGACGTCTACAAGTACGCTTCACTCAACATTGCCGCACTCAGGTCTGCCGCCGATGAGGCTGGATTCCTCTTCGCCGAGAGGGATGTTTATTGCGAATTCGGTTTCACTGCAGACTTCGCTTCAATCCTCGACCGTCCTGTAGGCGAAATGCGACTCGTCTACCGTCCTATAGGCGAAATGCGACTTGGATTAGACCTTCGCTACCAAGAGTGTCGCCTTCTCGGTCGGTCTACTCTCGTCTGGAAAGGCGGGACCGAGCCAGCCCAGCCTCTCAACTCGCGAGCCTGGGTGTACAAAGAGAAAATGTTCGCCCGGCGTACTCTTGGATTTCAGCAAAATACCATGGCTTGGCTCTGCCGCCAGATGGAACGCTCTGAATCTGACAATCCAGTCGTGTCTCTGAGACCGTCTCTAAATTTGCGTTTGCGCCAGATGTCAACCGAGTGTTTGTTGGAGACTGTTGTCAGGGAGTACAGTGCGCTGAAGCTGACTCGACAGACCGATAAATTGCTTGCCGTCAGTGCTATTGCGAAGGATATCGCCACACCAGGGACACATCACTATGCTGGGCTGTAGTCCACGAATCCTTGGACCCAACTTGGCTGGCGCACGATAAACGGACTCCCATCGGCATCACCCAGTGCGCACTTCGGAGACGAGCTGTATGTCGCGCCGAGCTGGAGCTGGGCCAGTGTTGATTGTCCTTGCAACTATGAGCTTGTCTCTTCCAACTTTCGCATCCGGTCAACGGCTACACAGAAGCACGGCATGGTGCTCGACATTCGCACAGAACACATTGGATTCGAATTTGGTCAGATCAGTGATGGATACATGCACTTGCGAACATATCTCCACCCGGCCGCCAATTCATGTCGACTGGATATAAGAAACGGAAAGACATCGAGCTATCGGCATCAATCTTCTTGAATCGAGTCGCAAAGCGACTTGCGAGTGACCCAGACCCAGCACGGGACGACACGCCTGATCGGGGTCCTTTGTTTATAAATTCGTTCACTGGTAGACTGATGAGCTTCAGTTTCGACACAATGAGAGATACTTGCCTTGATCCCTCGAAGTACCCTCTTGTACGATGGATGCCGCTTGCACATGGGGCGTTTTTTGGTGCTGCTACAACTCGAAGAATTGCCCAAAGGCTATGTTCCGCGATTCAATCAAGCACTGAAAGTATATAGGCGCATCGGTATTGGTACATGTAGTACCGAAGGAGAGCGTGACGAGGCAGGTGTACTTGAAGATCAAGGTTTGGCAGGGCCAATGCACGAATTTGTCCTTGTTTGAAGTGGCACGAGTGGGTGAATATCACCCTTCGATGTGTCGAATGCAGCTTGGGTCTGCGTCGCTTTACCCTTCTTTCTCGCTGCAATGAGGTGCCAGAGGCAACTCCCACCTCGACAGTGAATGTAATTCAATCTACTTACGAGTGGTCATAGCGTCAACAATACCTTTCTGACCATCTTTCATTGGTATGCATACCCATGGTTGTGCATGAAGGTCGCCCTGAGCACGTGAGAAACTGCATGCTGTACCACCTCTGTGTACTTGGACGTCCGAGTGGGCGCAGCTACGTGCTGCGGCTCTATTGAGCGCAATGCATGAGCAACGCATCTTAACGTTGCAGCTTGCCGACTTTGCCGTTAGGTGCGAACGAGCGTGGAGTGCATGAAGGCTGCGTGAGCATTTGCTGTGGGGGACGAAGTGTACTGCATTGGTCGACTCGAATGTCAGCCGGCCCTTCTCTATGAGGCATGTACTCCGTGCTGCACCATGCCTCAGCACAGTGTGAGTTCACTGAGTTGGGCTGAATGCGTGTGCAGGCGCAGAGTCTCGCGATCTCGCTGAAGCTGTCATTAGTGATGATGGTGAACGATTGTGCCTTCAGTGGAGAGATCTCGAAACATCTGCATGCTGTTTCGGAGCCGGCAAGAGTGCTGCGTCCGTAGGCCACACTGCGGTCGCACGACATCGAGGCGACCGCTGTCAGACTCAGCCTCGCTTCCGGCTCAATGCGATCTCAGACGTTATCGCGAAAGATGTATATGGATGGTGTAGCATCTCGGCATGTAACGTGTCCGAGCTCTGCGCTGGGACAGACCGTAGTTGATCATGCTACGGCACATGGATGATGACTGCACCTTCCCAAGGATCTGATCAGGATCTACCGAGACATGCGAGTCACGGCACCGCACGGCCTTGAAAGGAGCCAGAAACGTGTGAGCGGCGCAGGCTTGTCCACGTCCTGACCGAGGGATCGCGTGCATGACGGGCATCAAACAAGGCAGGCACCCCGGTCGTGCGTTCACCGCGAGTGTGAACCTCCGAGGGAGGATTGTCGAATGAACGAGCTGGGAGCTTGTGCTGCGGTTTGAGTGGGTAAATCATGTAGCTAACGATATCCAAGCATAGAGCAGCAGCTGACGGCGTGGCAACGTGATTGCTTTCACCTGAGCGAGGAGTGAAGTGATAAATAATTGACAGCATTTAGCAGGCCGAAATTCAATCCTGGCTCGGCATTTACGGCTAGTGCTGTGGGGACACAAAGTTTGTGACAGAGTTTCGCAACGGTCGGTGTCGGTGTGGCTCGTGGGTGAGAAGTGTGAAGTCTATATTTGCCAGCATTATGGTGCGGTGGGGAAGTGCGCATCACCATCCTTCGTCAGGTGGGAATACGAGGGGGGGAATTGTATGATTGGCACAGGCATGCAGTCTTGGCCATCACGGTGCTTTCGCTTCGTTGCATGCCGTGTCCCGGGACTTGAGTGGATTGCGCCAACATGCTGGGATGCTGCGAACCAGCATCTCGTCCTTCACGCAGCCCTGTCGCGATTGAGGCGCAGTATTCTGCCGTACTCGGAGTTCAGTACCGAGTTTCACTCATTTCAGCATCCTTTGCGGATGCTGACGGGTCGACAGTCTGATGCCTGCAAGCTCTAACGCGAGCATCTCCTTCGCATGAAGGCACGAATAGCGCACGTCAGGATGATGTACGCCATGTGCGTCTCGGGTGTGGGGTGCGTTGGCAGGTTTCTTGTGATGCGGCTCGGATAGTTGCTGCACAGACACGAGGCCTCGTAACTTCGCGTGGGGTAGGTGCATGTCTTGTGAGAGTTGCGGAGAAGGATGCGAAACGCCACGTCGCTGCTCACAAGCCCATCACAAGCCGCGTGCCCAATAATGCCGCCGGGCCTGTGGCGCTGTAGGGCAAGATCAGCATGTCTCATCGTGGAGGAGCGGAATTTGTTGCTAGCGCACACTCCTTTCGAGACGAGTATCTGCGATCCTTAATTTCGCTGCCGCACATTTCACCTTGCCCAAGGTAAATGGTGACGTACACCCTGTCACATCTGTCGGTCCGCGCGCATTGTCGAATCTTCTCTCGCGACTCGGTCAGCTAGCGTGGGTTGAAGCTGCGGGTACCTGGACTCGGACAAAGGCAAATGTGGCTCAACCGGCCAAGCGCTGTCGCAAACCCGCTCTTCCACCAGGGAGCCGCTCGCTCATGCTGACACTGATCCCCCAAGCGGAGTCGTCGGAATGTCCGGCATCGTTGTGCTTGTCGTGCTACGGCAGCCAAGTGAATCAACGAGTTGAGGTTCAGCCGTTTGTCAATCCTGACCTTGACGTGGTTGTGCCTTCCTTTTCACTGCCGCCTCGTTTCGAAGTCCAAGCTTGCGCCTTCGGCACGACAAACTCTCACCTTTGAAAATCCTCCCTGACTACTGCTGCTCACTACCTCGCCCACTACGCTCCCTGGAACAATTTCGCACGCTGTCTGACTTCATACGCTCCTTAACAGCAACCCGAACGCGACCACACAAACAGGATATTTACGCCACACTATACACTATTTCGCTCAGCGCCAGCATTGTCAGCAGCGCGGTAAACCAAACCCCACCCTGCACTTCGCCTCGCAGGAACGCATTATTACCTACCCAAAACACGAGCTGCAGGCAGCGCCATTCTCTCTTGCGCAGCGACGCACGTCTACGGCGTCCGGCGTCAAGTATCCGCACGCGTGCCTCAGGTAGGCCAAATACAGCTCCGCGCTGGCGTGGGTCTGATCGTTTAATCACACCGCGCTCCCACTTGACCTGCAACGCGACATACCTGTGAAGGCAAGCTCTGTGCCACTGCTTGTGTAGTAGCGAGGCAGGAAGGCGTTCAACATGCGTCGTCAAGCCGATTCATAGCGACTCGCAAGACCGCCACACTTTCTCACATACTCGACATGAATCTGGCCTTCCCGGCTGATATGTCTCCGCAGGATGGACCAAACGGCACGTCTCCCACCGGAGACAAATCTGAAGTATCATCTGCACAGATCGCAGGTCCGATCAAACCTTTCATCAACACTGCAGTAGCCATGACAGTGACACCAGCGTCGGTTACCGGAGCAAACAGTGCTGCTTCCTCTGCTAGGAGTAGTCCATCAATGCAAAAGTCGATGCTTCGACATCGCCAACCATCGATGCGAGATCTTACGCAAGAAATAGACGCCTCGCCTCAGGCAAACATAGCAATGTCGCCATTTGCTCCTTCCGTGAGGCCATTCCATGACCGATCACATTCACCACACACACGCACCGTACCACAGAATTCCATGGCCGAGGCGATATCAGCGGGCAGGAGCCCTGGCCTTATTCGTCGAATGTCGCGTGGCGCTTCTAGCAGGCTCAGGCGCCGGGCTTCGACAACGCACAACCTGCGTATGCGGGATCAAAGTGCTGGACCTGTACTCATGCGTCGCCGTAGTGACAGCAACGGAGCATCTGATGCGGATCAAGATATCTCGGACTGCGAGCCTCTACCGCCGACAAAGGAGACCGAGGTTTCTCCTATATCTCGAAGTGATGGTCTTGGGATCTCGCTTCCCAGACCAAGCAACGCATCAAGTGTGCTCTCGGGTTTCGAAGGCGGCATCGCGCCTGCGATACACGCTGTACTAGAGCAGGGCACTTGGTGCGACAAGATCTCTGCTAAGAAGACCAAACGCATCAAAATATGGCTTGATACGAATGCCGCGCGAGTCTGCTGGCATCCCACCAACTCTGCGAAATCGTTCTTTATCGACGACGTTCGCGAAATACGCGTCGGAGCTGATGCCCGAAATGCTAGAGACGACGCTCAGGTCCAGCCCGAGGACGAGAATCGGATGATCTCGATCATCTACCAGGGTCTGACACGGTCCAAGGGTAGCCACATTAAGTACATGCACCTCAGGACTCCCGATGCATACATCACCAACCTCTGGGTGGAGGCACTCGACCAGGTCACACGTGAGCGAACAGCAATTATGAACGCTCTGTCCTCATCGACGGACAAGAGTGAAGTGAGCATTAACATGGCATGGAGTCAGGCTATGAGCCGGAAGGCTGCCGATCAACCAGCAGCATTCACCCTCGAAGACGCCAGAAGACTCTGTCGTCAACTCGAAATCAATTGCACACCCGGCACAGTCAAGACACATTTTGACTGGATCAATCCAGAACGTACTGGACAGCTCTCGCGATCACAATTCAAGGAATTTGTCAATTCCTTCAAGGAGCGCAAAGACATCCAACACGAGTGGCGCAACCTCACCATGGGCACTGACCGTGAAATTGACGAGCCGCAGTTTCTCGACTTCTTGCGCATGATCCAAAAGATCGACGTGGCAAAAGATGTCGCGCACTGGTCCACCGTGTTTGATAAGTTTGCCAAAGCCGTGCCCGCAGACGGTCAGACTTCACTGGAACAAACGCCACGTGTGAAGAAGATTATGAACGCACAAGGATTCAAGAACTTTTTGACATCTTCATGGAATGCGCCTCTGAAAATGAGCAAGGGTGACGAGGTTCTTGATCGGCCGATCAACGAGTACTTCATATCCAGCTCTCACAACACCTACCTCTTGGGACGACAAGTCGCGGGATCTTCGAGCGTCGAGGGCTACGTCGCAGCGCTTGTGAAGGGTTGTCGATGCATTGAGATCGACTGCTGGGATGGCGACGATGGCCGACCGGTGGTGACCCACGGCCGTACAATGACCACGAGGATCGCGTTTGCCGACTGCGTGTCCGTGATCAGCCGATATGCGTTCCACTCGACACCTTACCCACTCATCATCTCGCTGGAAGTACACTGCAGCGCTGAGCAGCAGCAGGTCATGGTCGACCTTATGCTCAAGCACTGGGCGGACGAGCTTTGCACAGAACCCATCATGTCCAACTCCATCAACTTGCCCTCGCCGGAGGAGCTGAAGAACAAGATTCTGATCAAAGTCAAGGCTTCGGAAGAGAGCGGCTACAGTCAGGGTGCCACTGATACGCCAACTAGCCAGACGCGATCGCGGAGTTTGAGCTCGGCGCTCGCCAATGCAGGCATATCAGACTCGAGCTACATGACGCTGTCGCCTCGCGTAGCTAGCCCTCCAGGCGCCAGTCCTCTCGACCATCTGGCGAATGGAACATCTACTCCCCGCGGATCGACCATGACGATGACACCGAGCGTGTCGAGTGATGACAGTGATGAGGTAGCTGCAGCCTTGGAAAGGTCAGCCAAGCGACGCAACACCAGCAAGATTATACCCGAGCTTGGTGCTCTGGGTGTATACGCGCAGGGCATCAAATACGCCGGCTTCACCGCGCAGAACGCCAAGACCTACAATCATGTCTTCTCCTTTGCCGAGAACACCTTCATCAAGCGCTGTACAGATGCGACAGACAGCAAAGCCATGCTCGAGAAGCACAACATGCGGCATTTGATGCGCGTATACCCCGGGGCCAGGCGCATCGACTCATCGAACTTCAATCCTTTGCAAGCCTGGCGGCGCGGAGTTCAAATGGCTGCGCTCAACTGGCAAACCTACGATATTCACATGCAGATGAATCAGGCCATGTTCGCTGCAGGGTCCGACCGCCTAGGCTATGTTCTGAAGCCGGAGGAACTGCGCCATGCAAAGCATCTGCCCATTGCTAACATCCTCGCCGATGGTCTCGAGCACAAGGAGAAGAAGGGCAAGAAGCTTGTCAAGTTCGATGTCAATGTCATCTCGGCGCAGCGTCTGCCACGTCCTCGTAACACATCGACTGAAGGCGGCATGAACCCTTACGTCGAGGTGGAGATGTACTGCGCTGACGAGAAGAGTCTGGACACTGCGAGGGGTGAAGGCGGCACGAATGCATCGGCTCGTGATGGCATGCTGGGTATTGGATCACCGCTTCGCCACCGCACACGCATCATCGAGGGCAATGGCTTCGATCCGCAATTCAATACCCGTCTGGCGCTGTCTGTGCAAACAAAGCATCAGAGCTTGATCTTTGTGCGCTGGACTGTCTGGAACTCGCCTGAAGCCAACAGCACGTCTACAAACAACACCTTACTTGCGACCTTCACAGCCAAGCTTGACAGTCTACAGCAAGGATTGCGCCACATTCCTCTATTCAACCCGAGCGGCGAGCAGTACAGAGACGCCAAGCTGTTCGTCAAGATTCACAAAGAAGCGCCTGTAGCCTTAAGCTCAGATGATTACACTCGCCAGCTGCCAGATCTATCTGCCTCACCCAGACCAGAGCCACCACGTACTGGGCGTACATGGCCACGCTTCGGCATCTTTAGTCGCAGTACCAGTGAGCGACGCCGCCGTGAGCAGCTGGCTGACCCGCGCGGGTCGCTGAGTAGGACCTCGAGCATGGAGCGGACGTTCCTGCCATGATGAGCAATGATGAGCATTAGACGATTTCCTTTTGTGAGAACTAACTACTAGACCGGCGTTCGGGCAACGCTGCCTATGGGGTGGCACGGCGTTTCAAGCTGCATGATAGCTGTATACCCAACTTTCGCTTTGGCTTTGGAGGCTTGTGGATCTGGGCAGAACGAAGGAAAGACACTGCATTTTGAAGGCTTGGGGAGTGTAACGACTGTAGCATATACCGGGCCATATGGGGTAGGAGCAGCATGTCGGCGCTCGCAATGTATTGTATACAGCATCTGTCGGGCTGGACCTGGGATGTCGGGGTGATGAAGGGCTGGGTAGGATGTCGAGGAACTCGCTTGATGGGTGGTATAGAAGTCGAGCATACTTCGCGAATATCCATAGATGAAGCGAACCATGACACCCAGCAGATGCTTCCTGCTCTCATTGCCATGTGTCTCGATAACGTGATCGTGGTCAATCCGAACGAGCAGATTCTTAGCTCGCTCATTCTCGGTCTAACACCCCCGTTCGGGACTGGCGTCATCCAGCTCATCGTCTGCATCTACATCCATCACATCTTATCAGACTAAACGCTGCATGCAATTATTATATTGTACCACATCAATCATGTCGCACACCGTCCCCAATACTGCGCGGCAAGCGCTACGCCAATGCTCGCGCCAGATCTCAAGCTCATCGTCTACATTCGCCACCCAAGTACCCAGAGCCTGCATCGCCAGCACCCAACGCCGCACATACGTCTCCAAGACATCACCGAAGTGCTATGTCTCGGAATCATCGCCCAAGAACGCTACCGTCAGCGTGGACACAACCATCAAAGCTGACCATGCCGCCTTCTTGTCACAGACTGGCACGAAGCCGCAAGATGCCATTATGCCCACCACCGGCATGCCAGCGGACGCCATGATGAGCCCGGCGGCGGGGATATTGAAGCAAGCCACAGTCATGGATGAAGGTACACGACCGATATACCTCGACATGCAAGCCACCACGCCCATGGACCCGCGAGTCCTTGATGCCATGCTACCCTACATGACGGGAATGTACGGCAACCCGCACAGTCGCACACACGCCTACGGATGGGAGACCGACAAAGCCGTTGAGGTGGCGAGAGGGCATATCGCAGCTCTCATCGGTGCAGACCCGAAGGAAGTGATTTTCACTTCCGGCGCAACGGAAAGCAACAACATGAGTATTAAGGGCGTGGCGAGGTTCTTCAAGCGGAGTGGCAAGAAGAATCATATTATCACTTGCCAGACGGAGCACAAGTGCGTGCTAGACAGTTGTCGGCATTTGCAAGACGAGGGCTTCGAGATTACATATCTCCCTGTGCAGGAGGATGGACTCATCAGTATGGAGGCGTTGGAGAAGGCCATGAGGCCCGAGACGGCGCTCGTCAGTATCATGATGGTGAACAACGAGATTGGTGTTGTGCAGCCGATGGAGGAGATTGGTCGGTTATGTCGGAGTAAGAAGATTTTCTTCCACACAGATGCAGCGCAGGCAGTGGGCAAGATTGAGGTGGATGTCAACAAGATGAACGTGGATTTGATGAGCATTTCTGGGCACAAGATCTACGGACCTAAGGGTATTGGTGCTTGCTACGTGAGGCGGCGGCCGAGGGTACGCATTGATCCGATCATCAGTGGTGGTGGCCAGGAGAGAGGGCTCAGGAGCGGGACGATCGCGCCACCACTTGTCATTGGCTTTGGAGAGGCGGCGAGGATTGCGAAGGAGGAGATGGATGTGAGTTGCCCTGCCTTTTCCTTTGATGTTTCTCGTCCAGCATGATTATATGCTACACATGCATGGCTTTCTGAGCGTGCCTTGACCGGCACATCACTATGCTGAAACAGCACCCTGTATGACTTGCATACTTCCAATCATCGACACCTCCGGTTTAGTGGCGATGACCATAACTGACCAAATAAACAGTACGATACTAAGCGGATCAACTCCCTCTCCGAACGCCTTTCGTCAGGTCTCTTGGCAATGGAACACACCACCATGAACGGATCTACCGCCCACCGCTACCCCGGATGTGTCAACGTTTCATTCGCTTACGTTGAAGGCGAGTCTCTACTAATGGCACTGAAGGACATCGCGCTCTCTTCTGGATCAGCCTGCACGTCCGCATCACTCGAGCCGTCGTACGTGCTACGGGCACTGGGAAGCAGTGACGAGAGCGCGCACAGCAGTATTCGGTTTGGCATCGGGAGATTCACGACAGATGAGGAGATCGACTACGTGCTCAATGCTGTGAAGCAGAGGGTGACATTCTTGCGAGAGCTGAGTCCGCTGTGGGAGCTGGTGCAGGAGGGCGTAGATCTAAATACCATCGAGTGGAGCCAGCACTGATCTTGCAGATGGTATGAGACAAGGCCGCTGAGTAGCTTTACAGAAACATGTACACATGACCATACATTACCAATCATCTGACTACACCCTCCTGATATCCTCTCCCACTATTAGCAGCTAAATGGAGCACTGATCGCCCCACTCGCATAAGCATCCACAATCGCCCTTATCGTGACGTACAAACCTGCCACACAAATGAATGCGCCCACAGCGATCGTCAGCACGCAAAGCGTCGTCTGCGCCCACTTCCGTCTCCAAGCTCGCACGCCATCGTTATCGTGATACTCGTCGTGCAGCCAAAAGAAACCCGCGATGCCGTACGTGAACCAGGCTGCGAATAGCGACGCCGCGATGCCGATGAGGTAGTTGAAGATTGGGACTCCGACTGCGAGCACGAACGCCGCGGCGTTCATGAGGAAGATGAGGAAGATCCAGGTGCCCCAGCCGAGGACGGTGTGGGAGTGCAAATGTCTGCTCTTCCGGAAAATCCTGACGAAGACTAGCTTACTCGCTGTGTGCGCGTACAGACTACCTGCTAGCAGGAAGTTGGGCAAGGCGATGCCGTAAGCTGCTTTCTGCCACTTTGGCGGGAGGGAGGAGAAGGATGGGGATAAGACGGCGGAGCCTAGGTAGACGTAGGTTACGGCTGCGAAGACGGCGTAGTAGGTTGTTGCGAACGTCTGCAGGGTGAAAGCTGCTTTCATGGCGTCTTGGGGGCGGCGCATTTCGGAGACCATGACGAAGAACCTGCGTTCCTTGTCAGTAAGATGCACTGATTGATGGTTTGAGGGGCCGGATTAGCTTACATGAAGTGCCCTGCGTAAGCGAAAACGGGATTCGTAATCGAGATGAAGGCCGAGAAGAAGGAGGTCGTGACTACGATGTCGACCTGGCGGTCCGGCGTGGGCTCGATGCCGGCGGCTACCATCCCTACAATGCCGGCTACGATGATACTCGCCACACTCACCACACTCAGCCAGCTCAGCCCATCCAGCGTCCTCGGTAGACTCAGTAACAGCGTCGGTATGGCGAAGATGCCAGTATACAGCATCAAACACAATTTCCCATCACTCAACGCCGACAGCGCGATCTGGCCAGCTAGCAGCTGCCCGCCGGTTGCGAAGATCGCAAAGACCACCGTGCCGAAAGCCAGTACTTCGCGACCTATGGGGCCGAAGAGAATCTTGCCGGCGTCGCCCATGGTGTGCACTTCCGGGTGGCGGAGCTTGAATTTCACCAGCAGCCAGGAGGTGTAGGTTGCGAAGACGCCGAGGAAGACGATTAGAATTAGACCGGGGACTAGGCCGACGACTGCGAGGGAAGAGGGGAGCGAGAGCATGCCGTTGCTGACACTGTTCGGGGAGAGGATGTTAGCGGTGCTTCGATTGGGAAGTTAGGGAGAGGGTTCTTACATCTCAGCGATCATCAATACGGCTACGAGCTGCCAGCTAAGCGTCTTGTACTTGATATCGTTGCCTTCTTCGTGGCCGAAGACATCGCGATCATCGTAGCCTGCTGGTCTGGCGGAGGATTGGACGGGTTGAGAGTCGTACTCGTTGTCATACTCCTTGGACGCCATAGCAGCGACGCCGCAAGGCAATCAATCCAGCAACCTCCAAAGTCTGCACTACCCTCAAGGACTTCCAAACTGTAGACTGCTGTGATGTACCACTTGGAGCAATTGGGGCCAGAACTCACTGCTCCGACGATCTTCGCGCCAGCAGTAAACAGTCACACTGGGCACTCCTCCAGGATGCTCTAGTCTCTGCGGTGTTGGCGGGAGAGAGTGAAGAGAGCGTTTGAGAGTACCTACATGTACCCGTCCTATCACCGCCCAGCCACTGACGCGACTCATGACCTAACGTCTACACCGTCTAGACGATAAGGCTAGCCCTTCCTCTCGAGGAGAAATTCACACGCGATGAGCAAGGATGTGCACGTGGGAAGTGTCAGTGACATACACTATCCGCCTGATGAGGAAGGTCCGTAAGTGCTTGGCGATCTGGAGGTTAGTGACGCCGAAGCGCATCGCCCCGGGTTTGCTGAGAGCCTCGGCCACTGATATGGAGGGTGACATTAGTATTGGGATGGAAGGAAAGAGAGCAGTAACATGAGAGAGAAGGTGGTAGTGGCACAGTTGTGATCACTACAGACGCAGAACGCAGCAAGTGGCAGCTCTTCGCTC
This sequence comes from Cryoendolithus antarcticus, assembly GCA_002077065.1. Lineage (NCBI taxonomy): Eukaryota > Fungi > Ascomycota > Dothideomycetes > Cladosporiales > Cladosporiaceae > Cryoendolithus > Cryoendolithus antarcticus. Next base: position 947,176 of record NAJO01000016.1, read on the forward strand.
TCCCCAAAGGCTGCCCGACTTTCTCACTCGACCTCCACTCTCCCCTGACTCGGACTGCATAACGAGTGACTGAGCCTTGTTTTCTTCCCTCTCTCTCGCACCTCCGAAGTATGTGAACGCAGCAATGTAAGCAATGTAAGCAGTCTAGTCGGCCTCCGGGCGTGAAGTCGACGTCTCGAGGTCCCACCGTAGTGACAGTGTCGGGAGCGAGCTGTGTCGAGCTGTGGCAGGCAGTTGACCGCGCAGTCGGAAGACGAGCCACGGCCGACCTCTCAGCGACTAGACTGGCGAGGCCAACCTGTCTCTCGAGCAGCATCGCACTGTTGCCATCCGTGAGGAGGCTCTCGGACGTAGGGTCGCAAGACCTGAGCTTTGTCGCTTCTGTTCGACCAGGCTGACTCCAGCACGGCGCTCGACGTCCAGTTGTGGTGTTGTATGGCGTATGTCGACCTTGAAGTCAGACGCACATGTGGCGGTCATATCAGCAGCTCATAACAAGCAATGGAAAATAGCATCGGCATCTCCCATCAGGGAGCATGCGTCACACTTGGAAACAACCTTGACGATCACTCATACCCGGCCCCTGGTCCTCCAACCCCAACCTGGCTCGCGAACGCAGTGCTGACGCTCTGCACGTCGTCGTCGCGCTCCAGCGTACTGCGGTTCACCCTTCCACTCCCGATAGGCGCCAGCGCGTTCCCGCCCGGCACCTGGCCCTCCACGTACCGCCTCAACTTGTCGCTCTGACTCAAACTAGCCTGCTTGTTCAAGTCGTTGATACTCAGTCCCACCAAGCTCACGCCACCCTGTCCAGGCACCTTGACAGACCCATTAGTAGTGAGGTCCGTAATCTCAGTGCCGGCTTGAGATTCACTCGCGATGCTCTCCGGCGCACGAGGAACTGGATGGCCGTTCGTGCGTGGAGCGTTGGGGAGGGTCGGCCAGGAGCCCTGGAAATCGCGGAACTCGGGTGGGAAGTTGTGCGGTAGGGCTGCGCCGCCGCCGAGCGCGGAGGAGTGTACTGATGAGACGTCGTCTGGTATGTAGCCGATGACGCTTCCGTCGGGTGCAGTGCGGGGAGCGGAGCCGTTGAGACGGGTGTTGGTCGACGAAGCCATCTGGTTTGCGTGCTGGTAGGCCATTTGATAGCGTTGCGGGCCGCGGTAGGAGGTCTTGGGACGACTGAATTGCAGCAGTGAGACTTGCAAGTTATTGAGCGGGCCTTCAACGAGCGTGTTGCGTTCCTTAAAGTGCAGGAGGAGGTAGTGCCAGAGCGGGTGCTTGCTGAGCACTTTGGGGTTACCAAGGATTACCAGGCCGTACTTGGCGCGGGTTAGAGCGACGTTGAGACGGCGTGGATCAGAAAGGAAACCAATGCCTTGGTGCTCGTTGCTGCGGACGCAGGAGAGGACGATGAAGTCTTTCTCGCGACCTTGGAAGGCGTCTACGGACGCAACTTCAATCTCCTTGTAGTTCTCCTTCCTGAAGGTACCGGTCTGCTGCATGCTTTGCACCACAAAGCTGCGCTGCCCCTCGTATGGCGTGATGACACCGATGTCCTCGGGCTTGACGCCAGCCTTGAAGAAGCGAGTCACGATCTTCTCGACGTTCGAGGCTTCGGTTCTGTTCAAGAAGCTGGTGCCTGACGCGGAGATCTCCTCGGAGCCCAGGTTGGACCAGAACATCATCGGGCTGTCGGCGACTGGCCAAGGGAAGTCAACATCTCGGCGAAGGCGCTGGTGCATGGTAATACCGTTCTGCAACGAGCCTTCGTAGAACATGTTGCTTGGAAACTCGGATAAGCAGGGGTGCATGCGGTATTGCACCTGCAAGCGGATTGGCGCACAGCCAAGGATGACCAGACGCTCAAACAGGGACTGGTTGAGACCCGCCTTTGCAGCTTTCTTGTTCATGATGACAGGTCCCAGCTGCTGGTGATCTCCAACCAGAACGATCTGCTTGCATCCAAGGACAAGCGGGATCATGCACTCAGGCTCAGCAGACTGCGTGCTCTCATCGATGAGGACGGTCCTGAACTTGAGCTTAGCAAGACGAGGGTCGCCAGCACCAACGCAAGTGCAGCAAATGACATCCGCGCTAGTCAAGATCTCGCGCTCTGCAGCACGAGTGAGAGTCTTGAACTTCTTCTCGTCCTGGCTGCTTAGCTCGCCGAGCTCGGTCTTCAGCTGCGACAGCTTGTTGAGCTCAGTATTGGTGTCGTTCATGCGGACCTGCTCGTGCAGCGACAAAAAGCCGACCTTCGACTCTACATCCTCTCTCGACTTGGCAGTGACGCGGACAACCTTGAGCCCCGTAGTATGGATGCGCTCGGTAAGCTGATCGACTGCGACGTTCGAGGGCGCACACACCAAGACCTGTCCACCATTGATCTTACTCAAGTGGTAGATGATCGTGGCTGATGTGACGGTCTTGCCAGTACCAGGAGGACCTTGAATCAAGCTGAGTGGTTTCTGCAGCACGCTTTTCACAGCATTGATCTGCGATCCGTTGAGCTCGGGAAGGCCGGGAACGCTGAACTTGCGCGGAATCTGCGTCTTCATCGGTGCTGCGGCAACTTCGTGACCAAGAAGGCGATGGAAGATGTAACCAGACACGCTCATCTCGTCAAGCGCGAACGTCTTCATGGCGTGCTGCATGCGATCGAATGATGTAGCCTTCCAGACGTAGTCCGCGGTGAAGTTGTGGGTGCATTCAGTTGGCACACTTTTGTGATCGCCACGCGCTCGCAGCTCGATTGTCACCTCGTCACTCTGGTTGTTGGGAATCTTGATCACGTAGCCCACACCCTCCCAATGAGGACGCAGCTCACCCTGGTAACGAATGCGCATCTCATCTCCGACAGCCAACTTCACGTCTCCGAGCTCCAGCTTCGGCAGGACGAAAGATGCGAGATGCTTGTTGTTCAGCCCAAAGTCCCAGCGCACGATCAGATTGTCCTGCGATTGCGACTCTTTCAACTTGCGATCGTAGTCCGCCTCGATCTTGACGAGCGGTCCGAAGACGTTCTGATACTGGTACGCATCATCGTAGCGCAACAGCACCGGCGCAGGCTCATCATCGATCCCGGCATTCTTCTCCAAGTCCTGAATCGTAGCCGCGCTGTTGTCCTTCCACATCTCCTCCAACTTTACAATGATCTGGGGCGGCAAGTGACGCGCACGCATCTGCTCCTGGTCCGTCGGTGCGCCCACTAGCCACGGCAAGAACGAGCGATCCTCGATCAGCGGCTGCCAGCGCGAGGTGTCCCAGTTCATGTCCTTCCCACTCGGCATAGCGGCGCATGGCGAGCGGCAGAGCAACACGACGACAGTATCGCTCTTTGCCGGAATGAAGCCGAGGAGGAATACATTCTTGGTGCCGCAGTTGTAGCACTCAAGGGTGGTCTCGCCAAGCTGGGAGGTGGGGTGAAGCTGCACCTCCTTGTGTCTGGCGCGCACAAGGTGGTTGATGATGTGGCTTGAGCTCGTATTGCCACGAGCAGAGCAGAACCACTTGTTGCAGGCCAAGCACTTGACCACACTGCTGGGGTTGTGGATGCCGCAGTAAGCGCAGGCATGTGGCGGCAGCTCGACTTCACCGTCCGGCTGCTGTCCAGCGGTCCCATTCACGCCGTTAACGGCATGGCTGGCCAAGCTCTCCAGATCATCGTCGTCGTAAGCATCGGTCTCATCGTCGTCGCCGACCCGCCGGCGCCTCGGTCCGCCGTTGAGGTTGCCGCGGCCGTATTCGCCGTCTAGGGCGCTCTCGCCGGCGTCCAGTGTGGACAGATCGTCGCCATCGTTGATAGCGGAGGTGGAGTCGCTGACGAGGTGATTGCCGGCCTGTGCGAAGGCTGAGGCCATCCCGTGGGGGTGGTGCTCTCGGAGTGAGGGGGTGGGTTGAGTGTCCGCGTATGGCGGAGCGGAAGAAGCGGTACCTCGAGACCGCTGTATGCGCACGTTGGGAGCGTCGTGCAGAAGGAATAGGGAGGGGAGGAGGTGAGGTGAAGCAGTGGCAGTGGTGTTGGGTATTGCTGTTCTAGTTCGTTCAAACAGAGCCGTGTCTTGGCACTGCAAGGACGGAAGCGTTCCGAACGGTATCGATAATTTGCATGTGAGCATCCAAGTTGATTCAGTTACACTCCGTCCCACAGCCAAGATGATACGACGACAGGCCCGCCAACGGCGCGACTATCTCTACAGACGAGCTCTGACTCTGCGCGATGCTGAAATTGCGGAGAAGAGAGCGAAGCTCAAGCAGTCACTCGCGACAGGGAAGCCTCTGGACTCCAACATCGCCAACGACAAGCAGCTGAAGCAGGACTACAAGTACGACGAGTCGCGCGCAGACCGCACAACTCAGGATGAGCTCGATCTGGACGATGAGTACAGCTTCCTCTCGGGTGTCGTCGATCCTCGAGTTCTGGTCACGACCTCTCGCGACCCCAGTAGTCGCCTTTCTAGCTTCGCAAAGGAGATCCGCCTCCTCTTACCGACAGCTATCCGTCTGAATCGCGGCAATCTCATCTTACCAAACCTGGTCGGCAGCGCAAAGTCATCCGGCCTCAGCGACCTGATCCTCCTCCACGAACATCGCGGCACACCCACCGCTCTTACAATCTCCCACTTCCCACACGGCCCTACAGCTTCCTTCAGCCTCCATAATGTGGTCCTCCGTCACGACATCCCCAACGCCTCGCGCGGCACAGTCTCGGAATCCTACCCTCACCTTATCTTCGAAGGCTTCACCACACCGCTAGGCAAGCGTGTGGTCAAGATCCTGCAGCATTTGTTTCCTCCCCGCGAGACGAGCGCGAAACTTGGAAGCCGCATAGTGACGTTCAAGAACATCGAGGATAGTGTGGAGGTGCGACATCATGTGTTTGTCAAGACGGGGTATCAGAGTGTGGAGCTGGCAGAGGTCGGACCGAGGATGACTATGAGGCTATTCGAGATCAGGCAGGGAACTGCGGATGATAAGGATGGGGATGTGGAGTGGCATATGAATCAGTATACGAGAACGAGCAAGAAGAAGGACTATCTGTGATGGTTAAAGCGAGTGTTGTGGCAAGACATGACAGCGGGCTCAACGCTGTGCGCTGGTCGAAGAGAACACGAGTCGCATGGGCGCGACCAAGTCGGGCTGACCTGAAGCAGCATCCACGAGAGATACAGGAATGCAACGGACGGTGATGTTCGTCGGTGCTGAAGCGTTGCCGACTCGGGAAACTGCTGTGGTCGAAGCGCAGCTGCTACAATACGGTGTCATGAGACGTGCGGGCACCTAAGAGGCTTCGAGCCCGGAGTATATGCGACGGCGAAATTGGGGAGGGAGCCAGAAAATCCATCACCTTGATGGCAGCATGACTCGCGATGGATGACGTAATGAGGGGCGGCTCGAAGCTGCGTCTGTGAAAAGACCGGAAGGGAAAGCGAAAGAGAGGGCTATTCGACGATGTCCTCGAGCACAATGCAGACATCGAGCATAGTACAGGGTCAAGTATAATCTGCTTCATGTCTCTTCCACTGCGGCCCAACATGCAGCAACTAGACATCCTCATCCTCGGCGCAGGCTGGACATCTACCTTCCTGATTCCTCTTCTCAAGACTAAGAACTTCAACTTTGCCGCTACTACAAAGGATGGACGCGAGGTCGCGTCTCATAAGACCATCAAATGGAGCTTCAATCCGGACGGTGACAGCGACTCTGATCTCGGCACTCTCCCCTTGGCTCAACACGTGCTAGTAACATTCCCCTTGACGTCTGCAGCGCAGACCGACTTTCTCGTCTCAAAGTACATTGCTACTCACAGGCCTCACGCTGCAGACACCCGCTTCATCCAGCTCGGCAGCACAGGTATCTGGCAGATCCCGCAGAAGCAGCAATGGGTCTCCCGACACTCGCCTTACAACACTACGAACCCTCGTGCCATTGCTGAGGATGCTTTGCTCAAGCACAATGGTTGCGTGCTGAATTTAGCAGGACTCTGGGGCGGCGAGAGGGAGCCACGGACATGGGTCGATCGCGTTGCTACTACCAAGGAGGCTGTTCGCAGCAAGAAGAGCCTTCACATGATCCACGGGCTGGACGTGTCTCGGGCTATTATCGCGGTGATGGGGAACTGGTATTCCGCGAAGGGCGAGCGGTGGATGCTGACGGATGGGTTTGTGTATGATTGGTGGGCGTTGTTTGCTGGGTGGGCAGATACGAAGGCGCAGAATGGTCAGGGAGATGAGACTGTGGACAGTGAGCCTAGCAAGCAGGCTAAGTGGGTGTATGAGTGTATGCTGGAGGAGAAGGTGTGGGCGCTGCCGAGGAGTATGGGGGCGCTGGAGAGGTGTTATTTCGGAAGGGAATTCTGGGATACGTTCCAGCTTGCGCCGGTGAAGGCGAGGATATGAGCAAACTCCGGAAGGGAAGAAGTCGTGGCATAACACGTAGATGTGCATGTGCGATATTTGCGAAGCGGGCAAACCATGTATAAATATCATCGGAGCTCATGTCTGGCGGAGCTAAGTGTGACTTCCCCACCACACGCAGCTGCGTTGACATCTTAAGAACCATCTCGTGCGTGTACTTGCATACCACATCTGGCCGCTCTCACACTCCACAAAGGCATACTCACATTATCTGCCCCTATCCAACCTCCATGATCCAGTAGCGCAGCCGCTACCACATCCACCCCTCAACCAACATTCTTCCCACATCCATCCCCATCGTCATGGCCGACCACCCCGCCCCCTCCAAACTCGACCCCGACGCCCACCTCCTCCTCGAACAATCCCTCCTCCGCCTCCCGCACGCCCTCCTGCAGAAGAACCTCAAATCCGCCCAGCGAGCCATAGAATCCTCAAATAAAACTCTCACCGCCGCCCTTCCGGCCCCAAACGCGCCAGACCCGCTCGCAGCTCTAGATGCCACGATAGCGAAAGCGCAGAATCTGAAGCGGAAGCTGGAGGCGTTACATGCGGAGGAGCGGGCACTGCACGCACAGCAGGAGGCGCGGATTGAGCATTTAGAGGAATTACATGGCGTGATTGGTGTGGGTGATGTGGGATATGAGCGGTGGGCGCATGTGAGACTCGACAGGCTACTTGTGGATTATTTGCTGAGGCAGGGGTTCACGGGGAGTGCGAAGGCGCTTGCGCAGGAGAAGGACTTGGGAGGATTGGTGGATTTGGGTGTGTTTGAGGAGTGTGGGCGGATTGCGGAGGGGTTGAGACGGGGGGAGTTGGCGGGCGCGCTGAGTTGGTGTGGGGAGAATCGGGGGGCGTTGAGGAAGGGAGGGGTGAGTCTTGAATGCAAGCGAGGCGACAAGGGAAGGGAGCTTGCTGACAAGATGACAGAGCGAGCTGGAGCTGGAGCTGAGACTACAACAGTTCATCGAGCTAGCACGAACAGGAGATACGGCGAAGCTGATGGAAGCCGTTGTGCATGCGAGGAAGCACTTCTCGGGCGACCAGGTGGCGAAGTTTGGGCTGCAGGCTGGAGGACTCATAGCCTATGGGCCAGACACCTTCGTGGAGCCTTACCACGTACCATCTCCCTGATCCCCAGCCTTCTACAAAACCAAAGCTAACGCAAGCCAATAGTCCCTCTACTCTCCAACCCGCTACCCCCACCTCGCCTCCCTCTTCACCCAAACCCACCACGCCCTCTTCTCCCTCCCCCCAACTCCCCTCCTCCACACAGCCCTCAGCGCGGGCCTCTCAGCTCTCAAAACGCCCGCCTGCCACTCCGCCCATGCCCTCGCTACAAGCGCCAATACCGGCGCGCCAGTCTGCCCCATCTGCAGTACCGAGCTCAACGAGCTCGCCAGAAGCGTGCCCTACGCGCATCACACGAAGAGCCATGTCGAGGAGGATCCTGTGGTGTTGCCGAATGGGCGGGTGTTTGGTAGGGAGAGGTTGAGGGTGCTGAATGAGAAGTTGGGGACTAAGAGGGGGTGGGTGAGGGATCCGACCGTGCTTGATAAGGGGGCTGTGGAGTGGGAGGAGGGAAGCTTGAGGAAGGTATTCATCTCGTGAGTGCAGCTGACCGATAATCTACCATGCGGGAAACAGGAGGAAAGATCATACCTCAACGACCAAAGCGTCCGGCGCGACGCCATTCTTCATTCCGTCGACAACTGCTGCATTCATCATGCGAGTGCTCTGGACTTTGAGGCCGTGGAGCAGCCGCACGTAAGACCACAGCACTGCCAGAGCAAGCAATGGCATAGCCTCCCACCTTCGAGTATCTTCCACGATATCATCGTACAGTAGCTGCGCCGCATCGAACGTCACCGTCTGCTCGCCTCGAGCTACATGAATATGTCCGAATATCATCAAATTGGGCTACACTCTGGCGACCTCCTCACGAAGAAAGGCACAGCCAGCTGACGCTTTGATATCGTTGAAGCCTGCTGGCGGACCATGCGTTACGAGGATGTTGGTTGATGAGGGCACGCGATGGCTCCAGACGTCCGTCTCTCGCGGGTACTGGAAGGCTGAGGTGCCATATCGCGGCGTCCACGGCGAGCCATACACATTCAGTACCCTCTTGCCTTTGGCGAAGGTTAAAGTGATACTACCGTCTTGGATATAAGTCACAGAGCCGAACTCAAGATCATTCCTATTCCGGCCCTCTGGATCTCGATGCTCGGGGTGCTCGGCCATAATGTCTTCGTCGAGGAGCAGATCGTAGTTGCCTGCTGTCACGATCCTATGCTCATGGGGCAACGACGTGAGCCAGGAGAGCTGAGCCCGGATCTCATCGAAGGTACCCCATTCGGTCAGATCTCCTGCGTGGATCAGGAGGTCACCTGGCGGCAGCGTGGGCTGCAGGTTGTGCATGTCCGAGATGCAGACGACTGTGACGGGCTGGAAGTCTTGAGATGCCTTTGGCGTGCCAGCGCTCCACAAACCGTTGGCGCGAAAGCTCAATAGCCATTTCGCTGTCTTGCGCAGCCTATGTCGAGGCAGCTGGACGTGGTGCAAAGCAGCTAGTTTCGTAGTCATGACAGGCGCAGCTTGAGCCTCTCGGGAGGCTTGAACGCCGGCTCAGCGACAGCCATAGCTTTAGACAACCGTATGGTCAGCGAAAAGCGTATATGCCATTCGTGGCGTACGCTTGAGACGCAAAAGGAGCCTGTGCATGGTCTGGACAGTACGCAAACAGCGAGGGGGTTATCGCTCGGCGAAACAAATTCACCGCAGGCCGGAGGGGTTCTCACTTCACCCCCACCAAAGCTGAGGATTGCATCACTTCCTCATAGTGCATTGTCGTCGTCACGTCAGAGCATAGCAACCATGTGACGAGTGCACGCGACCACGCATACATATGAGCCAGCATCCGTAGTGGGAGAGCAAAGGTAGGTATATTTCGACCCTTTCTCTTCACAGTCTACCTGTCTCTACACTCCTATTTGCCAGAAAGACTCCAAATACTTGACCAGACAACCACTCAAAATGTCGACAGCTTCCAATGTAACACCCTTCCTATTCATCTGCCCCCTTCCTCGCATCTTACCTTTCCTAGCCCAACGCCTCGCAAGGCGACTACAAATCCGAGAATCCCGGCACAGTCCTCTCCGACTCTCTAGCCGCAGAGTCGATCGAGTCAGGCGGCGACTTTGCAGCCGATAGCGATGCACGAGGCATCAACCCTGCGTCCGCGAAAGGCACTACGACCAACACGACCGATACTTCTGGAGCAAGCGAGCTCAGCAGTGCGCCCTCTAGAGCTCAGCGAGATGATGGTAACGAGTCTGGAGGGTACAACACCAGAGCCAGCTCGGGCAACGGTCTGAGCTCTGGATCCGGCCTGCCGAGCAGGAGTGAGCAAGCTGGTGAGAGGAGCATAGGCGCTGGAGGCGGGTACGCCACATCCTATGGCGACGAGTCGTCCGATCGCGGGCCGTCCTCGAACGACGATACCTCTTCGTCCACCTACGGCACGGGCTCAGGCTCCGGCTCCGCTCAACGCGGCTCTGGAAGTGCCTCCGACGACTTCCCCTCCGACGCCCCCAACGCGAGTTTCAACAATGAGATCGGGACGGAGCATGACCCAGGCAGGGAGGCTGTGAGGAAGATCCAAGAGGATAACGTGCCTAGCATCTCATCTGGGCAGCAAGGTGGCAAGGAAGGCAGAGTCAGTGGAGGCAGCAGTGAAGGAGGAAGCGGGCACGCGAGTGCGCTGGGAGGGGATACTGAGGCGTAGAAAGCAAGATCTTATGAGGATTAGTTATTCGGATCTGAGGGTCCTCAAATCCGCTGGTCTTGGATCATTCTCCTTTCTGACCCCGATTTTGCTGTCACAATAATCACGCCCGCCTGGGTATCCTTCCGTGCAGTCCAATCCTACCAGCCACGCCATAGCCAACGTCCTGCTCATGCCAACGCCTCCAAAATCCCCATATCCCTCTAATGAACCAACGCCTCTTCCCTCTAAGCCAGAGCGCTTTCTTTTCCCTTGCCCTTCCCTTCCCTCTCATCCACTTTGAGCGCATCCAGTATGCCGCTTACCCCCCTGCCGAGCCCTCTCCCATTATCCACAGCCTCAACAAGCCCCGCAGCCTTCTTTTGCAACCCTCGCAGCACTCTTCGCGTGTATGCGAACGAGCCGACAGACTCCATATACGCGACCGCATACCTCTTGACATCCTCGTCCCTCGGCTTCTGCTTCAGAATATTGATGAGCACCAGATTCTGCGGCGCCGCGCGGATCGCGTGTAAGATCGGAAAGGAGAATTTACCTTCTGTTAGGTCTTCGCAGAGGCCTTTGTTTGCTGTGTATTGCGCTGAGGAGAGGTTGCGGTAGTCGTCGAGGATCTGGAAGAGCAGGCCGATGGTGTTTACCAGCGGTGTGTAGTCTGCGGAGGTGGATGGGTTGTTTTGGGCTGGGGAGCAGGCGCACATGAGTTTTATGGCGAGGCGGAAGAGGCCGCCGGTTTTGTTGCCAACCATTTCGAGGTAGTCGTCCTCGCTTGGGCAGGTTAGGGTGTCCCGCCAGAAGAGGTCCATGCCTTGGCCGCGGTGGAGGTTCAGAAGTTCTGTGGTGTAAATTTGGATTGCTTCGGGGTTGTTGAGAAGAAGAAGCTCTTGCAGGGCGCGAAAGTAGACGTAATTTGCGGAGTTAATTGTCTGGGCTACGCCGAAGATCTGGTGCGCGACGGGGACGCCGCGGCGGAGGTTCGAGTTGTCTTCTACGTCGTCTATGAGGAGTGAGGCGGAGTGTAACATGCCCACGACACTGTTGATGATTGCGAGATCGTGCTGGGGGACTTGTAGCCAGAGGTTGAAGGCGTTGATAAGCTGCGTGCGCACGTCTTTGCCCGGGTGGGATTCAAGGTAGTCGAAGGGACCCTTGACGATGTTCTCCTTCTCTGTGCTCCAGCTAGAGCCATCGCCGTGAATCAGATCTTGACCTATCGCTTGGGTGGAGTCGGGGAGGGAGTGCGGTTGAGGCATGCTCTTGCGGTGGGACTTGTGCTGTTGCGTGGATTGTGATGCTCGTGGAGTCTTTATCGGCGCGATCCAGTCCGTCTCGTTCACTTCACGTTGCTGTGGGTCAATAGGCAAGGTCATAAGACTGCTTCGTTTCCGTGGGCTTGTTGGGCTCTTCGGACTCTCGCCGTTGGTAAAAGCCCTTGAGGAGGAGGTTCGTGTCGGTATAGAAGCTGGATCGATCGAGATAGGCCTCGCTACTTTCCTCTCAGGTGATGCAGGCAACTCTGCTGTGGCTGCCATCACCCGGCCTATGTAGTGGCTGTATTAGGTAGTGGTAGTGTTCCCTCTCTTTGTCAAGCTGTCTGAACAATACAAGCGCAGACTACAATCTTAAGAAATATATACAAAGCGACGGTGGAGCTGCCAGCACGTGGTTCTGCAGTATTGTCTGTGTCCGTGAACGAACGCAGATGCCTTCGCCATTCGAGCGGAGTACCTCTGTCGCTTGGCCATGAGGCTTAGAGCTCTGACATTGTATGCGAGGTGGAAGCTTGGACTTCGAATCGAGTGGCATGTGATGTTGCCGGGGCCGGATCATCCCTGCTGCCGAAGTCCAGAGCAGGCCGGCAAAGAGCGCTGTCCTTCATCAAGGCAACTACTTATGAGCTACTGCCTTTTTGCCATCTCTCGCCTTCAAGTGTGAAGGACGGCATTCATCTGAGGTGCTGTATGCGATCCAGCGGACTCATACGAGGCACACCATATTCGGAGCCTATTGCTACGAGCTACGATGACGGTCTTTGTCGCGTCAGTGCAACTCGCACGCATCGAGATGGCATACACAGTGCCTCTCGAACGTTTGCAAACGCTTGAGGTGTATAGGCATCACGCGTCCAGCCACTGGTGAGGGCGTGTCGTCAAAGTGCTTGTATCACAATGAGGTATGCATCAGTCTCTTGTTTGCTACGCTTCACGCTTGCTTCCTTCTTTGGCAGGTCCCGCTGCTCGAACACGCGTAATGTAGAAGCCTTGAGGCAGCGTCGTTCGCTCGAGAGCCCATATTAGACCATTGGAGATCCAGCGTTCGGCTGTCCTACGCATCGTCAAGGTAGAGATTTCTGTGTGTGAACACAGCAAAAGGCCTCGTGAGGTCGCAACACAAGCGCGGTCCGATATGGCGGATCATAAGCTTAATGTGCTCACTACAACAGCAAACGAGATCCAGCACCTCCTCTCTACTAGCCGCACGACTTCAGTCTCCCTAGTCAAAGCCTACCTCGCCCAGATCGCCGCCCACAATCACACTGGTGTCCACCTGAACGCGCTGATCTCCATTGCTCCCGAAGCCCTTCTTCTCGAAACAGCCTCCTGTCTCGACTCCGAACGCGCCTCAGGCCACCTCCGCTCTTCTCTCCACGGCACGCCAATAGTCCTGAAAGACACCTTTCTCACCTCAACCACCAATCTCGGTCTACCAACAACATGCGGATCCCCTGCTCTCGCGACCGCGACCTCTGAGTCCAACTCGCCCTTGGTCCAAACTCTGGTGGACGCCGGTCTGATCATCCTAGGGAAAGCTAACATGACCGAGCTCTGCGGCCTGAAGATGCGGGCTTTGACTCCTGGCTGGTCACCCATGGGCGGTCAAACGCAGAACCCCTATGTCTTCGGCGGACTCGAGGAGAACGAGATCCTGCTCGGGAACTCCTCAGCTGGTGGGTCTAGTAGTGGGAGTGCGGTCTGCGTGGCTGCAGGATTCGCGCCATTAGCGTTGGGCACGGAGGTTGCAGGGAGTGTGGTTACGCCTTCGAATCGGGCTGGGGTGTATGCGCTGAAGTGTGGGGTTGGGATTGTGGAGGGGAGGGGAGACTTTGGGTATTGGGATGGGCTGGACTGCGTGGGGGCCATGGGGAAGGGAGCGGAGGATGTAGGGCTGTTGGCTCGTGTGATTATGGGAAGGAAGGAAGTATGGGATAGTGATCGCGGGTTCGAAGGACTTAGGATTGGGGTGTTGGATCCTGAGGTGTGGCATCTGCCGGAAACTATTACTGTGTACCCCGGGAAGACTAAGCAGGTGATGGAGAAGGGGTTCTGGGCTGCTGCTGAGAAGATGAAGAGAAGAGGTGCAGTGGTCAGGAATATTGACTTGCCGTTGCCTTGGGATGCCTTCAGATTCAGCGAAGCCGATTTTCCAGCATCTGATGAGCACGGGATGCCAGTGTCTGAGCCATGCGTGGTGAACGAAGAAATCGAGAGCAGCGGGAATGATGGCGATGGAACGAGCAGCGAACAGAAGAGCCTCTTTCAAGAGACCTGCAGTGAGTTCCAGGCTCACACCGCTCTCACAACGTTCCCGGTGGCAAGAAATCAGCTGCTAATATCGCTTACAGTGCACCATCTCCGAACAACTCGCATGCCGGCCTTCCTCTCGTCTTTCAAGACCTCCGAGATTCGATCTCTCGGCGACATGGTGGCTTGGAACGAAGCGCACAGGGATGTTGCTCTGCCACCGAGTACCACTCTCCACCTCTTTGAAGTATCTTGAGCTACCTGGCTAATCATGCGGTCCTATAGGTCATCCCTCCCAGCATGAAATCATTGAGCTGCTCTCGAATCGCACGACACCGGAGCAAGCTGAGGCAATGGCACGCGAGATAAGGAAACGAGGCAGGGAAGCACTGGACCCGATGTTCCAGAGCGTCGATGTCTTGGTTGCGTTGGGCGATAGTCCGCTGTGCACTTACGCTGCTGGTGCTGGTAAGCCTTTTCACTCTCTCTACGACTACCTACAAGGCTCGAGAACTGCCGCTGATCGCATTATCATAGGTTACCCGATCGCCACCGCGCCTCTGGAGACAATTCAGTACAGTAATGAGAACGAGCGGCCTTTTGGGCTGTGCTTCGTTGCGAAAGGTGGAGGTGAAGAAACGCTATTGAAGTTCATGAGAGGCTGTGAGGCGGCTTTCGAGCGGAGACCGCTGCCTAAGCCTCTGATGACCAAGCGAGAATAACGCTCAATGATCGAATGTCCTCCGCCGCTCTTAGAGTCCGGCGTCTTGTGACTTTGTATGAGTGGAGCTATATCAGTCAAGCCGGAATCTGCCTCAATCGGAAGGCGACTTCATGCAGATCCAGCCAGTCGTTGTGCCACACGTCCGGCTCGACTTTCGATGGTAGAACCGTATCGTAGCTCTACGCTACAGCTGCATCAATCGAAGCACAACTCTGAGGTACAGATGTGCAGCTGTCAGAGGGCAATATATCGAACGTGGCACCTTGAAGACAAGCTTATTTATATGATAGCATTTTCACATCACGGCATCTAAACCCCAACTTCACCCGTACCTCCCATCTAGCCCACCATGCACGCATCTAATCCCAATTCCCCGGCCCCAAATCCACAGGCACCTGATTTTTCTTGCACTCCATAATATAATCAATCGTCCACGGCTCCCACTTGTAGCCCTCGGGGAAGTTCGGCGGGATTCCACTCTCGTCGAACGTCACGCCCGCTTTCATCGTCTCGATGTTCTTCTCCCAGTTCTCGTACGCGTAGACTTCTGGGTCGTGCGCCCAGACCCACTTCGGGTGCTTGGGCTGTGCGAGACGCGGGTTGAGTTTCACTTTTGACCAGTCGGTGTCTTGAAGGAGCTCGGCGTTGGAGAAGCCCATCTTTTGGGCGCAGGAGTTGCGGATGAAGCTGTGAGGGTATGTCAGCAATCTATTGTGAGTAAGCGTGGGGATGGAGGGAGATGACTCACCGGTAGCGTGTGTGTGCCTCAATGCCATCAGGAATGTTGTCCTTGCCTGCGAGTTGCAGGCAGGAGGCGAGCGTTATAGCATCCTCAATCGCTTGCGTAGCGCCGTTTCCGGACGCTGGCAAGAAAGTGTGCGCGCTGTCACCAATCTGGACGACTCGTCGTGCCGGCGAGGCCCATGTGAGCTGCGGGTCGCGCCATAGTAGCTCGAAGTTGACGATGGTGTTGGGAGGGGTGATCGCAACGAGGTCCTTGAACTTCGGGTCCCACTTGTCTGCACCGGGAACGGCGTCAAGGCCCTTGAGTACCTCCTCCGAGCTGATGTAGTTGTCCCATGACTCGGATGAGGTGTCGTTTGCCTGTTTTTGTCAGCTTTCCTCTAGCTTCCATACATGTTCACATCACACTCACATCGTGGTTCAAGATCCAGATCATAGTATCCGGCCTTGTTAGCGTCAGAGCATAGGCTCCAGGTGCCAAGTATGTCCGCACAATCGGCTCATCCTTATCTGGCCCCACCATAGAGTAGTGCTCCTTGACCGCCGGGTCTTTGTCCATATGCTCAATCGGGAACGCAGCTCTCCACATAGCTCTGCCCGAAGACTTCGCCCTCACAGCGCCACCAACAAGCTTCTGTGACTTGGACCCCACGCCATCAGCCGCAATTACCACATCCGCCTCGTAGCGCTTGCCGTCCTGAGTAGTGACGCCAGCTGTGCCCTTCTCAGCGTCCTCGAAGTAGTCAGTCACTCGGGAGTTGAAGTCGATCTTCACGCCGAGTCTCTCGACTTGGCGCACGAACATTCTGTAGATGAGGGGGCGCATTTGGAAGGTGCCTGGTGGGGTGTTGGGGTCCAGGCCAGCGGCCTTAAGACGCTCGGCGACCTTCAGAGGCTTGACCATGATCTCGCCGCTGTGCTTGTAGGTCTCGATCCAAGCGTTGTGGAGGCCGATGGAGTCGTACTCCTCCTTCATCTCTGGCCAGTGCTTGAAGAAGTGCGTTGCGCTGAGGCCCATGAAGTACATATCACCTGGCTACTGTTAGTTCTCAGGAACCAGGGTATTTACCGGTAGAGAGCATATCGTACCTGCTGTGTTGATTGCAGTGTCGCGCTCCAGGACCTGGACGCTGTGGCCCTTGCGAATGCACTCGATCGCTGCGGTGAGCCCCGCGAGCCCGGTGCCCACGATGAGGACATTGATGCCAGACGAGGGGTATGACCCAAGCGGCTTGCTCTCTTGACCTTCTTTCGCCATGATGATGTTTGTTGGATTTTTAGGAAAGATATTCTAGAACGGTGAGGGAAATGATGCTCAAAGGAAATATGGCCTAGACTCAACAGCAGCGAGAGCTCATTGCATGAGACCTACATTACTAGCTCTCATCGGGAGTCCGTCATCCAAACTACGGTGACGAGCATGTGCTGCGTGAGCATAGTATCGGCGCGCGAGAGACCGCGAGCTGGGTCGGAATTAATCGTAGCCGGCCCTCCCGGTGCATTGTGGTGACGATGAGGTTGTTCCTGCACGAGACTCGACGGCTCTCCTTCGTCGAAGTTCAACGCATTTCTATGTGTGCCTGAGCGTTGGACGGGTATCAGCCAAAGGAACACGATAGAGGTGGGGTGAATGTCTCGACTTCTGGCATCGATGATCCCTTGTTCTGCAACGGTAGCGGACAGTCCCGACGGAGAGAACCTCCTGCATGTACTTCTGTACCTCAGCGTGAGCCGTGCTGCTGTTGGTGCATCTCGATTGTTGACAGGTGGAGTGACTGACTCCTGTCCGTACCCGTCGATTGCGGCGCCACTACCCTATCGCAACCTCGCAGTTGACTCCGAGGGGTGGTCCGACGCTACGACAACGCTCATGACTGCTACGGATAGTCCACGAACGTTCGGGAGCCGTTCTCGAGTATGTTCGAACTTGACTGCGATTCTTTTCGCGTGCCAAACTGCCAGCCAAGGATCAGCCCCAACGCACACAAGCTGCAGCGGCTGGTATCCCGGCGGAGATAACATCTCGTCATCGAAGGCCTGTCCCGCACGGCTGGCGTGCGGACACGCTGACTCCATGAGGCGAGCGCAATTACCACAACATGTGACGGCCAAGGCCAGACTGCATGATGTGGCAGTATACCCGGCTTCGGTGCACTAGGCACGCTCGTGTCCCAATGGTGAAAGAGGCAAACTGGTAGCGATGTCATCAGTATTTGTGGGAGGACGAATTGTCCTGCACCCATCCGATCAAGAGTGGAGGTATCTGGTGCAACGATGCACCAGCATAGCACAACCAAACCCCTCGTGGCATAGCGTCCCAGGGCTGAGGCTGCGGGCCTGATGAGAGACTTCACCGGGTCAACAACGATGAACGTGCCTAGCCTGCTGGGTTTCAGGTCCTGTGCGAAGCTTATATGATTGCTGTGGCTGGAGAATACGCCACCCAAGTCAACACCGTTGTACCGTTGCGGCGTGTCTCGGCCAGTGTTTCCTGTTTGTCGAAGCTGCTTGTGAAATACTGGGCTTCCATGCGGTGCACCAGCGTTGCGCAATGCTCACTTGGTCTGATAGAAAGCAGAGAACAAGGAAATGTGAGCTGACTGCGTTCGGCAGGCAGCCGAGCAAGACAGCGGCACAATCTCCCTCCCTTGCATGATTTGAGATCGGCCTCTGTCCGAAATACACCACCTTGCAGGGTAGACTCCACGCCATTGGCGGCACTAGAGACGTATCGATCTACAGGTAGCAGATATGATTGGCATGCATGCCTGGTTTGCACTCTACTAGGTGCTCACGTCCGCTTCGGCTTTCTCGCAACACCCTTCCGTCAGATGCGGTATCTCCATTCATTTAAAGCACGCCACGAGATAACGTAGTCGATGCGAAGCCTTCTTACTGTGGATCCCCGGTCAGCTCTCCTAGTTCAGGTTTATCACTTCGTCAGCACCCAAATTCTTTCGCTCTGCGCTCTGTACGTGTTTCCTTCCGGCTGTTTCTCAATCACCCACACTGGACCGCAACATCTTCACGATGCAGCCTCTCACACTCGTTGCCCTGGTGGTGGCCTTCTTGGGCTTTGCTCTCCTCACACTCTTCAACAGCTTGAAGTCGCTATCAGCATGGAGGGACCACAAGTCGAGCGAGCCTCCTGGGCCAGCTCTCGTACCCTGGGTTGGACGTATCCACGATCTGCCCATTGAGCTCATGTGGACAAAGTTTTACGAGTGGGCGCAAACATATGGTCCGATCTACAGGACTACTATGCTCGGAGCTAACTTCTTGATCATCTCTGACGAGAAGATCGCCGAGGACCTCCTGGTGAAGCGTGCGAAGACCTACTCAGACCGTCCCGCTATGCGATCGCTGTTCGATTCAAAGAGCACCAACGGCACGATGGAGTATCTCCCTCTCATGGGGAAGAACCGTACGTCTCAGATATCTGAAACGGAGCACACCACACTGATACTGTCACAGAGTACTGGGCACGCCAGCGCAAATTCAGCCACGCCTACCTCATGGAGTGCACCAACGCACACTACAACGGCGCTCTATACTTCGAGTCGAAGCGATGGCTACACCGCATCCTCGAGGACCCGGACAACTTCGCTTTCTCGCTTGAGGATATGTGCGCTAAGGTCATGACACAACTTGCATGGGACGAGCCGGAGCTCAGCG
The DNA here is from genome assembly GCA_002077065.1 of Cryoendolithus antarcticus. Classification (NCBI taxonomy): domain Eukaryota; kingdom Fungi; phylum Ascomycota; class Dothideomycetes; order Cladosporiales; family Cladosporiaceae; genus Cryoendolithus; species Cryoendolithus antarcticus. The sequence continues at coordinate 966,037 of NAJO01000016.1, forward strand.
AGTACTGCTGCAAGAGCGCTTGGGGTTTGTTGACTCAGATGTCGCCTGCTGGACCAATCTCAAACGTGATTACACCTCTCTGGGACCTGCCATTCCACATCAACCCCTGGAAGATCGCTGAGCGAAAGCGTCACGATGAGCAGAACGCGTGGTGGTTGGCAAACCTGACCAGGACCCGCGAGAAGCTTGCACGTGGTGAGGCTCGTCCTTCAATGACACGAACCTACCTTCAGGGTGAGCGGACGGGTGGTCTGTCTGGTGACTACGAGGCATCTTGTGCTATTGGCATGATGGCTCTCGTCGGTATCTTCACAGTTGCTGGACCTTTGTACTACTTCCTCTTGGCCATGGTCCACCACCCGGAGTGGCAGAAGAAGTGCCAGGAGGAGATTGACACTGCCTGCAACGGACGCCAGCCCGAGCTTACCGATATGCCCAACCTGCCCATCCTCCGCGCCTGCATAAAGGAGACCATGAGATGGCGACCGAACGTGCCTACTGGTGTTGCACACGAGGCTGAGGTTGATGGCTTCTACGAGGGCTACTTCATTCCGAAGGGCACCCGCATCTTGCCTCTTGACTAGTAAGTTTGCTCGTGTGATACTATTCTGAGGACGTATACTGACTCCAATACTAGCGCCTTCTGCCGCAACGAGACTAAGTACCCCGACGCCGAGCACTACCGCCCCGAGCGCTGGCTCGAGGCCGGCTGGCCAACCTTCCAGGCACCTCTCACCCAGTTCCCCGACATAATGGGCTTCCACTCCTTCGGCTTCGGCCAGCGCGCCTGCCTCGGCATGTCGCTGACCCGCGACGAGACCCTCATTGCCACCGGCGCGCTCCTCTGGGGCTTCAACTTGGACTTCAAGAAGGATGCCGCTGGAAAGAGCATCGACGCTTCCATCACGAAGTCCAACAGCTTGCTCATTGTCAAGCCTGATCCATACGAGATGGCATTCACGCCCCGATCAGCTGAGAAGCGAGAGCGCATCAAGACCGAGTGGGCAGAGGAGAGCGCTCGGGACGCGAAGGAGCGAGCTGAGTTCATCGCTAATGCGAAGCACGCTCGTACGACAGTGCCCATCAGCTACCACGAGAAGGCTGAGCTTAGCGCATCTGGTGCGTCGACTGCGGTCTCTGCATGAATGAATTTGCTGGCAATTGCGACATGCGACATGGACTTCACGGGGCTGAAGGAATAGATCTGGAGTTTTTGCTTCCGATCGAGCATCTAATTTCGCCTTGATCCGGCAGTCCCTGCGATCTTGTTCTGTATATACCCCATTAATGATAATGGGCTTCTGTCCTCACGCAATGCGCATTTGATCCCTTCTTCAAGTTGGTTCAAGTTGCTCGCAGCTCTTACCGACTGATATCAGGGTTCGGCAAATATCTTCTCTCAGAACTCATCGTTCATGGCTTGTGGCAACGCTCATACCAGCGAAACCATAGTCTGGCACATGCGATGGTTCTCTCGTGAGGCTGACAGTCATCCTTATCTCCAACCAACATCGCCCATCCTCACCTACAGTCTAGACCTCCACCCCTAATCTCGTGTTACCAAGCCACCAACCCCAACCCGCCCCCAAATCTCACATGCGCCAAGATTCCAATGCTTCGGAGATCAAGTGCGGAGCCGATAATGTACAGGGGTAAGATCTGTGTGGCGCCAGCTTACCTACATCACCGCCAAACGCGGGAACAAGCGAGCATCCGGACGGCGAAGAGTTTTGACACTCACCGTTGAGTATCTGAGCGATGATGCTTGCTTGCAGATCGAAGCTTTGGTTGCCGAGCACCGGGCTTGAATTCAGTGGATTTTGTGCGTTGGTGCTCTGCCGTGTGTACCTGCATGGACTCGCGGACTTCCGTGTGGTTATCAGCGATAGGGACGCACAGAGTTAAGCACGGAAGGTAGGATCGAAGAATGGTGGGTTCAACGCTGTGGGGGCGGAGGATCCCACGGTACAGTAGGGGGTGGGTGCTGCACAGTAGGTAATAGTGGATCTCTCAATCCTTCGCCTCTGATCACTTCGTCGCGCCGTCATCAGCAAGAATAAACCATCCCTAATCCCCAATCCGTATAATCAAAGCAAAATATCAATCATGGCTGCCAAATCTATCCTCGTCACCGGCGCAACAGGCAAGCAGGGCGGCTCAGTCATCGCCGCCCTCGCCAACAATGCGGCCTTCACCCTCTTGGCCGTGACCAGGAACAAGACCTCGCCCTCGGCCAGCAAACTCACATCCCAAGGCTCGAACATCAAGCTCGTTCAAGGCGACATGGACGACGTGCCGGCGCTCTTCCGTGCCGCCGAAGAGGTTGCCGGCACACCAATCTGGGGTGTCTACAGCGTGCAGATCTCGCAGGGCAAGGGTGTGACTTCCGAGGGCGAGATCAGGCAAGGAAAAGCCATGATCGACGAGAGTGTGAAGGTTGGCGTGAAGCAGTTCGTGTACTCGAGTGTGGATCGCGGTGGAGATGAGAAGAGCTGGAGCGAGAAGACGCCGATTGACCATTTTGCTACGAAGTGGGAAATTGAGAACCACCTCAAGGCGAGCGCTGGGCAGATGGGGTGGACTGTGCTAAGGCCTGGTATGTTGATTGAGATCTTCGAGGATCCTGCTCACTATGCGCAATGCTGACTCGGTCATTCTAGTGGCCTTCATGGACAACCTCGCCCCTGGCTTTCCCACCAAGGTCTTCATGGCCGCTCTCCGCGACACTCTTGGCACCAAATCCCTACAATGGGTCGCCGCCTCAGACATCGGCCACTTCGTCAAGCTCGCCTTCGAGAAGCCCAACGAGTACAACCACAAAGCCCTCGGTCTCGCAGGCGATGAACTGACCGTCGATCAAATCGCCGAAGTCTTCAAGAAGGCTACCGGCACACCGCTAGAGGGCACATTTTGGTTCCTGGGCAGCTTCCTGAAGTATATGGTTGCTGATCTCGGCGTGATGATCAACTGGTTTGGCAGCGATGGATACGGTGCAAATATTCCTGAGCTGAAGAAGAGGCATCCGGGTTTGCTGGACATGGAGAGCTGGATCAAGACGAAGAGCGCATTCCCCAAGGCGTAGATTTCGAGGCTCATGGTTTGACTATGTGGCAATGGCGTTTATGGGTTGCGAGAAGGGCTCACCGGAGCATCTCGAATGGTTAGACTTCGCAGACGACTAGTTATGATACAAGCGGTTCAGATGCCTCAATACGTAGTTGATCAACGTTGCGATGTACTGAAAACTTGTCTGCCAACTCCCGTGCGCACACATAGCTGGGCGACTTCACTTCCACTTCATGCACAGACCCGACATCATATGAGGTATCTTGCAATTACTCTGCGTCCCGCAATCTTTTGCTACAAGGTGAGCGAAAGACCATCATGCCCTCAACCGACTATAAGAATACCATATCCGGTGGCCTCAAGCTAAAAGGCGCCGGTATCACCAAGCCAAAGCACAAAAAATCCAAGCCTAAATCCACGGCAGCTTCGACTGCCGCTCCCAAGGCCTTGGAACCTGCTCTCGACGCCACGGAACCTGTATCAGATAAAGCGGAGCGAGAGGATGCGAGCGCATTAGATCGAGCGCTGGCGGACGAGGAAGCGGATACAGAATTAGCAGCACCTCAGCAAGAGGCGCATTCAGATCGACAAGTGCGAGGGGATGGCAAGACAGAGACGCAAAGGCGGCATGAGGAGACGAGGCGGAAGAGGGTATGTTCACATCCTACTATTGGGCCAGGTCATGAACGGGTGAGGTACTGACAACATGGCAGCTCGATGAGCGGCTGAAGAAAGAGGGCGTAAAGACGCACAAAGAGCGAGTCGAGGCGCTGAACAAGTACCTCTCGGGCCTCAGCGAGCACCACGACATGCCGCGTATCGGACCTGGCTAAGGAGTCGGTATCGAAGCAGCGTGGTGTACTGGCCTACTGCAACTATGGTGCAATGACTTTTGCGTGGGAGGGGTGGTCTTCGCCAAAGCGACCATAGCTAAGTCAACGTCACGGAGCACATGCGTAGGAAGGAAATCGATGACATTGACTCTACGATACTATCTGCTACCGCTGCACTCGCTCGACGAGGCGGTAAACTATGCCACATGAATTAGTATGCCCATTCCCTCCTACATCTGCAAAGAGCGTCGCTGCCTCCACAATTACCATTACTTACACATCATCTCAGTAAATGACCAGCGCCACAATGGTCTGAGGATGCGATCGCAAGAAGAAGGCGTCGTAAGTATGTCGAATGTCGATATGTGCAGGTACTGCTCTTAGTGCTCATTTGTGCATGTGTGTGTCAATCAACGCCAGTGTCGCGGCAATGGCGCCCGGCGTCTCTTGAATCTTGCTGAAGTGGGCATCGATGTCTTGAGTTCATCAGCGAGCGCGCCCAACGCCAGCCTGCGGATCGGAGCGGACAGTATACGACCGATCAACCCTCACATTCTGCCCGATCTTCTGCATCTCCAAATCATCCGTATCGCTCATATAGCTCTCGCGATGTCCAGCAGTCACGCTGACCTTCGGCTCTCCTCTCGCCTCAAGCTTGACAGGCGAATTGTGGTAGCTTGAAGTCGGAGTCTGCGAAGACGCCACGAGTGTGTCCACAGTATCATCATCGACGAGCTTTCTCTTGGAGCTGTATCCGTCGTTGGTGGTATAGGCGGAGTGTCCGACGGGGATTGCTCGATGGGCAGGGTTGATGGCTGGCACGGCGACGCGTCGGCTCTTAACGTCTGTAGACGCCCACATGCTGCTCAGGGGAAGGAAGATGGCGACGAGGGTTTCGACGAAGGAGCCGAGTTGGGCGCCGCGCATGGCGTAGTAGTCGAGGATTGCGAAGATGACTGGAACACTGTCAGTAATTGGATCTGGGAAGTGATGAAGATAAAGATACACACCTGGCACGAACAGCGTCTGGCAGCCCATGATGAAGATGATCTGCATCGCGCCGAACTGCTTCAGTCCCATGTGGCGACGAGCTCCGATAGCAAAGCCTAGCTTCGCGACGAAGATTAGGCTGAACGTGCAGATAGCCACGATTTGACAGATGTTCGAAACGCTCTGAGCCCAGTTCTGCGCATCGACAGCTTCAGGCGACAGTGCTCTCGAGTTGGTCGTGTTCTTGCAATTGATGACCAGCAGATTGAGGCGGAAAGCGATGGCGAGCAGGGAGATCACGCAGCAGAAGCTCAGAATAGCCACCCGCTGGATTCTGCCAGCCGTCATGACGACTACCTTGACTTGGAAGATGAGTGCCGCCTGGAGGAAGATGAAGACCAGCGTCGTCATGACGCTGCAAGTGACCGACTGGGCAACAGCCTCGTGAATGCCAGCAACATCATATATCTGCATGACAACGAGGACGAAGTCCATGAAAGGGCCGACCATCTCGACGCACTGGATCGTGCAGCGGATGACGTTGCAGACCAGAGCGAGTACGTTGAAGATGAAGGCGGAGCTGCGGCGCTTATTCGATGCGGTCATGACCAGCAGCACGCAGAGAAGCATGGCTGAAGCTCCCAGCTGGGTGGCGAAGATAATTGCAGTTTGGACGGCCAGGTTCTTGACTGTGTTGATGTCGTCGGTGCTGGTTGGCCAGAGCGTCACGCCGTCCGCGTCTACGAGGTTGAAGGTCTGGTTGTTCACGTCGAATCCTGGTGGTGGTGAAGCTGCCGTGGCGTGCAGTGCCATGTTGGGGAAGGGTGCCATGGCTCAGCGATGGGCTTGCGATTCAGACTGTGGTAACGTGGATTTTGCTATGTCGCTGTCAGCTATGGTCGTTTGTCCTGTGTCATTGGTTCACTCACCGGTGGTTTGCAGACGATGAGGCAATGGCTTAAAGGTTGGAAAGCAAGTTGACTGTGTCGTGATCAAAGGAATGACTGGCCGCCTCTCGCGGCGGCGAGCTTGTCGTGCAACTGGAACAATACGACAGTCCACTGAATGGAAGGAGGGATTGTGGCTGGAAGGATTGTTGTGGTGCAGTGGCTGGCACAACGCGAATGAAGTGAGGGTGAGGGAGGGACTGGAGAATATGAGGTGCTGAGCAGGGCAGCAATGCCACGTGCAAGTGACGAGCAGAAATAGCAAAAAGCAAGACTGGAAGTGGCAGCCATGGTGTAAAAGTGGAAGGATCTAGACGAGCATGTGGATGGCGATTCAGCACTCGTAGAATGTTGTCTTCATACCAGGACAGGCCCAAGCGTCCTTAGTATTGTAGTTGATGTTGCCATGGTCTTACCTTGGAGACACTGGACTGACACTACACGAGGCATAGTTGAGCTCATTTGAAGGACGCCTACATCGGTCGTGCTTTCTCCTGCAAGATCGTTGATCTCTTGCGCATCTACCAGTGTACCCACGTCAGTGTGAGCGCGAGTGGATTACCACGGAGAGGGTACATTTGCGCGTCTAGCAACACTCGCTTCTCGCTGACATGGCACCGCCTTGTACATTATTTGCGGCTGCCGTGATAGTTGCACGATCGAGTTTCCTGTGTGCAGGAGCGAAGGGAGATTGCACTTGAAGGAAAGAGCGAAGCTGGTCACCTGATGGCGCAATGTTCTCGCGTTCACCATCACCTTCATTCACCTCATTCCCCCACAAGGCCAACATCACGCCAACCTGCTGTTCCTCCATCCACAATCCAGAATGTCGCGCAGCAGACTGGCACTACGCCAGATGTTGAAGGGCAATAGCATCAGACTATCGCGTGGTAGCAGTCCTCCTGGCTCTGAGGATGAGGTCAACTTTGCCATCGGCCAACACGTTACCTTCGCGTTGACCAAACACGACGACCTACTGAAGCTCGGCGACAACGAAAGGTCGCCTGAACACACAATCGCGACATTTCGCTCGAACGGGAAGAGTGTTGTTTTGTCGCCGTTGGTCCCTGTCTGCATGAGGTCGCCATCACAAGCAACGACATCCACACTTACAGAACAAGAGCCTCTCGACATCCCAGCGAGCACGTCCACACAGGCTAACTTCATCTACCTCCGTGTTGGCGACACTGTCGATTTCCCAAGCCATAAATGTAAGATCATGCTTGTATTTCAGGATGCTCAAGCTTCATCCGCGATTGAACCCACAGATGTCCAGGTGAAATCGTCCAACGTGGATCTGGACGATGGGAAGGATCAGATACACGACGATGTGACGGAAGACGAAGACGATCTCGACATGTGGTTACTTGGGTATGGTTTATGCAATGATGTCTATAGGTGTACTAGGGTTTGTTGTTTGAAGCCACCACATGTACTCAGTTGGACTAGACGTAGATACAAGAGCATATTTTACTGCAGCCACACTTATAATTGCAGTGCCTACTGATTCGTGGCCGGCACCGCGTACAGGTACTCCCTATTGCTAGCCAACGTGAGCGATAGACAAACAATGAAAGAAGATGAGACTCTAACGGGAAGACATACTCGCCGCGGCTTTGTAACATCGTCCAACACCTCGACACGGTAATGAGCGAGTTGAAACGATGAAACGGATGTCGCTGGCCTGACCTAGGTGTAATACATATATGGTAGTGGAGGAACAACCGCAACAGCCAAGGCTGCAGGCCGCTTGCAGCGCTGGTCCTGCCAGGCGCCGGACGAGGTTGTGGAAGTCGTCGAAGCGGTCGACAGAATCTACAGGCGAGAGCTGTACTCCGGCTTCCGGTAATTATCTTAACATGTCGACATTGATGTGATAGCGGCTCTGGCTGCCACTCAGATCGTCCTTGACAGCGCTCTACCGTTCCGACTTGCGCGCAGCAGTCCACCACGTCGAGGTGTGCACAACGCTCCGCCACCCCGATTCATAGCTCATCACCACTCTGACTCCTCTAGTCGCACTCCTACTCCATTTCCCATCCCCTCCCCGCTCGCGCCTCCCTCCCCAGCTGTCATTTTAGCCGTCCTATTCGGCGTGGTCCTGGTGACGATATCGGCGGAGGATACTGGTGGAGGGTCTCGGGATAGAGGCCAACATGCTGGACGTGGCACGATCATCGGCTACGGCTCTGAAATGTCGAAGCGTGGCGACAGGAGATGAGGGATTTCCTCCTCCCAAGATCAGCATTGACCTCGCCCATTGCGCTTACAAGGAAGCGTGATACTTGTATTGACGTTCAGCGCAGTATACCTCCGCTCCCAGTAAAGCGTAGGCTTCCTGTGCTGCTTTGTTCTGCACCATGAGTAACTGATCCATCTCACTGTACCGCGGCGAGGGGGCACGTTCGTTGCGATAGCTATTCCGAGAACGATGTGCGTTTCTCAGCGGTGCTGCAAAAGTAGTCTCATACTCACGACACTCTCAATAGCAGCACAATGCGCTCAGGCTTGAGCAAGAGCGGAGGTATTGTTTGGGTCTTCCAGCTTATCGACATGTGAAATTGACGTAGCCCTCCTTCACAATGACACCACTCCTCCAAATAATGCCTGTCCACAGCCCTCGTCACTCCACACGCCGGCCATGACTGCCAACTCGACCAACAGCACCGGCATCACCGACATCTTCAACGGGAATGCTGGAGTCGCCCAGAACAACGGCGGAATCGCGACAAAATCCTTCGTCCTTAATTTGGCCACTGGCGTGGCCCTCTTCACCTTCCAGTTCTGTGGCTTCCTCCTGCTCAAGAGTTCCAACCTTGGACGTCGATTGTACCAGCCAAAGACATATCTCGTACAAGACCGACTGCGCGTGGAGGCGATACCCGTCAGTCCGCTCGCATGGATCAAGCGCATCTTCACGATCAAGGGCGAGGAGTTGAAGGCAAAATGCGGGCTGGACGGGTACTTCGCCATCCGCTTCCTGCGGGCTATGGTCATCATCTTCGTGCCACTGATGGTCA